>PVHX01001932.1:101345-185489 GCA_004024805.1 Geosciurus inauris | reverse complement strand
TTCCAAAGCCCTTAGCAAAGTAAACACTTTTTAATACACTTGGTCTTTAAAGTGTATACAGGGTGGCAGAATAAGTTGCCTGATTATATTTTACTTGCTACTTCCAAGAGTGAAGATAATAAACATTCCTGCTCTTCTCAAATTTCTCCTAAATGGGTACCAATGAAATGCGCTGGAAACCAAACTAACTAGTAAAGCAAAAAAAAAAAAAAAAAAAAAAAAAAAAAGGGCAAGCTATAATTTGACTCTTACATTTATTAAAATATACCTCAAATCAATTTGGATATAACAAATCTGATTCTTTAAAAGCAGTTTTAAGATTTGAGAATGTTTAATTTTCACTACAAAATATTTTATCACTTCATGAAAAAGGAATACAAATTGAAGCATTTCAATATACAAAAAATATAAATCAATTCTTCAATTTTACATTTGAAACATTGATATTTTATAAATTTTACACTGAATAAACTAAGTCAGAATAAGACTATATGACTCACAAAAGGTCACATATGGAAATGGAGTGCCAAAAATTAAAATGGAATGTGAATTTCTAACTTTCTGTTCTAACCACTACAATTCCTTCCCTTTAAAATAGTTTTGTTTTTCGTTGTTGTTTTTTCTAAGAAGTTTAACTTCTGCCAATTCTTGGATTTGGAAGCAAAAACTTGTCTAAAACAGAAATTTTTTATAAAGAAATTCATTTTGCAAAGTTTAGGAAATAGAAACAGTTAGCTAAGAGAATTATACATCAGAAAAAGTTTACAGTACTAATAGTGACAATTTAGTTTTGCTGTAATTTTATGATTATATCTACAAGACAAAATTCCCTCAGAAACAATGAACAAAATTAAACAATACTTTTTATATAATTGTTGAATGAATACCTACTAGAATGTCACATACTGTATTATTCCGTATCCTGTACTTGAGGTATCTGTATGTATTAAAGTTGGTGATTCCAAAAAACAGTATATATGTGTATGAATATATATAATGATTATAAACATATATATAATGAATATGTATATCCTGTGAAACAAGGTAAATATTTTTACAATCATCTGAATCCTTAGGGTAGAAACAAGTTTTTTTATTCTAAAATGCTAGTTATTAGAAATCACCAACATCATTTTCAATATATAAGGTTACCATATCAAATTTAATAGAAACACTAAAGAAAACTTTAAAAACCCTTAACAATAATACTTAATTCATACCCTAAAAAGGCAAAGCTGACTAAATTTCCCAGCAGGGAAAAGGTCTAGCAGTTACCCTTCTGCATTCTAGAATACACAATAAAATGTGAAGGGATGGGGAGGGTAAGCCACAAAGGAAGCTGACGTTTATTTCTGAATCTGCCTCACCCTTCTAACCACAAGCCCAATGAAACCTTGCCTCAGTGGGGGGAGGGGTGGAAAAAACTGACCCAACATGTTTAAAAAACAGGAACAATGCAAGGGTTTTGAGAATAGTAAAAAATGAACTTGACTAATTTTTATGTATTTTCCTTTACACTGCTCACTGACATTGAAAAATTAATTTTAAAAAACCAGTAGATTTAGAAAGATAACATTATAGTTCACCACATGCTAGAATTATATGTTTATATACTATAAAATATGCAAGCCTCAGTAGAAACAAGATTATGATCCTTATTTCCACTTCACAAAAGTACAGTATATTAAGATTGGTTAAAATACTGAAAGAAATTTAAGTAAGTTCTCAGCAGATAAAGTCATGATTTCTAATTTATCAAGGTTTACTTATTAAATCATCGATATTTAGCATGTGATTCATTAGCCCATAACAATTTAAAGAAAGATGATATATGCCTCTGTCATGAAGATATTAGCAATCTGAATTTGCTTTAATCAGAGTCTACCAGGAGTTTTTGCTCTAAAATGTTAGAAAGCATACTGACACGAATTTATAACTCTTACTAATGATGGGACCTCATTTTTATAAAACAATTTAGAATTACTGATATTGCCCTCATCAAAGTTTAAGTTCTCCAAAACTTTTAAAGAAAAAAAGGTACTTTATAAGACTTTCTAGCTCCCGTAAGAGCGTATTTTGCACAGTTAATTTCATGAAGCCAACTAAACCTAACCATCAAAACAATAACTTAGAAAAATAGAAAAGAATGCCTTTTATTGTATGCAATGTTTCAAGAATTTGATATCCAATTGCCTGTTCAGAACAGTTTTCAAACATAATAAAAGGAAACTATGAGACATCTAGTCCACCTTCTCACTTTAGAAAAAAGGAAATCACACAACTAAGTACATCATACAACTTCAGATACAGAGCAAAGACAGGCCAACTGGATTGTAGCTCATCTTTTTCTACTAATATATTTTATGATGCCATGTGACAAGATTTGATGCAGCTTTTGGAAAAAGGGTGGTTGGAAGACAGAAGAGAGGGAGAGACGGTAGGAAAAAAAGGAAGGAAGGAAGGAAGGAGGTATGGAGGGACGCAAGCAGGTTCCTAATGGAATTACTTAGGCTTCCTCTACACAATCTCCTTATATTCTAAATGGTAAGATATTACAATGCCATTTCCAATCATATGCCTCCCATTTTAAGAGTGACAAATGAAAACTACAAAGTGATCCAGAAGAGGATAACTGTATCAAGGAAGGCTGTCTGGAAGTCAGATCATATGACAAGCATTTAAGGAAACTGTCAAGGTTAGAAATATTCAAATATCTCAAGGACTTTCACACTGATGGACATTACATACAGCTATAAAAGAAGAACAATGTCGATTGGGTAGACATTAGCAGAGTAGAAAACAACATTTATGCCTACAAGGTATCCACAAAATGGAACAGATAACTGAAGCATTCACATTGAGGTTGGTTAATGGCTTACTGGGGGAAATTAAAGGAAGGATTGCTTACTGTGTTTAAAAAAAAATTGTATCAGAAGACCACTGAAATCTTTTCAATGGAAAGACTATGACTATTCAATGTAAGATACAAGCAACCAAAAAGGAAATAAAAAATCACCCTTTGTCATAATACAATAACAAATAAAGTTTTGGCTCAGTGGTAGAGTGCTTGCCTAGAATGTGTGAGGCACTGGGTTTGATTCTCAGCACCACATATAAATAAATGAATAAAATAAAGGTCCATCAACATCTAAAAAAATTGTTTTAAAAAAATTTTTAAAATCATCTTTTAATACACCATTAAAACATCCAAACTAGGTACAGTGTGAATGCCTATAATACCAGTGGCTCGGGAGGCTGAGGCAGGAGGATCATGAGTTCAAAGCCAGCCTTAGCAACTTAGCAAGACCCTAAGCAACTTACCAAGACCTGTCATTAAAAAAAAAAAAAAAAAATGCTGGCAATGTAGCTCGGTGGTTTAGCGCCCCTGGGTTCAATTCCAGGTGGGGAAAAAAAATCCAAATATTTTGCACACAAAATTAATTAGTATGATGCATTGTGAACTGTGCTTTTTGCACTGAATTCTTTTTTTTTTTTTTTAAATATGTTTTTAGCTGTAGATGGACACAATGTCTTTATTTTATTGCTTTGTATGTGGTGCTGAGGATCGAACCCAGGGCCTCACGCATGCGAGGCAAGCGCTCTACCGCTGAGCTACAATCCCAGCCCGCACTGAATTCTTTAGTAAGGTAGATCTTGTTATCTTTATTTTAAATAAAATATTCTCATCATCTTCATTTTGAAAAAGGCTGCATTCAATATCTGTAAAAGTGAAAAAGCAAGGACTTGCCTCCTTAAAAGACTACTATGGGGGCTAGGGTTGTGGCTCAGTGGCAGAGCATTCTCTTGGCATGTGTGAAGCACTGGGTTCAATCCTCAGCACAACATAAAAATAAATAAATGAAATAAAGGTATTGCGTCCATCTATAACTAAAAATTTAATGGTTCAATTTTTGTTTTCACATTGAGATTTTTTAAAAAATTTAACTCTACTAATTTAGTATACATCTATCTATACAAACATTGACTAACCAAACCATTTTAATATAAACCAAAACATTTACCTCCTAATCTAAATCACACTGAATATATAAACTAATCACCATTTTTCAACCCTTCATTAATTACCCCTAATTTAAAGCTCAGAAAATACTGAATATATAACTTGGTATAGCTTTTATAATTTCATGCATATTGAAAGAGTAGCACTAAATGATCTCATAACATCAGGTCACTCTGTGGCGCTTATAAACTTACACCTTGGTTAAGCCAAGGCAAAATTTATACAAGCTTTTACTTACAGAAGACTCATTCTTTGTGATACAGAACTATACTTCAGATATAAGTTAACTATTTTTGTTTAATTAGGAAAAAAGTGGTGGAGGGGAATCTCCCTATTTCTTTTTTAGCCAAGTACAAAAATATCCTAGGAATTTTTTTAAATTATTAAATAAAAACTTATACCATCCAGCTGGGCACGGTGGCACATGCCTGTAATCCTAGCACTTGGGAGGCTGAGACAGGAGGATCGCGAGTTCAAAGCCAGCCTCAACGACGGCGAGGTGCTAAGCAACTCAGTAAGACCCTGTCTCTACATAAAACAAAATAGGGCTGGGGATGTGGCTCAGTGGTCAAGTACTCCTGAGGAGTTCAACCCCCAGTACCAAAAAAAAAAAACAAAACTTATACCACCCCATATCAAGCACTTTATAAATATTAAGTAGTTTAACCCTTACAACAACCATAAACAACAGATATAATTATCTTTCTCCCATCTTCAGATGAGGAAACTATGGCACCAAGAAGTACAGTAATTTAATTGAGCTCGCACAGCTAGGAAACGACAAAGCCCAGATCTGGATACAGGAGTCCACTGTGCTATGTAGCCTCTTTCTATTCATGACCTTAGATAAGAAAAGGAAACTTCCCATGGGAACTCTGAAGCCAGGTAGGACGTTTGATAGAAGGTCACTAAACCTTCTACAGATCTGGTTTTCCAATCAGTTAAGATGAGACCCTCTATAACAGCAACAGAGATGACGCTTCACCAAACTACAGAAACAGAAATCCAAAATTTGACTTTAAACAGCATGCACATCATAGTTTTCTTACCTTCCAAGTTCTTTAGATGTAAGTGTATAGAAATTATTAAAGTTTTCCATTTTCATTGGAGTTTGAGGAGTTGTAGTTAACAAGCCTGAAATACTTCTACAATCAAATCTTCTCCGAGACATCTTAGATGACTCCCAGATATGCTTCTCTAATCACTTAGTTTTACCTATTTTAAAAAAGAGAAGAGAGAGGATATAAATTCAGTGTAATTAAGAAAAACAGATGTTATCTCAGGCAGGATGTGTGCTATATTATACAGCTCCAAATATAGTAAGAGTTAGAAGTAAAAAAAAAAAAAAAATTTAAAGAGCACATTCTACCCACAGGAGGAAACACCAGAAGCACACACATAAATCGGTGTCACTTCAATGGCATCTGAATAAAGTTACTGACTTCATTCCAAAACAAAACTACTGTGAAAATCTTCCCAACTTCTTTTAAAAAAAGTTATCATAAAACTGTAATGAAAGCAATCATTTGGTTTCAGTTTAAACTCTCATTCTTTAAAGTTATACCTTTCACATAACTAGGTACTTTAACATAACAAGGTAACAATTATTCATTTTAATTTTATCTGGCCAAATAAATTTGCTCTAATGTTCATATACTGTGACTTATATTACTTACCTATTAATGGCTACAAGAAATAGAACTTGTTTTGTGGATTGACCACATTCCAAAACTAAATCCAGAAACTCTCCATCTTAAAGTCTCTCCTTTGTCAGAAGCTAGCAAAGAGAGTGCCATGTGTAACAGCTCAGTCATTTTCTTGGATGAGTGAATGATCACAAATAAAGCCTTATTCTGGAGTCTTAATCATATCTGAAGTTCATGATTATCTAGAACTTTTTTAACACTTACATGCATCCAGTTTTTTTTTAATAATTTTTTTTAGTTGTTGATGGATCTTTATTTTATTCATTTATTGTTTGTATGTGGTGCTGAGGATCGAACCCAGTGCTTCACGCATGCTAGGCAAACGCTCTACCACTGAGCTACAGCCCCAGCCCCACATGCATCCAGTTTTAACATCAAAACTACCATTTGGTAATAATGGAATTCATGTAATAATAGCAGACTTTAATTTCAAGATACACCTGACTTTCTGCTATGCATTCCTAATTAAAAAAAAAAAAAAGTACTATTCTTCTTGTTCCTTCCTATAACAACCTAGGCTTTTTTTTTTTTTTTTTCATTCTCTGGCATATCCCAACACCCCTTATTTCCTACTTCACATCTACTGTTCTTTATTTTCCTATATTCAAATACAAACTACATTCTACTTAGAAAACAGGCAGTGTACTTAGAGTTCAATGTTTTCAGTTCTGTATTTTCTCTTCTTGGTTTTTTCAAGTCAATAAATTATTTTCTATAAATTCCTTAGTCTTTGGTGGGGGGACATAACTAGTTTGGTGGTATATCTCTAAGAATCTAAGGCAGCAGTGTAGCTTTATGAAAATAACATTTGAGCTAAAACACATCAGGGTCTGAATTCTACTTATCCATCACACCAGCTATAAGACCTCAAATAAATTTTTTTTTATCTTTGCTCCATTAGTCCATTTTTCATTACTATAATGAAATTCCCAAGGCAGGCTCCTTTATAAAGAAAGAAGGTTATTTTGGCTCATGGTTCTAGAGTTGCAAGGTCTCATTTGGTGATAGTTTTCTTGCTGGCAGAGTCCTGAGACAGTATAGAATATCACACGTCAAGAGGCAGGGAATGTGTGTGCACGTGTCTGATTTCTTCTTTAAAAGCCACCAAGATTCAATCATGGGGGCTCATCTTAATGAGTTTACCTAAACTTAACCACTTCCCAACAACTCTACCTCTAAACGCTATAGCTGATTAAATTCTTACCTTTTTAATAGCTCACAATGGTAATTAAATTTCAATATGAGTTCAGGAAACAAACCATATTAAAGTCAGAGCAGCTACTATTATAGGCTGAACCATGTCCTTCCCAAATTCGTAGGTTGAAATCCTCATCTCCAGCATGGCACACTGTCACTGCCTTTGGAGATAGAGCCCTTTCAGGTAGTAATTATGTAATTAAGATGGGGCCTACTCCAATATGACTACTGTCCTTATAAGAAGTGATTAGGACATAAACACACATGAAGACTGTGTGAATACACAGGGAGAAGACAGCCTTCTATGTGCCAAGGAAAGCTACATTACTGACATCCTGATCTCAGAATTCCAGCCTCCAGAAATAAGAGAAAACAAATTTCCACTTAAGTCACCCAACCTGTGGCAATATAGCAAGAGCGAGAGAAAGAAAAAGACAGACAGACTTCAAATATGGAGGTAGGGAAACAAATACCACAAGAAATGCTGTCTTTTCCAATCGAATTATGTGGCCATATTTCATTTAAATTAAATAAAATATCATAAGACAAAGTCCCCTTTTGCCATCCCAAGTTTACTCTTCTACTGGCACTGGATGGGAGGATTTACCTTGACAATATTTTCCCTTCAGACTTTTGGCTATTCTAATATGATGAAAGTAAAATGGAATTTTACTGTGATCTGCTTTGCATTTCCCTGATTACTAGTAAGGAAAGTCTCAATTCTGCTGCCTTGAAAGTATGGATGATACCCACTGACTTGGGAGGCTGAGACAGGAGGGTCACAAGTTCAAGTACAGAATGGGCAACTTAAGATGGTGTATCAAAATTTTTAAAAAGAGTGAGGGAGCTGGCAATATAACTCAGTACTGAACCACCCCCGAGTTCCATTCCTGTAATCCTCCAAAACAAGTATAGATGATAACAAAATATATCTTGCAGAGCTCTAAAGATAAAAATCAAAATATGATGAACTTCTGTGGAATGACACTGGAACATGCTAGTAAATGGCATATCATGATTTTTCCATTAGAAAAAAAAAAATATTTTACTTAAAAAGATACTCTCTACATAGTTCCCTGCCATTGTTGAGCAGCTGTACTGATTCCATATACAAAACTCTCACCTCAGGTTAGCCCAAACTTGACTCTTAAAATTCTTTTTATTTTCTGTTTGTTTGTTTGTTTTTGTTTTTGTTTTGTACTGGGGATTGAACCCAGGGGTGCTTAACCACTGGGTCACATCCTACATCCCCAGCCCTTTTTTAAAATATTCTATTTAGAGACAAGGTCTTGCTGAGTTACTTGGGGCCTCACTGTTACTAAGGCTGACTTCAAACTCATGATCCTCCTGCCTTGGCCTCCCCAGCTGCTGGGATTACAGGCATGTACCATTGTACCCAGCTTATTTTCTGTTTTGATTAACTATTTTTCTATCTTCTTAGTTGTAATGACACTCAGTTTTACTGGTCACATATCATTCTCTGTAAAGTTAAAATGGGTATCAATTTCTGTGCTCAATCAGTTCAAGTTTTTCTTTTCTTTTTCCAGATTGTGTTTGGGCTTTTAGAATTTTACACCTAAATGAAAAGGCCTAAATATGCTTATGTTCACACTTATATCATACACACATATATAGAAAAAAGGAAATGACTGTGTTATGGATATATTTGGGCTACATTCCCAATGCTATTCATCAATGAAGAACATGATAAATTCAATCACAGAAACAAGAGTAGCATAGACTCTTGATTCTGGATTTTTATCTCATCTAGATTCTAAATTCTAGGTTTACCTTATGCTGTAACATATTGGTTCCAAAGTGATCCATTCATAAGAACTCTAGTATGAACTAAGATACATTTTATGAATAAGGTACTTTCTGCTTTTAGTTTTCAAGAGCCAATATAGGTTTAGATGTAGTCAAATATTTATGTTCCATTAAGCATGATTTATAATAGCCAAAAAATGCTTTGAAAGTTTGAACTCAAGAACACCAAAGTCCAGTTAATAAGGAAATAGTTAAGTGCACCAAAATAGAATATTATATGTTCAACAAAAAGTATTTGCAAAGAGTATTAACCAATTAAGTGAAAAATAAAGATATAAAATTTTACTATAATACCTGTGGGAAAAATATAAAAGCAAACAGAAGAACATTGGACAACTATGGCATAATATTATAGTGGTTATCTTTGAGTGGTGAGACTTTGGGCAGTACTTATAATTTCCCATGCTTAAGTTATCTATGCTAAGGTACTACCTTAATAATCAATAAAAAGATGATTTTGGGTAAAAAAAAAAGATGACTATGACTCTCTTCACATCACATGAGACTGAATGTTTTTAAAACCAAAATATTGATATTTAATTCAATAATTTGTGATAAATTCTTCCTTATTAAAAAAAAAAGATTGCTGTGAATATATCAACAGACAAATGCAAGCATCTTATCCCTTTGTAACAGCCAAAGGTGTGTACTTCCATGGTAAGGGTTTACTTAGCCTGAAGTTCAAGGTTCACTGATTGGGTTTTTAAAGACCTCTACATTTTCTCTGCATTGACAAGTAGCTGATGGTATTTATTATCCAAATCATAGGTCAGTTCTCATGCAGAGGCCATACAAGAATTTAGGGTATATACTTAGGGTCCACATTAAGCAAGAGAATACCTTTAATATTGCACAGAAAAAAACACTTAGCGAATTTTGAATGAACTTAATAGCTATTATTCTATAAAATGAATCACATTTGGTAATCTGAGACTCATGAATTTATTATGAATATTACTTGTGACAATCCAGACTTATCCTGGGACCCCGAAAAACAAATTAAAAATGTGATACCCAAATATACTGAGAATTAAGTTTGATAAAGCCTATTATTTTTTAGTTATATTATGAGAAAAGGGAGCTTAGATTATTTTTTAATGTTTAAAATGAATAATGATAATTTAAATATAGTGAACTATTAATCTACTTTAAGAATTTCCTAAAACTTGATGTGTGTTTAATTTTTTACTCTAACAAAGTCTATAACACTTTACATGTACTGCTGGTCATTATAATAGATGAATATGTAACAGGAATTTGTATGACTATGGATGTAGCTGAAAACAGTGGTGGGCAAGCAGCAGTTTTTAAAATAAATGTCAATACAAAAATCATTTTGGATATTGTGATACACTTCACTCTGGCTCTGAATGTACTGGAACACAAGCCATGTCTCAAAAAAAGAAAGCACATTTCTGAAAATTGAATGCTAAACTCATCTATTTATTTCTAATATACACAAATTGCTTTAAGTATCTGTATACCATTTCTTAAGTTTATCTTCCTTCTATTTTCTTTTCTTGAACCAGTCTCCACAGCCTAGATATTTTTTCTATTTCTCCTCCTTTGGCCAGTTTTGCATATAATGAAGCATGAATGTCACCTTTGTCTTCCAAACCCTTCAGAAATATCTGTCTGCCCTTCATATAAGACACCTAAAAACTATCAGTCAGCTTTTATATCTTCTAAATTCCCCCATCAAATTTTCTCAATTTCAACAAACAATCCACAGACCTTTTCTTGTCTTTTACCACAGTTCCTAGATTCTATAACTGATTATAAATTAGCAATATGTCTTACTCCGTGAGAAATCAACTTCATTATTAGGCTCTACCAATTTAAAAAAGTCTGAAGGGGTATTAAGTAAATTTGTGTGTCCATACACACAATTAGTACTCTTTTTTTTTTTACCATAAAAGGGTAAAAGAAGGTAAGATACAATTAAGATTTCAATTACTGATCTACTACTACTAATGGTGTTTCACACTTATATTCAAATATATTTTTCATTAAGTCCCACTACAATAATTACAATAAGAATGAAGATATGGATTGGTGAAGAAAACAGAAAGATATGTCAGGTTTGATCTAAGTTTTATGTCATTTGAACAGAGAAAGCAAATATGGGATCAAAATCAAGACAACAGTCCATTATAAATCTCTAAGCAGCTCTACTTACTCATCATGAAACTCACTTCAGTTATTGAATAACAAAGTTTTATGAAAATCAAATTTGCAATATACAATGAAAACATCCAGAGAATTAAACTGTCTTCTTTGATTCCTTCTTTAGCTCCTCAGTATCTATAAGCTAAAACCCTTATACAGTGACACTTAAAGCTCCTGAAGCCAAGTATACAGCACCATTATTTCCCACTGCACTCCGACCTCATATTTTTCCTCCCCACCTGGCTTATACTTCTCTTCCTGAAACTCCCTTTCTACATTTCCTTAAATGCTTGATTTCTTTTTACTCATGCTCCTCCCCAGGATATTTGCCTAAAAACCCACAGGTCGATTTAAATGCCTTTACTTTATGCCTCAAATAAGAAGACCCTTGGCATACTCCTTAACCTCAACATCTTAGACTGCAATTGTCTAGTGTCTAAAGGGCCAATAGCCTTTTATGTCTGTGCCTAAGCAAACAGACATTACCAGGTGGTGTCGGGCACCTGGTAGGAATTTTAAAAAATGTTTGATCAATAGAATTATATGAATTATAAAATACAGCAGAATGAATTTTTAAGTACATCTCACATTTTCAAGGGTTGAGATCCTTCCCAAAATTACTACTAGAGATACAAACATAGCTCATCTCTGCTTAATTCAATGTTTAAATAAATAAAATAAGAAAAATTGAAATTGCTATTAGAGAATTTCAGGCCAATACATGATATCAACGAAATTATTTATATCATATACTACAATATGATACCAACAGAGCGTTCATTTCCTATCTACCAGTCTTTCCAGACTACGTGACCATCTGTTTTCTTGTAAATACCTACTTCAGCTAAGAACATCATTAGTTTAAGAAATACTTCAATTCACACACTTGTGCTATTGAGAGTGATAAATCTCAATCTTCATGAAGTAAATCTGAAAGGCAATGGAAAGCAAGGCAAATCACAAGATTGTAGGGAATCAACTCTTCCTGTCTACATAGGATCTTATTGAAACCCAGTTGTCCTAGGAAAAAGAGGAACCTAACAATTTAATTACATAGCATCCATCATAAGTAAAGGAAGAACTTTCTGCTGTTGTGGCAGAGGATCTACTTTTAATTAGCCCTGGACAGGCAGTAAAGGTATTGGTTTGAAGGATGAAGATGGTGATGATTTTCAATTTCAAGGAAGGTGTATTCCTTTTATGTATTCTACTAACAGGCTGTTGTGGTTGTTGTTGTTTGCTTTTAAATATTGAACAGAAAGTAGAATTTAAGAATTTTATCCCCTGAAAATCACAATGGAAAACCAGCTAGACTGACTCTAGTTTATACTATCTATACAGTCTAGTTTATACTATCCAAGGGTTGAAATCCCAGGGTAACGACCCCAGGCCTGACTCTG
The DNA here is from genome assembly GCA_004024805.1 of Geosciurus inauris. Classification (NCBI taxonomy): domain Eukaryota; kingdom Metazoa; phylum Chordata; class Mammalia; order Rodentia; family Sciuridae; genus Geosciurus; species Geosciurus inauris. Next base: position 173,169 of record PVHX01001932.1, on the reverse strand, counting down.
AGCCAAGATAGTAAGGCCTAATGCTGTCTCTTCCCACCTTCAGAAAAAGAATTAAATCCTATAATTGTAAACCAGAATAAGATGTTGAAAAAAACGGAAATAGAGTTGGCCAACAAACACACAGTGCTTGTCATTCATCAAATGGAAAATTGGGTTTCTGTTGTAAAATAAATTACTGTTTACTTAACAGCATCACTGAAGTACTGTTTATTCAGTAACTATTACAATGCAAAATGGAATCTGATCCTTTAAGGATTAAAGAGGAAACTACTATTTTACTGTTTAAAATTTTCAATGCTTAATGCATAACTAACGCCCTCTTTTGGAGTAGTTGAAAAGGGTAAGGGATGAATCAAAATGCACATAAATATTAAAAGAAACTGACTTCATGTTTAAAAAAGCAGTGGAGTTTGAGTTAAACGTTTTGGGGAAAAGGATGAATAAATCAAAGAAAAAATTTAACAAAGTATGCCTTAAAAATTTCAAATTATAACCTGTTTAGATAAAAATACATGTTTGTAACCTAGTTTATAAGAACTCTTTTTCTCTTTGGTGATGGGGAGTAAATCTAGTTCAAAGAAATATTCTTTGATAATAGCCTATCACAGAATATAAAAATATAAACTACTTAAAGATAAAACCACTGAATTTTGTCCTCAATATTATGAAAAATGAAAGCAACTTGAATACATTTTAAGTTTTTCCAAACAGAAAGGTAGTACTTAAAGGACTATTGATGTTTCTGACACAATAAATACAAGGAATCCAAAATAATTCTAAAAAACAAAAACAAACAAACAAAAACAACCAAGAATCAATCAAAAACCTTTCAAAGTAGTAGTAGGTCAAGGTCAAGGTCAAGGGATGTAGCTGAGTGGTACAGCTGTTTGCTGAAGATGAACAAGGTCCTGGGTTTGATTCTTAGCACCACAAAAATAAAAGCAGTAAAGTCAAGAGCACTGTTCTCAGCTGTCAATTTTATATACAGGAAGTATGCACTGTAATATACCACATGTGCATTTTGAGACAATTTAAAGATTAAGTGAATGAATAAGTATTTGATTTATTTGATTCTGGGTTTAAAATTGAGTCTTCAGGATTAAAATGGAAATTTTGGTAAGGAAATTCTCCCTTCTAATAAGCAAACAGCTTATTAGAAGCTTCTAAAATTATATTTAAATGTTTACCAGTAAAACACTGTCAGTGCAAGCTTAAAAATAAAATTGTTTGATTAGAAATATCTGCTACAAATGTCTGTCAAATTTGTCTCTTCAAATTTGTTATTTACATGCTGACAGTGATCAGTCAAGTCTCCACTTTCTTAAAAACTGATTCTATCTTAATCAACTTGTAATTCTCTATACAATGATCCCAAGAGAAACTGAAATCATTCTATCCACATACTAAAAAGATTTCCAAATAATTATAGAAACTTTGCTGTTATAACTTAAACATATTGCCATGCAAGTAAATATATTTTACTGCAATATTTTAGAAAAATGATCTAACATGCATAATGTGCATCTTGAAAATAAAACAGCTATTAATAACTCCAATTATTAAGCATTAGAAATTTTCTTAAAAATTGAGCATCTGCTCAGATGAGGAGGCCTGCAGGAAGAAAAATGGGCTAACACTTCAGGCATTGTTTCTACGGACTAACCTTTTTAAAAATATACAACCTTATAGGTATGTGGTTTAAATTTATAAAACACATTGAGAAGTTGTTGAAAACTACTTCTAGACAGTTTACCATAAAACTCAGAATGTTGGACCTATGAGAAATTATCTTCTCCTGTAATAAAACTGTGCTCCTGGGTTCAGAATGTCAGGTTACATATGCTACCACTTGCCCAGTCATTTCTACAGACCCTCCTTCTCCACACACACATTCTCCAGGACTTGAGAGACCATACCATATCAAATATCCCTGCAAGGTTTAGCTTATCATTCATTAGTACCACAGATGTAAACATCACCTGTGCCAAACAGTTGGTGAATGTAACACACAGACCTGATGTGTTCAAATATTATTGAAATCTGATCAGTATTATGGTTGGCCTTTTTAAATGTATTTTTCTTCTTAATTTCAAAGTGCAAAGTCATGTCTGAGTGTCTCTAGTCCCAACACAGACGGACAGGACAAACTAATACCAGCTACCAGCTGGCCATAAAGTTTCTTTCAACTTTGTCTCCATTTATCTATCCCTCTGAAGGAATGCAAATGAAGCGCTTTTCATTGCAATAAAACAAAGAGCTTGGGTAAATGTTAAAATCGTGGCCATCCTGTAGATGTACAGTTTGAGGATAGGTCTTGTACACAAAGTGGTGTTCAAGTAAGATCCAATTACTGAAAAGTCACTGAAACAACTGCAGTTCCTCTTGTCTTCTATTCACTGATTTTAAAAAACTGTTCACAAGCGGTGACTGAAAATGCCCCACAGATGAGCACAAACTTTCTCCCCACGACAGACGACTGTCCGTCGGGACATGACGTGTCCCCGAGCGCAGACATGAACACGTCCTGTGCGGATACCAAGCGGGGAACTCGGGGAGCATAAGGATGACTACGTCAACGGGACGTGGAAGGGGCGCGGGTGGGCCTGCCGCGTGGCGACCCCCGAGGGGCCGGAGGCCAGGCCCACCGCACGCACACACGCCCCCGGGGCTAGGAAGCCGGCCGAGAACCGGGCCGCCCCCGGGGGACACCCGCGGCAAACTGCCGCAGGACACCAGCCCCACTGCGGAGAGGGGCAGGACCAGCGGGGACCGGGATGGGGGTGGCAAGCCCAAGCCCATCTCCGCCAGTCCGGGTTCCAGGAGGACCCCAGACCTGGCCACAACGCTGGGACCTCTCCAGAGTCGCGACCCACTCCTCGGTCTCTGAACCGATTTGAGGGGTTTGGAGTCGCAACCTTAGCTCACCCGCCAATCCTGGCTGGACCGCGGACCTGCGAGGCGCAGTACACTGACCGCCGCGGACGCTGTAGGTTCTTTCCCGGCTGCCCCCTCCGAGGGGGCTCCGGTCCCTGGGCTCCCGTCCCGCTCCACGCGGGTGGCCGCGACTGGACGCGTTCTCCAGCTCTAGCCAGGTAAGGCACCGGGTAAGTCGGAACTTGGCAGAGTCCACGCTTACTTTTCCGGACAAAGATCAACAGTTGTGAAGTGGTTCCCTTCGAAGTGACTCGCGGCGACGGTGGCGAAGACGAGGACCGAAGTTTACAGTTGAGGTTTGAAAACTGCAGCCGCGTCTAGGGCAGCGCAGTTTTCTAGATCCCACCTCCTGAGTCGGGAGAGCCAACCCGAGCGTGCGCGGAGGGTGGGGCTGTCACGTGATGGGCGGGCGCCGGCCAGCGGCGCGTGCTGTGGGGCGGGCCCCAGCGGTGAGAGGGCGTGGCGCACGCCCTACAGCTCTGCAGCTGGGCGGCCCTGCAAGCAGGTGGGGAACTTGGGTGGTTGCAGCCCGGAAGGGTGAGGCGGCGCGCTGAGGCCATGCGCAGGCCTGTAACTGAGTGCACCTCTTCCCACATTCACTCTGGTCATTCCAAGAGGTGTGAATAACCGGACACTAGTAGAGGGAAGAAGCAAAATTCGTCCCAGGTGCATGTAACTCGTTACCAAACTTGTGTGCCTACCAAAGACCTGTTTTCTGACTCTTCAGATTATCTTCCTTATGACCTGAACCTACCCCTCAAGTGGAGACTCCAGTTTGTTACATCTTGGTAGAAGTTCTTGGAACCATCAGCATCGCTTAGGGATTTGTGGAACCTAGGCCCCACTGCTGAAGTTTGCTCCACCAAATGGTGTCCTAACACATTGGCTGAAGGCAGTGCAGAGGGAGTCCAAATAGGATGAATTGCTGATTTTCATGTATGATGCTAAGGAAAAATACGAAAACCCACAACAACCTGCTCAGGTTCTGTTACCTCTTGAAGACAAAAAGTTGAAGTTCTGTGCAAGACATGGTTGGTTTTACCTATATAAAAGGTTCTAGATTATACATACTATACGTACACATAAATATAATTTGCAATTGGTTGCAAAGTATATATATGTTTTTTGTTTTCTTTTAGTTACCAGAGACTGAACACAGAGGTGCTAAACCACTGAGCCACATCCCATTGCGCCTCCCCACCTTTTGTGTGTGTGCGTTTGTGTGTTTGTGTGTGTGTGAGAGAGAGAGACTCACTGAATTGCTGAGGCTGGCTTTGAACTTGCAGTCCTCCTGCATCAGCCTACAAAGCAGCACCTGGCTATATTTTCAATATTTGTAGAAAACTATAGGGAGAAGATACTAAAAGTAGAGTCATCCTCTTGCTTTTAAAAGATTTTAACACATGGCCACAATTTTAAAGGAGAAGTTTTCTTGTTCTTTCACACTAACCCAAGCAAATTTTCATTAAGCCATTTGTTCTTCCACACTGTATTTTTCCCAAGATAAATGCATTGAGTGCATCATAGCCATTTAATGAAGTTTATTTATTTTTGCAGTGAGTCCTCTTCTCAGTTTAATGTGTCTATCTTGCAAGTTTTTTTTTTTTTTAATTTTTTTTAGTTATAGATGGACACAATGTCTTTATTTTATTGCTTTGTATGTGGTGCTGAGGATCGAACCCAGGGCCTCACGCATGCGAGGCAAGCGCTCTACCGCTGAGCCACAATCCCAGCCCCTATCTTGCAAGTTTTGTCAGATGGAAAATATTGTTTCCATCTAATTTCTTGTTGCTTACATTTGGGCTGACTAGAGAAACTTAAAATTAAGATGGAAACAAACAAAACTACACACTGAAATTGACTTTCCAGGTGTCTTAATAATCTACCAACCAATAAAACTGTTCCTATCTGTTCTTTCATGAACACAGGTACTATGTTCTAGTGGTCTCAGCACCAGTACTGGAGCCAGTAACTTCTTGGGATTTCTGAATTGCATCTTTGTAGGGTTTTGTTTTGTTTTGTTTTGTTTGTGTGTGTAACTCTGAATCTCCTTAATATTAACATTCAATCAACTGCCAGTTTTTAGCAATCTTCTTATTCTCTACCTGCCTTCTTTCCTTCTATCACCAACCCAGTCCCACATCACATCTAGACAAGATCTTTCTCTCCCCCATCACCATTTTAAATCAATGCCCTGGGTCGCAATCCATCTGCTCTAACCAAGCAGCCTTCTAAGGGTCTCTTCATGGCTTAAGTTTTCTTGCTTGTGCCTTGACTCCAGTTTTTCACCTTCATCCTCATCAGCACTGCTTTCTACTCAGCCTTATCACGTCCTTACCATATGTTCCTTGGTACTGGGCTTATGTTCATTCTATCTGTTCATGTCCCTAAATAGGTTCTTAACCCTTGTGCCTGATGACAGACACATCATGCTCCCCCAAAAGACATTCAGCTACATTTTCCTGGTCTCTGGCACTGTGGTTCAAGTCACAAAAAAATTCCTGGTTCGAGGAGACTGTACCAGTCTCTGTCACCTTGCAAAAGAATAAATAAATAAATCCAGGACTCAACACATCCCTCCATTCCCCCTCATTTACCTAAATGTGTTCATGTGTCAGAGATGAATGTTTTTGTTCTCATTCTCTTGAATAGAAAATCCCCATGTGATCTGATGGTCATTCTATGGTCATTGCCTCTGACCACACAGTTCATTAAGATAGTCATCCTGGAATGCAATATACTGACCCAGGACAGTGGTTATATTCTCACATTCAACTTCATTTGTTGAAGTCCTAATAACTTATATTTCAGAATATGAATGTATTTGGAAATATGGCCCATAAAGAGGTAATTAAATAAAATGAGGTCATAGGGAAGGTCCTAATCCAGTATGACTTGTGTTAATATAAGAAGAGATTAGGACAAAACACAGATGGAGAAACAACCATGTGAGAACACAGCAAGAAGGCACCCATCCTCAAGCCAAAGAAAGTAGCCTCAGAAAAAAATAAATCTGACATCTGGATCTAGGACTTTAGTCTCCAGAACTGTGAGAAAATAAATTTCTGATGGTTAAGCCACCCACTCTCTATTTGTTATGGCAGCCCCAGCAAGCTAATGCAGTGATCCTCCCCAAACGCTGAAAGTAGTCATCATTAGCTGACTAGGGATGGTCCTTTCTGGGTCACTCAAGTGAATCACCACCTGTGACCAGGGACAGTGATCCTCTGTTTATATCAGGATATTCACCATGCTGTATTCAGGAAAGGTGACCTTACCCAGCATCAGGCCAGTTACCACACAATGAACAAGGAAGGTAATTCTCCCTGATCCTATGTTTATTCCTTACAAATGCAGGGGAGAGTTGAACTTTGCACAGAGAAGAAAACCTCAAAACTTCTGCCATTGATACACCCTTCTTAGAAAGAAAGTCTACCAGTAATTTTTTTGTGTCGAGGTCTTATAGTTCAATCCATGTAGAAAGAATAAAACAAGCACTACTACCTATCTACAACTGAATAACCCATAAATTTGTGGCAAAGCTGAAGATAGTGGGAGGCAAAAGGAGCTTCTAAAGAGGCATAATTCAAACCTCCACCCAACAGATGCATATTGGATGGAGACAGCTCCTCCAAACAGATCCTCTCTCCAGAGGTAGGAGTGCAGGGTGTACTCAAATGTAGACATAACAGTGCAAATATCCATAGTGCCTACAGCACACTCCAGTTTTGGAAGCATTGAGAACTAAATAGACTTTAGGAGACTTCACATCCCCTGGTTCTCTTAACTATTGCTAGCTAAAGTAATTGGGGCAAATGTTCCCTGAAGAGAGTAGTGACTCAGACCGGTACAAAAGTCTTTCTCAAAGGGTGACACAATTATTTTCTCTGAAACACCTATGATTGACTAGGGCCATTATACCAATTTAACTACCCACCAGAGTCTATAACTTCCAAATCTTTCCAAAAGAAATGCCATGAACACATTAGACCAGAGACCCTGTGCGTACTAAAAGAAAAAGTAGGCCCAACTCTCCATGTCAGCTTAGGAATTAAATTCCTCAACAAGATTCCTAAAGGTCAAGAAGTAAAATCAATATTCAATAAATGAAATGGTATCAAAGTAGAAAGCTTCTTCACAGCAAAGGAAACAATCAAAAACGTGAAGAGAGAACCTACAGAATGAGAGAAAATCTTTGCTACCTGTACCTCAGATAAAGCATTAATCTCCAGGATACATAAGGAACTCTAAAACCTTAACACCAAAAAAAGAAATAACCCAGGCTGAGGTTGTGGCTCAGTGGCAGAGCACTTGCTTCGCACCTGTGAGGCACTGGGTTCGATCCTCAGCACTGCATAAAAATAAGTAAACAAAATAAAGACACTGTGTCCATGTATAACTAAAAAATATTTTTTTTTAAAAAGAAATAATCCAATCAATAAATGGGCTAAGGAACTGAACAGACACTTCACAGAAGAAATACAGTCAGTCAAAAAATGTATGAAAAAATGTTTAACATCCGTAGCAATTAGAGAAATGCAAATTAAAACTACACTGAGATTCCATCTCACTCCAGACAGAAGAGCGATTATCAAAAAGACAAGTGACAATAAATGTTGGTGAAGATGTGGGGGAAAGGGTACACTTATACGTTCCTGGTGGGACTGCAAATTGATGCAACCACTCTGGAAAGCAGCATGGAGATTCCTCAGAAAACTTGGAATGGAACCATCATTTGACCCAGTTATACCACTCTTGGGCATATACCTACCCAAAAGACTTATAATCAGCATACTATAGCGATGTGGCACGTCAATGTTTATAGCAGTTCAATTTACAATAGCTAAACTATGGAACCAACCTAGGTGCCTTCAACAGATGAATGGATTAAAAAAATGTGGTACATATACACAATGGAATGTTACTCAGCCATAAAGAAGAATGAAATGCTGACTCATAACAGGTGACAGGCGTGTTTCCACCAGATTTAACAGGGCAGAGTGGTGGGAACGGAGGAGGGAAGTGAATGAGAAAGACAGTAGGATGAATTGGATATAATCTTCCTATGTTCATATATGAATACATGACTAGTGTAACTTCACATCATGTACAACCACAAAAATGGGAAGTTATATACTCCATGTATGTATGATATGTCAAAATACATTCTACTGTCATGTATAACTAAAAAGAAAAAAGAAAAATTTATTAAAAAATAAATGCCACGAATATTTGTAATTTTATATGTTCTAGTAGCCATATTTTAAAAAGTAAAAATGGATCTTATTGAACTCAATATATCCAAATATTTAGCATTTCAACATGCAGTGATAATTATGGAGATATTTACTTCTTTTTTATACCATCTTAAATCTAATATGTATTTTACACATATACAATTTCCCAATTCAGATGCTAAATTTTCATCTATACATAGAGTTCATAAAATTTACTATTGAAAAAAGCAGGCCCACATCCTTAAATTGTTTCGAACATACTAAAAGTTTTCAATAACTGTATACAGCATCAGTTTCTTAGTTAATTTAAAAAACACAATTAAAAGTCACACTAGCCACATTTCAAATGTTCCATAGCCACATGAGGTTGGCGACTACTGCATTGGATAGTGTAGGACTCAATTCAAATTGTGTCTAAACATCCAATTGTTTGATGTAGTACTAGATACAATGTAGGTTTTCAATAAATCATAGCATCAGAGCCATTTAGAACTTTGAAAATCTTTAAGATCAAGTAGGCTAATTCCCTTGTTCTAGAAAGTAAGAATCATAGAATGGCAGAAGTTAGGAACTTGCAAAAGATCACAGTGATACACCTAACCTAGTTGTTAGTGCATATCTGAACAATAATCCTGGTTCTTAATCCCAAGATATTTTTACCTCCTTACATCAGACTAACGTCAGAGGGAAAATTTTTTAAAATTTATTTGTATATTTACTCAAATGATGGTCAAAGAAAAGCAGACCCATAGTCTAGTTATGTTTGCATAACCTGATAAAAGTGCATCCTACAACATTTAAGGTGCCTTCTTCCCATTGTGGTTTGGGGTCTGGGTGGTTGAATCTGTTAGTGCCTCTTACCTCCGCCTGTCACTGCTTCCTCTTCTGGGTACCACTTGACTGCACATGGATCTCACCCACCTACAGAGCATCCGGCCACATTTTTCTACCAGCTGTCTCTTCTCAGCTGTCTACACAATTTGTTTAAGGTTGTGGTTCAGAGAAGCCTTCACATTTGCAAACCAAAGTATTCAGTAGAAACTGAAGCAGAGTTGTAGGAGAGCTGCTATCCTCTGGCTACAAACATGCCAAGCCCTGAAGTCCTACCTTGTGAGAAGTGAAAGAGAAGATGTATGTATGCTTAAGTGGGTGGCATCAGACAGACCTACATTTAAGTACAAGTTCTGCTCATTCCTACTTATATGACTTTGGGCACTCCTCATTTTTCTTATCTGTAAAATGGAAATAATAGTAATAGCTACTTCTGTGAAATTTAGATGTGATAATGAATACAAAGCAGAGTGACTGACAAGATTAAACCCTTGGTTTATTTAAATTGTTGTTGTTTACAGTGGCCCTGAGGAGAAGGGCTGCAAATGTCCAGCTCACTACCATACCTTCTTCTAGCAAAATGTTGGAGACATAGTAGATCTTATGAAAATATTTGTCTAATAATGTTATAAGATACTCATACAGGTACCTGGGAAAAAATATAGCAAAGTCACTCGTAAGGAAAGGGGAGAGGGAAATAACTGCTTTCCCTTTCAGAATCTGCCTAATACAGGAACCAGGAACAAAATGAAGCTCTAAGGTCAACAGATGGTAATGTCCAGGACCTCTGTGGGATAAAGAAATTAGTCACTAGAACTTAGGGGAAACAGATAACAAATGGAGCAAAGCAATAAATACAGACAGTAAAATTGTCACTGATTTGATTTGAGTAGATAATGCCTACTAGCTCTCCTCACAAATCTCCTCCACTTTCACTATCCTAAGAAATTTCCTCTCCCGACTGCATATACATCATGAATCATGACCTAGTGTCACATACCCTAGAGCACACAGCAGGTAAGAAATAGTTACGCTTCCAGGAATCTTTCACTGAGTAAGTCTTCTTACATCAGGTCACAATACAGATAAGGTAGAGCTGACTTTGACCCCTAACAACTGCTTAGGAATAATCTTTGCTTCCTTTGGTTTAAGGTGACAATACACACATGAAGGCGAATCTATTCTACTGATTGAGTCCTTTCATGGCATAAAAATTTGGTAGTATGGGAAATGGTAATATTACTGATTATCACAGTATCTCTGTCATTGAGAGTACTCAAAGCATCCTTGACTCTTTTTAGTAGTTAGCCTTACCTGGAGAACAGCATTTCATAGCTTCATTTTTACAGAAAGAGAAATAAGTTCGGAGATGTCAAAAACCCTTTAAAGGTTTAACCTGTTAAACAGTTTATGAGGGAGTAGTTCTGTAATTTATAAGCTGCAAGACCTGGAGCAGGTTAAAAAAAAAAGTCACTGTACCTCTGTTTTTTCATTTGTAAAATGGAGATAATATACTTGCCCCATAGAGTACAGTGGCAACAGCTCACAGTTAACCAGCCTGGCATTGCTCTAACTGTGCTGCTTGTGTTAACTCATCTAATCTTCACCCATTCTTAGGAGTTAATGTACTGTATTTTCCTCCTTTAAAGATAAGAGACACAGGTCTATACTTGCCCACAGTAACCGAAGCAGTAACTCTTGGAGCCAGGACTCAAGTCCATCCTCCATGATGTATTGGGTATGTGATACTGTAGCTACTAATAAAGGAACACAAGTTCTTGGGTATTTAACTGACCTTAGTGCTGGGATGTAGCTTGGTGGCTCAATGGCCCTTGCCTAGTATATGCTAAGGATCTGGGTTCAATCCCCAATGCTGCAAACAAAGAAATAAAGAAGAATTTGCCTTCATCCTTGCTTTTTCCATCCTTTTGTTTCCTCTCATACCTATCACTCTCAAATTGCTTCATTATTAAAATAACTTTACGAACATATTAAAAATGCAAGTGGTGGGGTTAGAATGTTCCATGTGGCACTGGATTAGAGTTAGAAACATTAATATAAACTCATATTGAGCTCAATATAGATACAGATGTCTACATTTATAAATTTTTGTAAATGTGAATAAATACATGGGTTAGTATACACACATATCTCTTCTTACTCTGTCAGCTGAGAGTGCCTAAAAGCACCCAGGTCTTGGTTTCTAATACTATTCTCCTGTAAAAGGAACCAAAGCTCTTGGGGAAGTGGCTGATTCTAGGACTGGGAATAGAACTATACATGTGGGCCACAACCTTCTTATAGCCTCAGAAATAAGGAAGTGCCAACAGATATCACCATGCAATAATGGGGTGTGTGAAAGTCACCAAGGAACCAACTGAAAGAGCTCCCAAAGCCAAAGCTGAGACTATTGGAACGACACAAGAACTAAAGCAGTGCTGGACTATAACCCAAGTGTAAGATAAATATCCATGAATTCATGCTGTTATAAATGAATAATTGAATTACAAAATGGGAAGGGATATGCAAATCTTCCATATGGAAGAATTATAAATAATTTATATTGATATTCCCCTTTCAAGTTGCTGGAGCATAAGTTGTCATTCTTTTAAGTGTGGGTTGCCCATAATGACTTTCTTCCAAAAAGTATAGTATGGAAAGGAAGGGAAAGAAGAAAAAGAGCAGCTTTATGTAGGAGAAACCTGAGGAGCAGTACTTCAAGATGATCAAAGTTAACTTCTACAGCCATAAGTCATGTTGGTAGCAGGCACCCTTGACACTTTGTCTCTGTAGTGTTCGTCCCCAGAACTCGTAGCCCCCAATGTAGTCATGAGAAAAATACCAGACAAATCCCAGTTGAAGATCATTCTATAAAATACCTGACCTATACTCCTCAAAACTGCCAAGGCCATCAAAACCAAGGGAAATCTGAGAAATTATCACAGCCAAAAGGAGTATAAAGAGGTGTGAGGACTGAATGTAATGTGCTATACTGGATGGCATTCTAGAACAGAAAATGACATTAGGTGAAAACTAAGGAAGTCTGAATAAAGTATGAGCTTAGTTAATAATGTGTTTATATTAATTCATTAGATGTGATAAATGTACGCTACTAATATAAGATACTAATAGAGGAAATAAGTCATGGCTATGCAGAAACTCTCTTTGCTATCTTTGCTATAATTCTGTAAATTTAAAAGATTTGTTTTAAAAAACAATGTGTCTACTACTGCTTCATCCAAATATAAAGGAGTGACAAGAATGTAAAAAGAGATACAATGAATTGTGTATTTTGATATATCTCATCTAATTTCAATTACAAAGTGAATCTTCCATCAAACAATTCTCAAACTAGATAGAAGAGAAGGAAAACTCAAGACACTTTCAGGGAGTTCCCAAGGTCAAAATTATTTTCAGAATCATACTAAGATGATTTTTATCTTTTCATTCTTATTCTCTGGGCATATGATGGGGTTTAAAAGAGACTACAGGATATGTGATATCACAACAGATTAACATAAAAGCATATAGGAAGATCCACTGCTTTCTATTAAGCCAGATATTAGAAATTGCAAAAATATGGGCTGGGGTTGTGGCTCAGCAGTTGAGCGCTTGCCTCGCATATGTGAGGCACTGGGTTGGATTCTCAGCACCACATAAAATAAATAAAGGTATTGTGTTCATTTACAACTAAAAAAAATGTAAAAAAAGAAATTGCAAAAATATAAATAATGTCACCCTTATCACTGTTTTGTTTGCTCTATAAAATATAGCTATTTTTCATAAGATGTTATTTATATTAATGTGTGATTGTCATTTAAATGAATTAATAAATATTTTTAAATTTCTACTTTAATTTCTAATATGGCATGGCAAATATTGATAGATGATACTACATAAATCAAACTCCTTGGAGTTTCTTAGTAATTTGGGGGTATAGAAAATTTTAGAACCAAAAATAATCATAGGACTGGGACAATTGTCACCCTATAATCCCCTTGTATCTTAACCCCTTCAGTGTTTAGAGAACTCCTCACCCTTTGAGTTCATACTAGTGGAAGTGCTAATGCATCCCCAGCCTCACCCGCAGCTTGGCAGCCCCAGTTACCTTAGGCTCTTTCATTCAGGTTCACTTGGACCTTTGAATTTGGAGCTAGTGAGGCTGGGCCATGAAGCCCTCTGTGATGGGAGGAGGAGTTGCAGGGAGATCAGGTCCTAGAAGCAGCAGTTTTGGTGATTCCTGCTGTGTCCACTGTCAGCAGTGTCCATGGTACAAGCTGCAGTGTAGAACTCTGAGTTTGGGAGTAGTGGTATCTTCACCAGAACCATCCACAAACATGACTATGGATATTCCTAGTTATCATGTCTTGACCTTGGTTCTCCAGTCTGGATCTACTTTCAAACAACCTTACGATATCCTTAAAACACATTCCTTTTCAGTTTCACTCATCCAGAAATGCTTCATTGCTTGCAATTAAGAACTCTGATCCTATGAAAAAATGGTTCATTTCTGAGGTTATAAATCTTGACTTATTTTATATCAGTGGGCCTGTGTGAAATTCCATTAATAAATCATTTTTAATTTAATTAAAGGAAAGAAAAAGCAAATGTACCCTTTGCTTTATCCACCCAAAAAACAAAAAACAAAACAAAACCCCAAACAACTACTTAAATAAATTAAAACATTTAGCATTTTGAAAGATGAAAAAAATGTTGGCCTTCTGCTCCAGCTATAAACTTTTACCTAGACTTTGGAATTATGATCCAATTTTCAACCAGCCGAGTGTAAGATTTTCATTGTGTTATTCCCAATTATGCAATTTCTATAAAATGACCAAGAGGCTCTGAAGAGAATGACTGGTGACGCCATACCATGTGCTTGATTTATTATAAATCATTTCAAGTACCTCTGAGCCAATCAAAACAGAAATGTTCTAACGCATTTAAGAGTATCTCATTTTATAGAGTGCTTAAGAGAGGCATGAAAAGTGTACTGGATTTCAAATGTACCAAATTATCCAGAAAGGATTTGGGAACTGGTTCCTATTAGGCTTCTTTGCATTATTATTTTGAGCTTTTCTATTTGAGCTGCTCTGACCTGGAATGGTTCTGCCGTCTACAGTTTTGCAAGCTGTCAAAGTAATTTTTAATCTAGTTACCTTCCTGCTAGACATCAAAGGTGGAAAGTATTCAGGCTAGTTAGGTCCTTCAGATCTTCCCATTTCATACTAACTGAAGTTATTAGGGACTTAAATTAATTTTGACTAGAAAAAGCATCTTCTTCTACAATTGAAATACTACCGCAGATTAAAGATTCTTTGAAGTGGTGTCTTGAAATAATTTAGAGAATACACACAAGGGAAGCAACCCCTTGCTTTTGTCCTCTCATGCTCTTTGATTGTTGAGGTTAGGGGTCCCTGTATCTGGTCTGCTATTTCCACCATTAACTTCTAAGAAGAAAGGCTGTGTACAGTAGAAGACAACAGAAAAGCATAAATCAGTATACCTCACTTTGAGAACAGCTTGAGAAACTGAAAAATAGGCACATGTAACGACCAATTAGAGCCTGTGTCTCGCAAGCCTAAATTAGGGGTACATCTTTCTAAATATGAGGTTTTTGAGCACTTTACAGATGATTATTTTGGTGTACTTGAGTGAAGCTTCAGAGACATAAAATCATTTGATTTTATTTCTTCCTGTCTTTCACCCAGGATGTTTGTCTTTCTTCTCTTCCTGCTAAGAACAGGAAATTGCAAAAATAAAGATTTGATCAGTTCCCATGACTTCAGTGAGCCTTGTTCAGTTTAACCTAGGCCAACAGCACATTTATATTTGTCAAAAAATTATACAATTTATCAGAAAAGGCCAGTTTTGCTTAGTATTTAAATAGCTCTGAATCTTCCAGCCCTTGAGTTCTTGTTGCTGTTAAGCCTGTCTCTGAGAAGGTTGCTCTTTCAAAGTAAAAATAGGCAATACCTTTGAGACACTTTCCATTACTCATTGACCTAGAAAAATCCCCTTCAAGTACCTCGGTCCTGATCAGGTCTAAAAGCTTCTAGGCCAACCATGCATGCTGAATGTGGTACAGGATACATTAATATTAATAACATCTGAAGTCTGTACAGCATTTTAGAGTTCATATAGAATTTTCACTGTAGTTTCACATGCAGTGTTTTTAACTGAGCCATGAACAATCCTCAGGTTACTGCAAGTGAGGCCAATATTATCCCATTTTACTGGTGAGAAAAGTCACTATAAAAGTGACTCGTCTATAGGAGCTCAAAGCTCAGTCTAGAGCTGAAGATCATGGATCCTGTTTTGGGTTATCCCTAACAGAGAGGACTGTACAGGCAGCAAAATTATCCGACTGGGTTTCTCTCCTTTCCCACTCCCACCCCTCTTCTAAACTATTATAGGAGACCCTATGCCCATCAGCCATAGACAATGGAAAGAGGAAAACAATTTGTTAGTAGGATCCAAAGTTCAGATGGCAGGCCTGGCCAAGCCCTATGGCTGTCTTACCTGCAGCTGTATGAAGCATTAGTAGCCCTGATATCACCTGAAAACAGAGTGTCCACTCCTTCCCAACTTGCTCAGCCACATTGATTCTTGTCTGCCAGCCTGGATAGCCCGAGGAGTTTGGGGGTGGGAATTTTAAAATCACAAGAATGATTTATCACCTGAAATAATAATATCTAACATGGAACTAAGAATTGCAAACCAATAGCTAGGCTTAGAGGAAGGTAGTTAAGACAAAGGAATGTACCCATTTTTTAAAAAGCTGGCATTTCCATGGTGAGACTATCAAAAAAAAATTAATTTAATTCTCAAAGCATAGCTTTTAATTAATTTAATTCTCAAAGTGCAGCCTTCATTATTAGCATTGCTCAGATAAAATTCAGTCTCAAAGTGTCCTGTTGAGGGTCATATAGACAGAATTTGAACTCAGACTACCAATTTTATGTTGTTCTCAGTACACTGTACTACACATGAAGTATAGGTGACCTGTTCTCGTTTTTCATTCCCCACTGTGTCCTATCTCCATAACACATTATACAAATGAGTTTGTATTACTCTAGGGGAAAACGATTTATCTGGCTGTCTAATGTCTAAGGAACAGGAAATAGGCAAAAACATTTCTGAGAAGCAGAATAGATGTTACAATGTTCAAATACGAGAAGATTGTCCTTGGCAATGACTCCGTCTTTTATGTATACTCTGTAATTATTTGGGATGTTTATAGGACTACAGTAATAGGATACTGCAGGAGCTTTCCCTCTGATCTTCCAATGACTGGCTCCTCTTCCACCTTCAGTTCTCATCCCACATGTTACATACCAAGAGGCTTTTTCAGTCCACTGCTGCTCCCTGTTCTTTATAACACTTTTAAAAAATTATAATTAGTAATCATGGATTTATTTGTTTATTGCCAGTCATTCCTATGAGGTTGTAAACTCCCCAAAGGATGTTCCAAAGGCGCCTGCCATGACTGCTTTATTCAGCAGGGCTTCCTAGCACCTATCATGGTACCTGGCAAAAATCAGCAACTCAATAAATGGTGATTGGAGGGATGGATGTATAAATCATTCCTAGAAGAGCTTCCAGAGAGATCTGAGGAAATAGGTGATGTGGCCATCCAGTCAAGGGAAGGCTACATTACATTTTTGGCCAGAGTAAGGCCAGTCACTCTTCCCTAAAAATAGAACTGAGATCTGGTGGCCTTCCAATGGCAATAGAAACTATGAGGCCAGTTCACTTGGTCAGAGTGGAGTAGAAAAGAAATACCTACCAAGCACTTACCAAGTACAAAGGCATGTGCTAAATATGCATTATCTTTATGTTATATAACATAAAAAGCAGTGCAAATTGAAAAAAGTGAGACTCAGACTGGTCAGGTTGCCCAAGGTTTCATAACAAATAAGCGGCAGGCCCAGGATATGGGCTAGATTTGTCAGGTATCCAAAACCATGCTTTTTATTCTTTTTAAGGAAATTTACTTTATCTAAATTTTCTTCCTTTTTATTAACCTATAATGAAGTGCTCATATTTTAAATGTACAGTTGACAAAACTGAAATGTGTATATACCCTTGTAACTATTACTCAGATCAAGAAATGAGACATTTTGAGTCCCCCAGAGCTTCCGCTGCTCTTTTTTCCAGTCAGTATCACTAAGGAACTGCTATTTTGATTTCTGTCATCACAAGTCTCTGTTGTCTGTGTGAAAACTTTACATGAAATTTATAGTATGCTCTCTTTTTTGTGTTGCACTTTTTTGTCTGTGAGATTCATTTATGCTGCTGCAGTATAATTGATTTTTCATTTCTGAGTTATAGCTGAATAAATGAACATAATCACAATCTATTTATTTATTCTACCATTGATGGACATTTCATTATTTCTAGAGTTATTAATAAAGTGCTATGGAACTTCTCAAATGTGACATCAGTACTCATTTCTGTTGGGCACATACTCAAAAGTGAACTTGCTGGTCGTAGCTATGCATGTTTGGCTTTAGTTCATGCTGCCAAACAGTTTTTTTAAATGGTTACATCAATTTCCACTCTTACCAGCATTGTAGAGAATGCTCTGGATCCTTGCCAATCATTGACATCATCAGTCCTTTTAGTTTTAGTCACTCTGGTGGAGATAGGCCACCCTTTCCTAAATAAACCTTGGAGCCTCTGAAGGGTCGTAAGCCCTCAGGAAAGTAAACATCAAGAGTTTACTTCTGGTTCTTGGGTGAGGCTGACATGATGCTGCTCCCCAGTCTCTAATGTCAAGAAAATGAGACTCAGCTGATTGGCCATCAGGTAGGTGAAGAAGTGGAGCCTCCCCAAAGGATAAAGGAGAATCTAACAATGGGATCACAAGTGTGATTCAGGCAAATGGATCCACTGAGAGAGAAACAGATCAGATAGTAACGGAGAAGTTCTTTGCTCTTTTGGTCAGAGCCACAGAGATTTCCAGCAAAGGAGTGAGCAAGGTCTTGTCAAAATCAGTGCATGATATGAACACCAGGGCAGGACTCTTTGGGAAGCCAAACATCAGACAGTTGCCTCCACAGTCCTCATGAGCACTTTTGAGCACTTTCTACCTGCCAAACACAGTACTTCATGCTTTATGGAATGTAGTAGCTAGGGTCATTGGGTTGTAAATCACAGAATCTAACCCAATTATGAATAAAGATTAATTTACTTAAAGGACAGCTCCTTGTTCTGAGATTAATCTTCTCTTCATATGTGTTAAATTTAAGAGTTTTTATGTGACAATCATTAGAGTGTATGGTAATTGCTAATCATTATTGCTAACTGGTCCTTTTAACCACAAGTAAGGTTAAGGCTCATAGCACTAGGCCACTCCCCTAGAGTCATTTACCAAATTTTTTGTTTTAAGATATTGTTTGGGGCTAAATTTTATTGTCACCTGATGTTTGGATGGGAAAGTCATTGTTTCACATCATTCTCTTAAGACATGACCACTTTCATCCTTTAATCCAAGAACAGCCCTCAGATGCCCAAGTCCTATTTGTTAATGAATCAAGGATGTTAGGTGAGCTTGAGCTTACGTGCCTGTTTGCCTAGCATGTTGCTAATCGGCCACAGTAAAAATAGAGGGACTACTTCAGTGAAGAATATAGCAACATAAGTTTTAGCCAACAAAGGAAGAAGATTAGAAAGATATTAATGGTATAGAACAGGCTAGACCATTTAATTAAAACAGGGATAAAACACTGGAATCCATCAAGATAACAATTACAGCATATATTTGAT
Organism: Geosciurus inauris; assembly: GCA_004024805.1. Taxonomy (NCBI): domain Eukaryota; kingdom Metazoa; phylum Chordata; class Mammalia; order Rodentia; family Sciuridae; genus Geosciurus; species Geosciurus inauris. Next base: position 154,396 of record PVHX01001932.1, on the reverse strand, counting down.
GTCTATATATGTCTATAAGTTAACAACAAACACATTTTGTGCAATATATCCTATTAATGATCTTAGGAATTTATAAATCATTTAAAAGATTCCCAAAGTACAGTTAAAAATTTTAAGTTTTTATTAAAAATTAGGGAGTAGTAATAAATTGTAAAGGTCTTTTATTTTGAATGATTTAGTTCTTGGGAATAGCAGATAAATGGAGGCATTACTCTAAGAATTAAAAGCATCATTTTGAATGATGAATTGAGTTGACTACTTTGTGTGAAATTGTTTCTTTAGATTTTTGCACATCCAGAATGTTCTGAAGTTGACTTCTCCACATTTCTAGGCATTGTAGCTGGTTTCCAAGTCTCTGATCTTTTCTTATTTCTTTAAGTAGACTCTTTCACTGAGGTAGTTTTTGATAATCTCTAATCCTATTTTCTTTTATAAAAAGCAACTTCTATTTGCTTTAAATACACAACATCAGAATTACTATCTGTAACACAATATATCACTTAGAATGAAATCATTGCTTTTCTATAAAGCAAATATTCTTCCCATTGTTCAGTGTTTGTGCAGTTGTTTGTACTAATTTTATTTCAGTGCTAGGGATTGAACCCAGGGAATTGTACATGATTGGCAAATTGCGATTCATTTTTATAGTAGCTATTTGATTATAGCTGCAGACTGGCCTCTGGTTGCTCTGTGAGTAATCACTAATAATCACTAATAAATTGATTTAGGAGCTTTGTTACATGTTCTTCTTTAGTGCAAATTTTTCTCCTTAAATCCATCCATTTATTTATTTTTTATTTTTGAGGGGTACAAGGGATTGAACTCAGGGACATCTGACCACTGAGCCACATCCCCATCCCTATTTTGTATTTTATTTAGAGACAGGGTCTCACTGAGTTGCATAGCACTTCACCATTGCTGAGGCTGGCTTTGAACTCTCCATCCTCCTGCCTCAGCCTCCCAAGCCACTGGGATTACAGGCATGCACTGCTGCATCTGGCCCATCCACTTATTTATTTATTTATTTATTTATTCAGATATATCAATGGACCTTTATTTTATTTATTCATATGAGGTGGTAAGAATCAAACCCAGTGCCTCACACATGCTAGGCAAGCACTTTACCACTGAGCCACAACCCCAGGTCCCCATCCACTTATTTTTAATGTACTTTATTTTAAAAATAGTTTTATGTTTATAGAAAATTTGACAATACTATAGAGTTCCAATGTACCTTGCACCTACTTTTCCTTACTGACATCTTACTTCAGTATGGTACATTAGTTATAACTAATAAACTGATATTGACACATGATGATGATGATGTTATAGTTATCATGTCTCTTTAGGCTTCTTTTTTTCTGAGAAACAACCTTTCAGACTTAGTTTTGATAACCTTGGAAATTTTGAAAAGTTATAGGTAAGTAGTTTGAAGGATGCACCTCTATTGTAATCTGATGTTTTTCTCATGGTGAGACTGGGATTTGGGGTTTAGAGCAGTTAAAGTGGTGTTTTTATCAAATCATCAAGAGTACACACTATCCACAGGATTTATCAATGTGGACATTGACCTTGATTACCTGTTAGTGAAGTTACTTTTCTCCCTTTACCCCCATTAATTGCTATGCTCTTTAGAAAACTCAACAGCAATTATTGATATAAATTATTTGGAATTTTTCTGTACAGATTTATCTCTTTACTTATTCAATTACATATTCATCAGCATGGACTCGTTTATGGACTAGTTAATGTTACAATCTGATACTACTCTATTTTGTTGCTCAAATTGCTCCAGCTTTGGCCACTGGAGCTCTTTGGGTTAGCTTCTACGTTCCTTTGGCAGACTCCCATGGTATTTTTTTGTTTGTTTCTTATCATTTCCTTACTCTGCAGCATTACAAGATGCTCCAGGTCCATCTGGGATTTTTTTTTCTAGAATCAACCATTTCTCCAAGGAGTAGGTCTAATTTTTGAAATACAATTTCATGTGTTAATTAAGGGCCTTATCTAAGGACATGTCAAAGTCAGCTGGGAAATATTTACTAATGGGTTCTTGGACAACCACCACCACACCTCAACTGTGTGGCAGGTTAGAAAAGATATGCACATGCATAGCAGCCGCAACATGTTGGTGTTCCTGCTTGGTTGAAAGATTCAGACAGCCTGTTATCTTCATTCCTTCTTAAACATTGTTATGAGTGATATGACAGACAGGCTAATTGTAGATGAGAGAAAACAAACCCAAACATTTTAGCTCCAAATCATCAGTAGTATTGTATGAGGAAAAGACTCTGATTTTATAGACCTTGCTTTTTAAACTAAATGTGTACACCCCAAGAAACAGGTAAAATCAAAGGAGTATTTTGCTGGATCATCAGATGTCTTTAATCCTGGTTGGGATGGGGGTGGTTTGCAGAGAGAATAAGTTTTTATCAAAGCTAAACAGGAAAAGATCCTATTTTCAAAGTGAAACAAAGTTTGATGTACTTAAAAATATATGCAACACAGATATAGACCTTGAACAATTTGCTGTTCTTTTGGTTTGCAGTAGGATGCAAAAGAAAATAATCCCTGCACTTTGTCTTTGTGGCAGTCCAGATTGAACTGGGGAATACATATGTAGATAAAAAGATTAAAAAAAATAAATGAAACATACAAGTAATGTTGTATAGGAAGTGCTCACTTCAAGCGACAGCTCAGTATCTGAAGGGTTCTCTATCATTACTGGTAATATAACGTGAAATGAAGGTATGGTTTGCTAACTAAAACTGCAGTAATAGTAAATTAGCACTGATGGGTAAGTAGTTCCTTAGCCAACTGTGTAAAATGGCTTTTTTTTTTTTTTGGTTTAGTTCTATTCTGGGAAGCCTATCATTCAGGAACTGGCTCCTAAGGGAAATGCACAACTACTTGCTGTTACCTCTCATTCCATTCCGAAGAAGGAATAAAATTATGGATTGGCCAGTTTTAGGAAACCAGACCCATATTTGTTCTCATTTGAGATTTTGTCACTTGATATTTTTCTTGGATTTTCAGGGCATCAGACTGGAAGATAAGAGGTGCTTCCCAGGCTTAGTTAAGTTTGACCATCTTATTTTTGGGCTCTCCCCATTTTCTGGACCCATCAGAAGGACCTGTACTTTATTCATTCAGGGCTTTTCTACCCTAAGACCCATAGTGGGCAATCTGGATCAACTCTTGCTTATGTATTAGGAAAAAATATGTTTTTCTCTTTATTGGCTGCTTTTCTCTTCCTGTAACTTGCATTTCCTTTGAAGTAAGACTTCGAAGGTGAAACTGTGAGTGTGCATTTAGGAAAAAACAGACATAGGAAACCTCTTGGTCTCTGGCATCTTAGTCCATCTGGATTGCTGTAACAGAATATCAGAAACAGGGTAACTTATGAACAAGAGAAAGTTATTTCTCACAGTTCTGTAGGCTGGAAAGCCAAAGAATGAGGCTTGGCAGATTTAGCGAGGGCTGGCTTCCTTGTTCACAGATGGCCATCTTTTTGCTGTGCCCTCAAATGACAGAAGGGGTAAAGTAGCTCTCTGGGTTCTCTTTTAAAAGTGAATTAATCCCATTTATGAGGATTCCACCTTCATGATCTAATCATCTCTTAAAAGCCCTGCCTCTAAACACTATCATGTTGGAAATTAGGTTTCAGCTTATGAATTTTTGGGACATACATTCTGTTTTAAAGCATTTGGTTTCTTTAGACTTGATTCTACACACTGCAAAAAATGTCTTTCATATTCTTCCATCCATTTTAAAAGATTATATTGGACATTGGGGACAAAAGCATCATTGCAATAAAAAGCAGGTCTTGACTTGGCTTTGAGGCTAGGAATTTAATTTGGGTAGAGGGTGGGGCAGAGAAAGAAATATGTTGACAATGTTATGACAGAGTTCAAGAATTTGGACTTGGAGTCCATTTTCCAATGTCACCTGAGTACCAACCTAGATATGAATTATTATACTATTCAATTATTTTGTGTAGCCATAGGTGTGTTTTTAACACTATAATAAACCATGAAAGAAATATATATTGTTCTGATGACTTTTTAAAAACTTACTTTTTCTTACTACATGAAAAACTAGTGACTAAACATCTCTTGGGAAATTCCACCAAATCAAGGATTTTTAAATCAGACCAAGAAAATGTTTGGAACATGTATCAATGTAAACATTATATTTTTATCAGATGCTCTTATTTCAATTCATTCTTATGATTCTAAAGTTTATTTGCTTGAAAAAGAGGAAAGTGTGAAGAGGAAATTCTTTATTCCTCGATGAAGAGTTTAAGGATGAAACAGATTTGTCATGCAAGACTTCCTGGGATGGTGGGAATTATGCATTATCATATATTCACTAAGTGGATTTTACATTAAAAGAAAATAATAAAGCAGATAAATTGGTCATAATAAAAGCACATTGAGGGGCTAGGGTTGTGGCTCAGTGGTAGAGTGCTTGCTTGGCATGTGTGAGACCCTGGGTTCAATCCTCAGCACCACATATAAATAAATAAATAAAAAGATTCATTAACAACTAAAAAGTATTTTTTAAAAAAGCACATTGAGGTCAAAGAGCATGAGGGGAATGTCATGGCACAAAACTCAGGAAGTCAGTGTCATGAATGCAGTAGCTTGCTCTTCCCCTTAAGTGTTAATGCTGAATCTTCTGTTTTAACTGCTCTCATGCACTACATGAAGTTGATTTCTAATGTAAAATGTCAAATGAAGAGTTCTGGTACATTTGTTCCATAAAGTCTTGTCAGGGGGTGGGGCTGTAGCTCAGTGGCAGAGCACTTGCCTAGCATGTGTGAGGCACTGGGTTTGATCCTTAGCACCACATAAAAATGAAACAAATAACATAAAGACATGCTGTCTATCTAAAATCTTGACAGGGATCCTCTTAACTCATATGAATTATCATGAGTTGGTTTTCAGAAAGATACTGGCAAATAGACCATTTTTTAATACATCTTTTAGTGATTGATTGCCCTTGTAGAATTTATTCACCTTTCTCTTTCCCTATATTTTCCAATTAACTGTCACATCTTAGAAACACTTATTTGTTCAATTTATTTACATCATCAATAATCAAGAATAAAAGACAGTGTTATTAAATCAAGGGTACCAAATGCATTACCTGCAAAGAAACTCAACCAGTAGACATGGTTGGTTTGATCCACCCAATAATTAAAAAAAAAAAATCAAAACAAAACTGGAAATATCATATAAAAATTGTATTCTGGGTTTCTCTTGATAAAGCAGAACATCTTTCAATATTGCCTGAATTTCATGTGGCTAGGATCTACTAGATGTACCAGAGAAAAATATTTTTACCCTTGAGGTAAGCCCCATTAGTCTGTTGCTTACACCCAGCCAGTTCCACTCATTAAATACCTACCTGGTCACCTACCTGTAGGCTTGTGAATATGTGACCATCAGATTAAACCCTGAGATCCTTATTCCCTTCCTTTGTTCTCCTCCCTCCTGAGTTTTTCTTCCCCAAAAATATGACAAAAAAGTCATAACCTATTTTTTTAAAGAAGATTTATTTTGGATTAAGTGATTTCATGATGTAACATGGTTTTAAACAAAAATAGAGATCAGTATGAAAATAAAACAAATTGTACACATTAAAATATCTTTACCTCAAAGCATTTCATAATCATAAAAAATACAACACAAGAGTCAGGGGTTCTGGTGAGGATAAGAATACAGACTTCCCAGAAAATGAACAACTAGTCCAGGATTCGGAGTCTTAGGCTCCATATAATATCACCCACATACCATTTCTAGGATGTCAACAATCCATATTATTTGCTTTGATAAAAAGAAAAGAAATTTAAATGTAAGATGAAATGAGAGCTGTATAATCCTAATTCTAATAGCAAATATCTCCCATTATTATTCTCTATTAAAAGTCACATTGAATAAATATAAATCTTAAATCAACTCAACGAAAATAGAAACATTGCTATGAACTATGTGGCATGGAGTAGTGGACATAATGGGTGGGGTTAATGAAGGAAATGAAAGGCTTAAAAAAATACACCACCTGTGCTCTACTGAAATTTTAGAAATAAATGTGTTTCTTTTACAGAGCCTTAATATTAAAAAGTAAGCATTATTATAAAATTATATTAATACTTTCAGTAAGAGGCAAGAGAGATGCATGTATTTTTATTCATTTATTTTGGAATGCCTGCATCCCTATTATAAAAACATGTAATCTTATGCACTTTCCAACATTTAAACAGCCCCAAATTTTACTTATAATATCATATAAAGAAAAATAAGTTGTAATTACATCTTTTAGAGCATCAGGGTCCTAAAAGAACATTCAGTCCTGTGTTTCCTGGTTAATCCTTCCAAGGTATTTCTTGAACAGCATCCATCCTTTTTTACAGAAGGTGATAGTAACCAGAAGTTTACTGATGGTTCCTTACCTGCATCAGTAATAGCTGATTCAGTTTGAATCATACAACATGCCTATCAACACTCCTCAGGGTGTAATATCTCAAAAGAAAGTTGGATAGAAAGGTATTACCTACCCAAGGCCATTAGACATAAAAATCACAAATATAAGTTTGATTCTCCTGTTTTCCAAAGAAACTATACAACTGCAACCATCCTATTCTGCTGGGCTATTCAGTCATGAAAGCCAAATAAAGTACCTTGCAGATAAAAACGTAAGCAAAAGTATTTCTTGGTTTGATTAACTTATTGAGTTGGAAACACCAATTAGGTCTCCATTTGCAATTCACTAACCTCACTTAGAATTTTGCTTTCTAAATAGATTAACAGGGAATATTTAAGTAATCACTGGGCACCATGAAAATGTCCTAAAAGCTATTCTAATGTCAAAGAATGTCTGAAAAAAAATCCAAATTAAGCACAATGAAATAAAAGCACCTTTCTTTTATTTCATACAGTGTTTAATAGTGGTAACAGTAACTTCTAAATTTAAAATTCTGCAATATAATTGAATGCAAAATTGTTGAATCTCCTGATTAAGCGCTAGTTAACTTTAATGTTTTGGGGCTAAATTCCTTTTTTTCAATACAGAAAATATTAACTTACTGAAGTTATAAAATGAGGTTATTTCCTACCAGGTAGATTCCTAAGCAATGTCTTAATTAAGCAGCAACCCATTCTCCTTCTCAAAGAAACCAACTGGAGTATGTTCCTGCCCCCACCAGCATGCTCTTCCATCCTTGTTAATGTTTCCTCAGTTATCATATGGGCAGCTCACAAATGCATTCTGTCCTTTGTGCCACGCCTTGTAATGTAGTTAACAGCCCTGAATCTTAAGAGTTGGTCAACAATTAGCCTTCCATGGGGCTGGCAAACTGCTGGGCTCCTCTTTTCCACTTTCTATCGTTATCACTCTTTTAGTGGGTAGCAGTTGACATTAGGCCACAATTCAGAAAGCTTTAATGTCTCTGGCATTCCTTTGCTTCCACGCTGGACAACTTTATCTGGAAAACACAACTGAACTTAGAAAGGAAATAAGTTTTGCCAAGTTAGAATATAATAACAAGTGACTTTCTTATTAATTTAAACTCAAGTTTCATGGAAGTAAGATGGCAAAGATCTAGAGTGTTGTCACTCATCAACTAAATCTGAAAGCAGATGAAAAGGAAGAAGAGGGCCTGAAACTCAGACTCAGCCTAGGAATTAGGTCCTATTCTTCATGTGCATTTTTTTATTATTATGCACGGTTCCTGATACCTTTTAATGATGATATGGCATCATTTCTCCTGCCTCTGGAGTTTCCTGAATAAGATTAAATTAAACAGACTTTTAGACTTTTCATTATAAGATGTTTTTTCTTAAAAGTGGCCAACTTATAAAATTTGTGCAAAAGGATAGAAAAAAATTATTGGACAAATGTGAGGAAGATGGGGGAGAAAAAGAAAGACTAATGTGGTCCCTTCCTCTATCATCACTGCAATTCAGCCACCAGGGCTTTCTAGATCCATTCTTATTAAAAATTTAAAACTAAAATACGGCTTCTGATTAGTATTTTTTCCATGGTCTTTCTTTCAAATGATAGTTGATAAAAAATGAAATTACTATACTATATAAATACACCAAAAGCAATCAAGTTTTGCCCGTTTTAAAGTTCTCATGACAGGAAGTGGAAAGTAAACATTGCATTTATGAGTTTTGTCCATTAGTATCTCAATTTCTTTATGGGCTTTCCAGAAGGGGTCACATTTTAAAGTGTGTTTAAGAAAGTGAGAGTTTGAGTGGATGAAGCATCTTACAAAACTGGCTAAAAGAGGAACGTCTAGTACAGACATTAGTCTCTACATCACTTGAGATGAAACACAGAATTGTGACTATAAAGTACTGAAACTGATCCTACAAGTCATCCATGAATATCAACCTTGACCCAGGTAGGACTTGATACTTCTATCCAACAAAGTACCTGAGGATCAAGAGACAATGTGTCTGAGGCACTTTGGAACTCTAAAGTGCTATGCAGATGTATTCTACTTTTATCATCATTTGAATGCATTTCTTACCATTTTTTATTATTTTGCTGGGTGATGGCTAGATTTTAGCCATCTTACTTCCTTGAGACTTGAGTTTAAATGGACAAGAATGTCACTTGCAGCTATATCTTAATTTTACAAGATTTATTTCCTTTCTAGTTCAATTGTTCTTTCCAGATTTCAGAATTTCTACTAAATCATAGATACAACATATGCTAGAAAATTGTGACTATACTTCTTTCACCCCAATCCATTCATTTTGTGCACAAGAAAAATGTTTTGATCCCTTAAGTAGTTTGGGTTCAGAGATTGGAATTATTTACACTGAAAACTGAAGGTAAATTGTGGTACAGATGAAGGGAAACAGGGAAATTATCAGACTTGATTTTGGCATTTCTTTGATAATTAGAAGATCTTGGAGTTGCTCCTTCACAGTTCAGCTCCCCACCTACACACTTTATTATACACTTTAAATTCTCATTGTGCAAAGGCATTCTGGGTCTTAATACTTCACTAATATTGACACAGTATTTTCTGTCATTAGTTACCATCAGAAAGAGTATTTATGTGATTTTAGTTACACTGTCTCCCATATATGAAGCTGTGATAGAATCTCCTGGATGGATACGCTGTTCTCTCTTCATTCCTTGATTGTAGAATATAATGATTTTTTTATTGAACATATTTTTGGGAACCACTGTGTTTCCTCTATTGGACTGTGAGCTTCTGAAGGGCAGATTTAGAATTTTGTTATCTCCATCATCAAACACAGTGACTGACACAGAGAGAATGACAACAAGGTGCCTATTCTCCTAAGAGATACTCTGCCTACTTATATGATGTATCATAACTGTCTTTTAGAATATAAGGAGCATCACTTGTGAATTTCTTAAAGAAAACTAGACCAAAAAGCCAAGATATCTGGGCTCACAGTCCAGAAGAAAATATTAATGGATATTTCTAATTGTAGAGTATACTAAAGGCTAATTTATTGTGCAGAGCATATTTTAATGTTTTATAGTTATTACTGGCTGCTTTTTGTATTAATAATGAAGAAGAAGAAATAGGTTATCATGGTTTTCTGATGTGCATTTTTGTTTTGTGACACTGGGGATTAAGCTCAGGGGCTTACATATGCCAGGCAAGCACTCTGAGCAGCATATCCCTGGTCCTGGCTTTCTGATATATGCTAAGTAAATCTTTGATAAATTGCAATTCTAAGAATGGTATCAGCTAGACAATTCTGCTGATTAAGAATGTCTGCATATATTGAAGAGAATTGTTATTTGAGAAGTTAGACACCTTAACAAAGAAATATATTTGTTAGAAAGAAAGAGATATATTTTATTTCAAAATTATTTTATCTAATAATATGTCAATATGATAAGAGTGTTTCAAACCAAAATAAAAATTAACATGGTCTATGAATGTATTTTTGAAAAAAATGCAACCTTCCATGTCAGCTGTTTAGAGAATGCCAGCTAAGACATCAAAAACGTGATTAAAAAAAGTGTTAGTGTTATATATTTTTTCTCATAATGAAAAAATACAAATGAGTAAAAACAGTTTGCAAAATTAAATATATATGTATATATACTTGTATTTATGGTCAATCAGTACCATAATATTTCCAGTTAAAATTTTTTCTCCTTCCTTTTTTCTGGCCCAATTATAGTACATATATAAATCTTCCTTTGTTATTTCCAGATTTCCCACACTGCAATACCTGTCTTTAGTGCAGAAATGCAACATGAGGGGCACTGCTTTTGAGGGTCCCAATAGAACATACAGTTCAACTAGCAGGAAAGTGATCGGTTCTTACAAAACACCTTTGAAAACTGGGCATATCACCTCTATAAAGTGTAAGATTGCCAACATACCATAATAGGAATTCCATGGCTACTTATAAATATGATTCTCAAAGAAATGTTCCAATAGTGCCTGTAAACCCATAGGCTGGCAAACTAAAGGTTAATCCAATGCTGTTACCACCCTCAATTTAACTTCACTCTATTGTGCGTCTGATTAGTTATGGCCATAAATCAAGGAACAAACAATGGTGTGAAATAATTCCAAAAGCAATCAAAATGAAGGATACCCTCTCTTTGAAATTAAGCAGAAATAATATTAGTGATGTCATGCGGTTTTTGAGATATCATAGAAAAATTGTTTCTTGATATTAATAAGAAAATTATGCATCTGTGAAAATGCAGGCTTAGAAATATAGTACTGAGAGTTTCAATTTGTGGCATCTTCACTGATGAGGAAAAATGGAATTCTTATTACTAAAGAGAGCTGATGTCTTCAGTGTTGCTGATGGCTCCCTAACTGAGCTTAGTGTTTAATGATGCTGTACAAATAACAAGCAGTGGGGGAAATACGAAATATCTGTATTAAATGCCATCCTGGAAAGTATTTGATGGATGGAAGAGAGTCTAATGCATTTTAAATAAATGCATATCATACTATCACATATAGTGAGTCTTACAAAATTATTACTTAGATGCACAGTCCTTGTAGTGGTTGACATGGCACTGTGAAGGAAGTCTGATTTAGAAGCTACTTTCTATTATACTTGTCAAGTGATGGAGTTGCTGTTAGTTGTATTGTAATGTCCCTTCAACTTTGGTACATTCAGTGCAAATTGTTTCAGGGATTTTTTTTTTACCTTTATAAAAATAAAAGGCCCTTTTGTTCCCTTGAGAGTGCTTAAAAGGATACATACTAGCATGATGCCCGAGTAAGCATGGACCATGAAAATGGAAAGGTGATACATACAATATGATAGGTAGGTTCTTATATACATCTTAAAGAACATAAATATAATGAACCTATAAAAAAGAAACAGAACTCACTGTGTACATTTTCCTGATATGCTGTGATTAATTGCTAGTTATTTTAAATTGTTTTCATGCATTATAAAGCATAAAATCTGTCATTAGTAATTCATTGAGTAACAGTTTGTCTTCAGCCGTAATTACACACATACCACTTGCATATACATTGTCACAGACCACCTTATTGCGAGTCTTTAAAGTTACCTCATATTGACTTGGTTTCATTTTCACCTGTGTCCCATGAAAGCTGAAACCTATAGTGCACACCATGCAGGCACTCATAAGCAAGAAATGAATATTGTTATAACTTAGGGCTTAAATGAATGTATTTTCAGGAAATATATTTGTTTTTATTATATTATTTAACTTGCACTAATTTGGAGATTGGGCCAAGTGCTGCCAGTTTGGCTTGAACCACGTTCAAGGGTAAGTTTCAAGATTCTCCTGAGTCCCTAGAAATTACCATGGAGCTGATCATGTACAGGTTCATCTTTGTCTTGGAACATAACAAATGGAAAAGGTTTGGCAGTCAAGAACTGTTGATTGAAAGACTTTTGGGTCGTTCCCCTGGGCATCAAGCTCACCCAAATCCTTCCAAAAGGACTCATTGCCAGTCCCCAAACGTGAGAGAGCACATGTTCCTGGAAACTAACAGCACTCAGCTTTACTGCTTTACTCTAATGGAAGCCTGAGCTGGAGACTTCCAAAGCTCAGTCATGCTGGAAGCCAGCTTCTGAAACTGCCTGTCCATAAAGAGATGCTTGCAGATCACTCAAGTCCAAAGGTACTGGTCTCTTCAACTGCTGTCAGGAGCTTCTCATAAAGCATGGAAAAGGATGGGTACGGGGGCAGATCCAGGCGGTTAAAACAAGTGTGAGCTCTGCAAACAGAAGAAGTAGTCCATGGTTAAAAACAAGACCAGGGAAATGAAAGCATGTATGAGTATGTGTGCGTGTATGTGCATGCACATATGCATGTTTTTCATATTCACATTTGTTTGTTGCCAATGCTCACACAGTTTTTGAAAAAACTTTGAAAATATTTTGACTTTAAAAAGTCAGAATTAAGCTGGGCACTATGGTGCTTGTCTGTAATCCTGGTGGTTCTGGAAGCTGAAGCCTAAGGATCCCAAGTTCAAAGCCAGTCTCAGAAACTTAGTGAGGCCCTAAGCAACTTAGTGAGGCCAGTCTCAAACAACAACAACAAAACAACAACAACAATATATATATATAAAAGGGCTAGTAATGTAGCTCAGTGGTTAAGTACCCTTGGGTTCAATCCCCCTACTTTCCCCCGCAAAAAAAAATTCAGTATTAGTTTCTCTAAGGGAAGTAGGATATTAATTTTTTCCCATTTTCACAACAATTTAAAAGCTATATTACATATACATTATTGTTTGTTGAGTTGTAGAAGAATTACAAATGTTAGTTTAGGTTTTTGTTGTTCTCTTTTGGTATTAGACTTTTTCAAAGACATGAATATAAGTGATTCATTTTCAGCACTGGCATTTGCCTGGATGTTTCTCTGAATCTGAGGCTTGGCATTTTTTTTTTTTCACTTTCTTGGGCAGGGAAGAGAACCAGAAGTCTCTGAAGATCAGCCTCACATCTCAGAGTCTTGGGAAAGTCCCTGGCTGGAATTTTCTGTTAAAGTCAGTAGACCATTGTTACTTCTTTGAGTCCTATGCTATAATCTGTCTTCTCCCCATTCACAATGCAGAAAAAATAGTCATTTAAATCACCATAACATTAAGTATTCTTTTTTAGAAATACTCCCCTTTGCCAAGATAGGAAAAAAAATTATGTTTTCCTGTTATTTGCACCTGAATCACAATAAAAAATAGACAGTCTCCAAATAGTACATCTTATCAGGAAGAAAATCTGCACTTTTGGCATGGAATAGGAAGCATTTGATTCGGAATGTGCAACAGCTTTTCGGCTGAAGTTAAAAGAATTTTATCTCAAGAAATATTCCTGAATCAACACAAAAATTTAGGATCTATGATTATTAACAGGCTATCTCTAAAAAGTAACATGCTTAAATCTTTTACTTCTAACTTTTTACTTATAAAATAAATGTAACTGATATTCTCAGATGTGGCATAGCATAGTGGGAAGATCAGAACTTTGGGGTTGGAGAGACTTGTATTTAATTCAAGCTCTGTACACAGCTATGTGATTTGCAGTGAGTTATTAGCACTTTGTACCTCAATTCTCCCACTGGTCAAAAGGGAATAATATAGCTTGTCTCAGAAGGATGTATTAAAGTCAAATAACAGAAAAATGCTTAACAAAGTGCCTGGTTCATAGTTCTAGCCTAGTTAATAACATGGATTTTTAGTTATATTTCTTTGTTATAAAAAAGATTTACTCTGCCTTCAATAAATTGTCAAAAGATAACAATGAGCCATAGAAACTATGAGACAATAAAGAGGTAATAAAGCAGGTGTATGGTCATATGACTTGCTAGAAACAGAAATGTGGTTGGGGCTGGGATTATGGTGCAGTGGTAGTGTGCTCGCCTAGCACGCATAAGGCACTGGGTTCGATCCTCAGCACCACATAAAAATAAAATAAAGATATTCTGTCACCTACAACTAAAAAATAAACATTTAAAAAAAAAAGAAATGTGGCTCTGTTATATTTTAAGAATACCAATTTTAGAACATAGAAATAGTATCACTGAATTTACTGCTCTTGACACTATAAACTCTGATATATACTAGTGGAAATCATCTAATAGTTGTAAGCAAGCACTTTTTCTTGGATACAATAAATATTTCAGAATTGCACTTATTTTACCTCCTTATACTAGAACCCAGCTTTAAAAAATTCAATAAGTATATTAAAAGAGAGTCTCAGGAGTTTAAAAAAATTATCTTGTGTGAAACACTGGAATAAAAATATTAAATGAAGACTTTTATCTCTGTTCTAGGGGGAGGCAAAGAAGAAGTAGGAAAGCGAAATGTTTGAAATAGAATTATATGTCAGACTATGTGTGATAGGTACACGTTCATTATCCCATTAGGCTAAAAGATAATGTATCATTATTATTTTTTCATTTTTATCTCTCTAGTTACTAAAAGGTTGAGCTCTTTCCTCAAATCCACTTACTTGTTACATTGTTCTGTTTTGTGATCTTTATGTTCATTTCCTCTATCTTTTCTTTTTGGTGTTTTCATTGTGGCAAAATACACACAACATAAAATTTGCCATTGTAAGCATTTTTAAATGCACTGTTTTGTGGCATTAAGTGCATTTACATTGTTTAGCAACCACTATCATCATGCATCCTCAGAACTTTTTCTCTTATAAAACTGAAATCCTGAACCATTTAAATAGTAAGTCCTGTTTCTCCTTCTCTCTGGCCCTTGGAACCCACGTTTTGTCTCTATGATTTTTACTATTCTGTGTAATTAAAACATTTGTCCATCGTGTCTGGTTAATTTCACTTAGAATGTTTTCAAAGTTCATGTTGGAGTTTGGGTCAGAATTTCCTTTCTTTTTAAGGCTGAATAATATTCTTTTTTATGTATATGCCATATTATCCATAAATCCATTGATGAACATGAATTGCTTCCACCTTTTGGCTATTGTGAATAATGCTGCTATGAACATGGATATAAAATGTGTTTAAGTTCCTACTTTCAAGTTTTTGAGGGGGATATATGCAGAAGTAGAATTATTGGATCTTGTGATAATTCTATTTTTAATATATTCAGGAACCACCATACTATTTTCCTTAATGGCCATACTATTTTACATTCCCACCAATAGTGCACAAAGGTTGCAATTTCTCCACATCCTTGTCAACACTTATTTTGGGTTTTACAAAAACTTTACTTTTATAACAGCCATCCTAATGGGTGTGAAATGCATTCATCTTCTAAAGCCTTAGGATTTCTTATTGATTTGTATAAGTGCTACAAAATAAAGAGAGACTCTATTGCTGAATTTGAAGAAGCAATTTGCCACAAAATCCACAGCTTTAAAGAATGAATGCTGCCAACAATGTAAAGGAACTTGGAAGTAGATCCTTCCCTAGTTGAGCCTTCAGATAAGAACACAGCCTAGCTAACACCTTGACTTCAGCCATGTGAGTCACTGAACAGACAACTCAGCTAAGCTGTGCCTGAACTCCTGCCTCATGGAAACAGAAATGTGTGTGTTGTTTTAAGCCACTAAGTTGGTATAATTTATTTTGCAGCAATAGAAAACTAGTAACAGGTTTCAAGGTCATGAAGCATCCAAAAAAGGTGGTAACTGTGATGACAGTGTGAAACAGTAGAATCATCTACAAAGGGCAGGTGGTGAGGCAAAGCTGGTAATAAGTAGCTGCCCTTACATGTTTATAGGCATCTGAGCAAAGAAACAGAAATTCTGCATATTTCTTTGCAGTTTCTGTAGTACCTTTACAGGTACCATATCCAGTAAATTCCAGTAATTCCAGTACCTTATCCAGTAAATTCATGAGCTGGGGCACTCTTTTCAATTCTCCTTACAAAGGGAAGGACTGGTCAACCTTTTTTGCTCTTCTTCAGTCATAAGACATAATCACCATGATTTCCTCCATAATCTAAAGTTATCACTCTTTCTTAAATCACATCTGTTTGCATAACATATAGTTACCACAACACAACTTTCCTTCTGAATAAACTAAACAGCTCCTCTGGAAAATGTTTCACGAGAATGGATGGAGACAGCATATATTGTGGGGTGGAGGAAACTGTGTGAAAGATTAAATGGTTTTCACAAGGTCAAAGCTGAATCAGTGGCCAAATCAAGAATAAGACCTCAACTTTGGGTGTTCTAGGGGAAGTCCAACATTAAAGTGAAAGCAGGTGACTTACTGCCCACTAGCTCCATTCTTTTACTTTTGGAAGCTTGAGTGTTAATTTCACCCCATGCCTGACTATGAGTTGCTAGTCCTCAATGTCCTACCTGGTTACATATGGAGAGGGGTTTACAAAATAAGCTTCAGGTATTTTTTTAAATTAATGGTTCAATCTTAATATGCAGCAGCTCTGAGGAAAGCAGTTAAGATTGGGTCAGTCCAGAAACTCTTGGGAGATACCAGGGGATTTTTAAGTGATCAAATTATCTAGTTTGATCTCATCCCTACCAGAAAACAGAGCTACTCAAAAGTATACTTTCTTTTTTAGCTGTCAATGGACCTTTATTTTATTTATTTATATGTGGTACTTAGAATAGAACCCAGTGCCTCACACATGCTAGGCAAGCGCTCTACCACTGAGCCTCAACCCCAGCTCCAAAAGGATACTTTCAAATGCATTGGAATCAGCCAAGGAGTTGTTTACAATAGGGATTTTTGGTTGCACCCCTTGAGATTCTAATTCAGAAGATTTAGGGTGGGCCTAGGGATCTGCATTCTAACAATCATTCCAAGCAAGACTGATGTAGGTTGTCCCCACTCTTGGAGAGACATCAAGTAAATTAGAAATAAGATATCTACATCGGACATTCACACCAACATTTCATGTGTTTGCAAAAATTTCAAAACTGCTTATAAACAAGAAAGCATTGCTAATAAGGAAATTGAGGAAGAGTGTGGTTAAATGAATTGCACAATATTTACCATCAACTTGCTATATGAGCCAAAAAAGGAGAAAAAAAAGGCAAAACAAAACAAATACCTTTGAGGCTCCTCCCCCACCCCATTCCATGTCCTAAGAAAACTCTAGTAGAAAATAACAGGAGGGCCTTTGGACTGTGTTGATATTGGCAGCAAAAGCCTGTCCAGCTATTCAGTCTCAGTAAAAGAACATTTTCCAAACCTTTCAAAGCCAGTCACACTAAAGTTTTAATGAATTTAGCTTGTTTTAATCTACCTACCCAGGACTGCTCAAGGAGAGCAGGTTTGAACACATCTTCAGGAAATCACACTGGCATAAATATCAACAAGATGTAAAAACCCTCCATATATCTGGTCTGACTTAATAGATCTCTTGGTGCTTTCTGGATCCTTCAAATGTTAACAGGGAGGTCACACATTTATAATCTTTTCTTTCTTATAGATAGATAGATAGATAGATAAGTCAGTTATCCAAATCCAGTAAGCCAAAAATATCACAATTACATTTTCATAGGTAAGTTAATTTATTAATGTGTTGCTCTCTGTGTGTGAATATACTTATTTATTTATTTATTCCTCATTCTTCCAGTAGTGATTCCTGGTAAGCTCAGAAGAGATTACAATTAACATTTTAAAATGAGAGGGAAAGAGAAAATCACGTACCTTATGTTATCTAGTAGATAGTCCTAGAAATAAAATGCTTTTGCATCAAATAAATTCTTTTTATTTGCATTATAAGTTAGTAAATGATAACTATCTTTTCTTTTTAAAAAATCTTTATTTATGTATTTATTTATTTTTATGTGGTGCTGAGGATCGAACTGAGTGCCTCACATGTGCTAGGCAAGTGCTCTACCACTGAACCACAACCTCAGTCCCTCTTATTTTCTTAATTGACAGTGCTGTGTAACTCTTCAGATTTCACTTTTCTTACTTCTATTCCCACCTCTTCATCAAGCAATTGATAAACCAAAAATACTTAAGAGCATTCTGGAGAATCTTAAGGAATCTTGTAATGTATCACTTCTCATTGCCAAAATTTCCTTGAAAATAGGTGTATTCCCAATCTAATAATCTGGCAAGTCCAAATTTTACTGATGTGAAAGTACGTTCACAGGCATCCTTAAGGAGATCAGCTGAGCCTGAAGTTTTTATCATGGTCAAAACTACAGCAGGCAAAGCTGGGCTTCTTCTGAGCAGCTGCAGGTCCTGGTGTTTCCTTTCACTCCTTCCCTCCTCTTCTGACCTTTCGGGGTGCCCTAATTTGGAGCCAACAGGTTGTCAGGCAGAATTTAAGTTCTTTCGCTTTCAGAATCTCTCATTATTTTTCCCCTTGATGTCCCATACTGGGAAAGCTTGTCATCCCCATGCAAAGTGGTCTGATGAAAACAATTTAATTTTTCAGTTAGCATTACATTCCTTCACTTACTGAACTAGCACTTGCTATGTGTATACTGTATGCCAAACATTCAGCCTCCTTCTGGTAGATGAGAATGAAAAGTCTGGTCTGGTCAGAATTTATACTCTGGCAGTAAAATACACAGCAAATGGGAGTCCTGCAGGCTGTGCAGCCTATGCTCTGTACTAGGGGATCTGCCTGGCACAAGCAGCACCAAAACCCAGCCTTCCTTTGCCTCCACTTGACAAACTGTGAGCATAGCTTAGGGCTGCAATTCTCCAAAAGACTGAAACACTTTTGTTTAATTAATGCAAAAGATTCCTGTGGGCTATTAGGGCTCGGCATAAAAACATTAATACAATGAGTTACAAGTCTGCTCGATAGAGTTGGGGAAAGCTTTATAGAAGATTCTTCATGCCAAGGCTTGAAGGATTTGTAGGTGTACAGAGCTTTTCTGGATCAACAAGGAAAAAGATGTTCTTAGCAGATTGCCTGAGGTGTGAGAAAGCATCACCAGGAAATCTGAGAAGTGCAAGTGACAGGAGCAAAGGCTGGACTCAAGCCAGATGGGGAGACAAGGCCACATCTGGAAGTCTGGTGTATTCATGGAAGGACCTTTCCCATTCAATTCATGGATGAATGGGAGCCAATGACTGGGTGTGTGCCGAGGGAGATGGCAGAGATGCCATTAAGCCCGGCGAGGAATACAGGAAATGAGTAAAGGATAGATGATTAATCAAGAGCTTGTAATTAGCATGAACAATCCAAAGTTACCATCACACAGAGTGATAAGATTCAATTAAAGGGGCTGGGATTGTAGCTCAGCGGTAGAGCGCTTGCCTTGCAGGCGTGAGGCCCTGGGTTCAATCCTCAGCACCACATACAAAGCAATAAAATAAAGACATTGTGTCCATCTACAACTAAAAAATAAAAATTAAAAAAAAAAAAAGATTCAATTAAAGTAGTCCAGTGGCAGTTCTGTTAACATAGGTAGGCTTGTTAACACAAATAAAGGTAAAACTTGTTAGAATTTTAAAGATAGTCATAATTTCTCTAATACCCTCATTAGTGTCTCCTTAGACCATGAGGTTTAGAGCAGGAATTCTTGTTAAGACTCAGTCACAAAACCTGTGTCACTTATGGCAGCACAGCACAACACTTGACTCCCGCCCCCCAAGGTGTTCAATAAGTGTGAAATACTGGAAATGATTTTGACAGTATGTAGTACTCCAGCTACTCACTTTTCATATTGTTTTTGTGGATAATGATGCTGGCTATCTGTTCATACAAATATCTAAAACTCCTCTCCCTGTGTTTTAAGGTCCACATGGACAGAGATCAACTTCTATTGGCTGCAAAGTTTTGTACGTCGTAAGCATGTATAACTTTCTATTGGCTGGCTAGAGGAATTACTGGGACTTATTGCTCAGATCTCTTTCCTGCTAGTTCTTTTTCATCTCCAGGGACTCAGCATAGATGCAATTTCTACATCATCTGGTTATTGTCTTATTTCAATATCTCATTAGGCTATCTTAGTGAAAATTCACCTGAATTTGTAAATACAGTATGGAATGCTCCTATAGTGAGAATTCCCATACAGGTGGATAATCTGCAGAAGAAACTGTTCAAACTGTTTATTCTGAGCAGGTATCTTTTTCACCTATGGATGGCTCTGAGGAAAAATGTCACATATAATTTTTAACAGTAAGGACATTTCCAGAGATAGGAACTCCTGGAAGTCCAAACAAAATGTAAATATCTTGGGTGGATATAGCACATTTTTCACACAGCTAAAGATTGTAAAATACCATGCCATCCCTGGAAGATAGATATTAGGAGCAACAGTAATAATGGCTAAATTTACTGAATGATGTGTTTAAGCCTCATTTTAAGCACTTTGCATATATAATAATCTCATTTAGTCTTTAAAACTTTGTAATATAATTACTAGTATCTGCTCTTGACTATTCAGATGATGATAGAAATATAAACATGATTTTGAAATCTCTTGTCTGGAGTGGTTCAAAGTCATCCCTCAAGTTTAACAATTCATTAAAAACAATATTTATTTGAGTGTTAGGTGTCAGATTCAGTGCTAAGGACAAAGCTATGCTCAACTCAAATAAAGCCCTTGTTCTCCCAGGGTTATATTCTAGAGTAGGAGAGGGATATTCAATAACTAAACTAATAACTAAACATGATAGTCAAATTAGGTTAAGTCTTACAAAGGAAATAAAGTGTGACAGAGTGACAGGTACATTGGGTGAAAAAGTGAGGTGGGTCTTTTGCAGAAATTACATCTATGCTGAGTCCCTGGAGATGAGAAAGAACTAGCAGGAAAGAGGTCTGAGCAGTATGTCCCAGAGTCTTGAAACAAAATTAAGTCTAGCATGTTTGAGGAATAGCCAGGAGGCTGGTAGCTGTTGTGGGTGGGAGATTGTGTGTATTGAGGTTGGAATGGCAGCCTGACCAGGTCCCCCACCTGCAAGTGCTTAGAAGGAATCTGAATTTTACCTAGGCCTCTGGAGAGTACAAGCAAGGGAGGAGGTGACCTAAAGACTGCAGATCACAGTGTTTGCTGAGTGCAAGTTGACTGATGAAAGGCACACAGGATGAAGCAGTGAGTTCAGCCAGCAGGCTGCAGTGGTCCTGGGAGAGGTTGACTGAAACAGACTAGGCTGGTGGACAGACGAACCCAAACTAGTTTTTGTTCTTGAGGCCATAGGAAGGGGATAACTATTCTTTAACAGTTGTAGACATGTGTCACCCACAAGTACACACTTTAAAATATGATGTATGAAGCAGGTTTCAAGGCTCATGATTCAGTTTGGCTTGGATTAACCTATCCTCAGTTGCAAGCACCAAGTGACCCTCCTTTCAGTCCATTGAAAATTCACAAATTATTTCAATAGCTTCATTTTTTACTTCAGTTTTTAGACATGATCTGTTTTTATAACTTTACCCCCCTTCCAAAGTAAAGACCAATCCAAAAGATAAAGCACATTTAAGTGATTTTGATATGAGACTATTATGAGTTATCTCTGGCATATTTTAGTTACTACATGCTCATACAATGGTAGAATAAAGCAAAAATTGTAAATATTATTGTTACATAGAACTTAGTGGGAAGGCAAAGGAGAAAGGAGTGGAAGAGAGTCCAGAAATTAAACAAAGAAACAAACTATTCTATGAGAATCTTCTGATAGTTCCCTCCCAAATCATAAGCCACTTCACTGATTAGCAGGTGGCAGGAATTGGGGAGACCAAGGCGGAATGCTTCAGAGCAAAATAGCAAAGAAGGTAGCACCAAGGGGCCTTCCAGGGCTCACCTTTTGATCTTTTTTTTTTAATTGAGAAAAGTGGCACTATATTTCAGTTATTTTCCTATTTGTTAGCTGACAGTTTACTTTGACAGCAGACAATGCTTTTCTATACCAGAGGAGAAAAAGCTAAATTACAGATCGTATTGTAGTGCAATATTTAATGACATGGAAAGATGTATATGGTTAGTGACTTGTAGTAAACAAAAGGCAGGTTACTAATAAATCATGCTGTACCTTGTATTTTTGTTTTAAAATGTTTGTGTACATGTATGCACACACATGGGTATCTGAAGAAATGAATGGAAGCATATAATTCAAAATGTTAACAGAGTAGAGGACATTTGATTGATATATGTATGTACATATTTAAACTTTTATAAACATTCATATTTAATATATTTTAACATATATGTATATTTCCTCTCACTTTTGCAAAAAGTTTTTATGATAATAAAAGTGGGATTTTAAGATAAAAAGTTGTCATTCTGTCATTCTCTTCTATAATTTAATTCCACTGCATAAACTGTTTCTCTGAAACACCTATTCCGTAGTTAACTCTTACATTGAATTTCTTAACTTGGATCAGCATTTCCTTTATAATAATCTCTAGTCACAACTATTTTTGAAAATTAAAATTTCCTCTTTGGCACTCCTTCACAGTGATTATGGCTCTTCAACTTCTCTGTCCCATCAACCCATTTGGCAAAAAACCTCAGGGATGAACACAGGAAGTCTATACCATGATGGGAGAGAGGGCTGCTCTGCATTTCCCAGACTAGCATGTGAGCAGCCCATTTTTAAAAAGCTATTTAAAAGAAATTGCCACAAAGTGAATTTACTCTTTTTTCTTGAAGTCCATCAGAGCACTACAGGGTAGGAAGTCTTCTAGAGAAATGGAAACACAGAACTAACCTAATAGCCAACCCCAAACCAGAAGTGCAGTCATGTGTTCAGGTTGTAAGTCTCCAAGGGGAACCTACGTCTCTACCACTATTTAGCAGCAGTCTCTAGTTACTTTATTACGGCAGAAGAGATAAAAAGAGCCATAGATTCAACCTGCACTGCTCTTGGAGACAGCCATATGCTTTAGTACCCTTCTTGGCTCACTCTGTGAGCAGTGCTACCCACTGCTACCACCAAGTGGGTGTTGGAATTGGAGAGAAGAATGAGATTCATATTTGCTGGCTTGAAGGGATGAAAGGCTCTGAATCATTCACATCTGGAATGATCAAGATACTCTCCCTCATCACGCTAGTTTGAGCCACTTCCCACTCTCCAGGCTATAACCTCCCATTCCTGACCAAGACCCTGCTAGACTCCTTAGAGGAAACATTTTTGTTTTTTTAAATAAGAAGGGCAGTTGTGCATTTTCTATTAGTATGTATGTACAATGTCACATCTTAAACGTTAAACACAGAATCATTAATAGAAAGAAGAATTATACTGGGGCTGACCAGCTTGGGACAGACCAACTGTTCAGGTCTACAATTAATATGTATCAGGAGGAAAGAGCAGGAAAATAGTTTGACTGTATCTGTTTGGATGGTGGAAGAAATGGACCTGGTAATCTAAAATAATCTCTTAAACATCCTACATTTCATAGAGGGTGATGACAATGTAAGTAAAGAAACTACTTCTGATATAACTATACTGTCATGCATTAAAGTTCCTCTTTTTATGTTTTTTTCTCAAGTGTACTTTTTTTTGGTGGAGCACTTTATAATATAGTAGTGGCAACTTTCATAGATAGACAATAAAATGTTCAAAAAGAACAAAGAAAATATATTGTCCATATGGACTTTTATATTCATTATCCCAATCAAATACTCTTTAAGCATGGCATTGTTATTCCTACTTTACAGAGATGGATAAATTTATCTTTATTTGTGCTATTTTATAATCTGGATTGAACTAGGAATGTAGAACTGCCTTAGGTCTATATGAAGAGAGGAAGAAACGACAGCACCTGTTACCCAACTGTGAGTATGCAATGATACTGAGGAACACCACCATTTAAAATGAGTCAGCACATGAACTTCCCAAAGGTACCAGGAAGAAGTAGAGAAGTGAATACAGCATGACCCAAGACCCTACAGCAGCTCTTTGGTGTTACCTCTTACTCAACTAAACCTAAACTGCCACCCCTTCCTGGCCTTTTATAAATAAGCTAACCAAAGCCCAGTGATCAAGTGATCTTGAAGGGTCCAGAGTTAGCTGTTGGCAGAGGTGAGACCAGAACCCAGGTCTAACTCCCATCTCCATGCTCTGTCCAATATGCTACCATCTAATAACTATTACCAATGGCAGTGACACAAATCACAATGGCAGCCCCTACCAAATGGATGCTTACTCAGCATCAGAGACAGTAGTTAAGTGTTTTATAGGAATAATTTCAGTTAAAGCTCAGAATTACAGACCTACAAAGCAGATGACAAAAAAGAGGCTATACCAAATTACCTTTCTCTGTTCCTCAGGTTTCATGGAAATTCTAGTCATTAAATATGAATGGCTGATACATCTGCTTATTGTTACAGTTTATTCCATAAACTTTAGTGGCTTTACAGAAATAGATTTCATCTGAGAAGTGACACAATTAATCTATCCTTTCCTAATTTTTCAATGCTAGTTATTAAGTTTCTCAGAAGAATGAAAGTTTTAGTCTACATTTGCTTTTGAGACACAAATATGTCTTGAAAGGGGAAATGTCATTACCCAAGCATAAATAAAATAAGCTTCTTTAAACAATGAAATTACAGTCTCCCAAATTTGGTACATTAAGTGACCAATAATAATTAGGTGTCTGATTCAGCACCACCTTTCACAGATTGGGATACACAGAAGGTAGTTAAGGACGCTCCTCGAGTTTACACCATTCATTCCTCTCTGTGTTTGTATTTTCAGTGTCCTGTTTGTATTTCAGTGTCAAGGTTTCTTTTTTTTTGTCTATTGATGCTAAATACACACTCTGAAGTGTCTTGCAATTGCTGAGAAGAAACCTTGCTAAAACTCTTAAAGTTGGTTGTATTTAAACTTACAATGATATCTTTAGTATCTATTATCACCTTATATCACTAATATGACAGGTTTCTCAAAGTTACCTCTACATAAATTTAAGATGATATTTTAGGGAACCTAATATCATTAAATCTCTCCAGATTTAAGTTTTCTTATTAGTAAAATTAGGGTGAGGGGAGAGAAGCAGGGAGAAAGGAGAGAGAGAGAGAAGCAATTTGCGATTCTTTTTACTTAAAAACTTCCTTAGTATTACTGTTGATTGGGAAAAGGAATTCCACTCCTCTTGTATTTATTTGCTCCCTCCTTTTCCTTTGCCCCAACTGTCTCCATACAAGCTCAATGCTTTTTTTGTTTACAAATACTACTTCACCAGTCTCTTGCATTTATTAGAAGCATCAGTAAAGTGAAATTTTTCTACTCCAAGGAAATGTATGATCTTGTTATGAATGAGAATCCAGTGCAGAGAGCATTCACATAGAATTAAGATGCATACAATGTAAACTACAGAAGTATGAAGCACATTCATTTATATATATATATGATTTATATTCTTTAACAACCACAATGATAATTTTTTGGAAAGGTATTCTAAATACTTTTTAATATGAACTCAAAGCTACAGCTTCTGAAAACTTGTGGACTCAGGCCACAAACATGGTGACCAATGTTACTTTGCTAATGCTAGCAAAAGCTATGAATTTGTTGTGTACTATATTCTAAGATATAGATATATATGATATATATGTATATATTTTAAGTGTGACCAAGGAGATTTTTTTTCTCTTTCCCCTATTAACATTGATAGGAAAAGAATATATCTTTATAGATTTATCTACCTGTATCTTTTTCTTTATCCATCTACCTGTCTGTCTACCTACCTACCTACCTACCTCTGTATGTATATTATCCAAAGTCTCTCCAAGAGCCTGGTAGTAGCAGAAAATAAATGGTGTTTATTTTACCTGGGAAGAGCTGTGATTTTTCCCCATTTCTCCACACAGAATCTTCTTGGGCCGTTACTCCCTCGGAGAGATGCAAATCCTTCATAGGGAATGCTGGATGTGCCTGTAACAAACTATCAACCCAAAAAAATAGAAGGGGAAGGTAAAGCCAGTGAGTAGCAGCCTGGAAACACACTGTATCATTCACCTGCAGAGCTCCTGAGGAGGAGCAGTTGAGAGTACCAAACTCCATAGGCGTAGAGTAGCATAACACAAATGTGACAGAGAAGAACACTAAGAAGGGACAGTGCATTATAAAGGGAAGTGTTATGTGGAGGGTTTATAGAAAATAAAGCATCCTGTGCAGCTAACCAGCTGAGATGCTAACGCCAGGCATATTTCCATTATAGATGAATATGGTAGATGTGTCAACTAACCTAAGTCTACTTAGCATCAGTCCCTCAACTTGAGGTGAATTAAAAAAATAGATATCTGGGTCTGTAAATTTGAGGCCTGGACTCTTGGTCCAAAGGAGCTAAGATCTGGTCTACTTATAAAGCTTTGTCTGCCTGAGCTTCCAAGAGGCTTTCCCGCATCTGATAATTCTTAAGCTGCAACCAAACAACAATTGCCCTAGATAACTATGAATGCCACAGAAATATTTTTTCCCAGTATTCATGAATGTTATTGTTTTCCAAATTTGTGGAAAGTTAGATGAAGGAAAACAAATGACTCTTTATCAACAAACTAGATCCTTTCTTACAGGATTAAACAGTCTCTTTCTGCTGCTGAGTATGCTGGCTGTGGAGTACCCTGCTGCCTCTTGATGGAGGGACCCAACTGTCTTTAAGGCAAAGGTTTTCCCTAGGATTTTGGAACTGGAGTTGGTACTTCCTTACAACTCTCATAAAAGCCTCAACTAGGCTGGGGATGTTCTGCTTGGTGATGGAGTCACAACCATGCAATCAGAGGACTGTGGAAATGGTGTATCCCACATTTCTATATAAACACCGTGTGTATTCCTGGAGGACACTTAGAAGTTGTTAAAAATATATACTTCCAACAATAATTATATCACTGGACTAAAAATGTTACATAATGGCATCTTACCTGTAACAACCTCAGTCGTTGTTCATTGTTGAATCTTTCCACTGCAGCCCAGAACCACCGAATTACAATATGATTGTCATGGTATCCTATCAAACCAATCATGAATACCAATGTTACTTTGACTCTTCTGCTTTAACCCACTAAGTTATGTAACAACAACAACAAAGACCCAGACATAGATCATCATCTTGGATTCTTTAAATGTTGTTTGTAATCTAAGACTAAGGAATAGCACTGAAAATGTGATCATGTGAGTGTCAAAAGTTAAATAAAAACAACATAAATGAAACCAAGAGGTCTCTGTTTTTATTTAGTGGTCACTAAATGAAAATGAGTGGCAAGAAGAACAACAAGTGAATTATTTTAGCATATCATTTCTGAAAAATATACTTGCTGTTACTGGAAATGCTTAACTCTTTGGGTCATTGATATAAGAAATAATTTTCAAGTACCACTTGGTATGCTCTGTACCAAGCTTGGGGGTACAGTGGCAAAGAAAACAGCCTCTCACGAGGGCTTCTGGCAGAGAAGAAACATGTTAATCAAATCATTTTTATATAGAAATGGAGAATTACAAGCTCTTTTAAAAGTTATATAAAAGGGACAAGAGACTTTTAATTCCTCCAACAACTAAGTCCTAACTAATCATCAGCTTAATTTTACTTTATCCTATACCTTAGTGGAATTTAATGAAACATCATCTCATAGGTAGGTTAAGGCAGTGGTTGTGGATTCCGAAATCTTTCAGTGAAAAATAATTAAGTTTAGAGAGAAGACTGACAAGGATAGGCATAATTAATGATTCAAACTAAGTGATAGTCATCTTTTACAAAAATATTTTTTACAAAAATAAAGCTACTTTAATTCTGAATCAGCAGTCCCCCAAAAGAAGGTGAGTAGATATTATTTTAATCAAATGTTTTCTCACATGTTCCATAGTTGTAGGATTTGGGGGGCATCTCATCTTACTGTTTGCCATTTCATTGGCGATGTATATCCTCATTTAGAGAAGAAAGAGATCCAAGAGAAGGGTTAATAAAAACAGATTTGGCATGGTGACATATAGGTTGCATGTCCAGTCTACTTTGGTAAGAATTATTTGGTACTGAGCAAACAGTAGTTCTATCTATAAGTGCATTACAGCATTCAAGCTTTTTTGACCTCATGAATCAGCCCTTTTCTCTTCCACTTTTATTGTTTGTGCTAACCCTATTTTTTTTTGTAGAAGGAATGAATGTGTCTCATATTCTGTACAAACAGCTGCCATATGAACATAAGGTAAGTGGCAGCTTAACTGCTTTTTCATTCAGTGCCAAACAGTTGGGTTAGCAAACATGGCAGCTGAGTATAGTGCCCTTTTCCTGCTCCCTCCTAAGGGTCTCATTTGATAAGATTTATAACAACCATATAAGTAGTTCCTTAATTAGTTGGATATAGTGAATAAAACTTTATACTGTGTGAATATAAAGATGGCTGATTTGATTAACTGCATTGCTATTAGATTCTCCCAGGATGAAGGAATGAGTAAATAATATTTATGGCAGAGTGTAAGTTACAACAGTCAAAGCCATATATGGATTATACACAGGGCCAACTGAAAAACTTATTCCAGCAATTAGAGTCAGAAACAGCAGCAATGGAAACTGCAATTTAATACAGTCTTTCAGAGAAAACCATCAAGCAAAGCCAGCCACAGCAGAGGGAAGAGCTGGAAGAGCCAGGAATGGGCAAACCCAAGAGCAATTTAGCAACACTAAGGCATTTTTTTTTTTTTACCCCAAGCATAAAACTGTTGTTGTTGTTTTAAATGTCTGTTTCAACTTACAGATAACTGGAGAGCTGTTCAATGCTCAACTTACTCTACTAAACGGTTAATAGTTATGCAAAGCTTGTATTTTTCACTATCCAAGTTTAGAACAACTGCTGACCTCTTACATTTTAAGCTAAAAAGAAAAAAAAAAAAAAAAAACGACCAAACAAAAAATAGCCCCCAAAGCAGAAAACAACTGGTATTTGTGATGTTTCTGAAGACTAACACTGCAATATATTCCTGAAAATGTATTCTTTCTTTCCTTAAAATTATTGGACAAAACTCTAACACCGAATTACCATTGGGTCCTAGATTTAACAATCAAATTTTAATAGCTTTGGTCCCAGTAACTAATCAAAAATTTGTACTGATCTGCAGAAATCTACTTCTAAAGCTTCCCATCTAAACTAATTTGATAATAGTTCCTTTTCTTTTGAAAATAGTGCTTGAATTTATAATGGTTTTGCCAATAAACTTGTTGAGTTTTGAGAACCTGTCTTATTCCAGTCAGGTGTTTCAACCACTGCAATTGGTAAGTATGGAATGGATGAACTGGAGAAAAACTGTGCTGACTGGGAAGCTCAAAGGGTGTGCCCCCTGAAGTTTTAGAATGAAATGGAATAGGTGGAGTTTGACCAGCTGGATGTTACCTACCTGATGCTTCATTAACACTATAAAATAATTAATTAGTGTTCTCATGGCCACATTTAGTCACCAACAATTAAAGAGTTATGACACCTCAGATGGAGTGTAAACAAGCCTTCCCCCTTTAGACAGATGAGGTAACTAGGGAAAGAAGGGAATGTACCTTGCCCAAGGTCTCAAGACTGCTACAGACCTATGATTAGTGTACAAGTGCTTTGTCTGTCCTGTGTTCAGAACTGCATGTTGGACCATGCCTCCCTTTAATTTGAAACTTAAAATCCAGCCATCAATAAATCAAATTTTACCTCCTCTATATTCTGTGTTGTTTCTCCAATCACTTAGGTCTATTTCAGCTGTGCCTGCGATGACCAATTCCAGTTCTCTTGCATCAAAAACAGATACCAGCCTGGCATCCACCACCTGTGGAATAAAGAGTATAGGTATGGCTTAGGAGCATGTAGAAATATCAGCTATCATTAAGCCTCCCCAGAAAAAGAGAGCACAGGAATTTTGAGGATACTACGGGTGCATCCTGTATGAGCACTTGCAATACTTATAAGGCTTTCTACAAGTATAAGGCATTTTTTAGTAGAAAACTGATAAGATTGGCCCCACTAAAATTTTGGTTTTGTCCATGAATATACCATTCTGACCATGCCTGATCTCATCTGATCTCAGAAGCTAAGCAGGGTTGGGTCTGATTAGCCCTTGGATAGGAGAATTTTTGTTTTATAATTGACCACTGATTAATCCAATGCATTCTCTTTTGGAAAAGATCTATGTGCTCCTAAAGAAAAAAAAAATCACAGGGGGTACAGATAACAACTCATTCTGAACCTCACATACAATCAGTTCACATGAGATTTGATTACCTGCATCTATGAGTAAGAAACAGGTCTTAAATGTTATTAGTGGTCAGTAAAGCATGAAATACTTCTTGAAATCAGGTCACAACATTCAGTTTAGTGATCTCTCATAACAAGCGCTTAACAGTTTGTGTGTACGCTATTGAAATATAAAGGAAAAATACTGAACTTTTAAAATTAAAAGAGCAACAGTCAATACAGCAAAAGAGAAGATGGAAATGTCCCACACAAGTAAAGCACAGTAGGGTAGGCCATGGCATCATGGCTCTCCAACTGGAACCCCTGATGACTGCTGGTTGTCTTTACCTCATAGAAGCCACGCACTAAGCTCTCTGTTTGTTGTACCACACCCCTCTCAATCCTCCACTTCACCATCCTCTCGATGTACTCCTTCTTGTTCTTCTCTGTGACTGGGATATTGGCACCCCCTGGCTTTAATTCTCGTTCAGTAATCTGAGATTAAAAAACAAAAGAACTGACCAGAAAGCAATATGCTTGATGTTATAACACCTACCAATGAGCTGAAGTCAGGGGACTACCTGTCCTTGCACTGCCCCAGGTGCATCCTGTGCATGGAGCACATGCACACAGAAGTACTCAGCAAGTCTTAGAGATTGAGTTGATGTTTGAAAGGCTCAGTGGTTAAAAAAAAAAAATATATATTGCAAGGGTGCATGGTCAAGTTTTAAATCCTGACTAGCAGCATGATTTTTTAAAAATACAGATGAATTGATTCCAGATACTCATCCTTTGCTATTTGAATGTTTTTTAAAAAATATTTTTATTCGAGCATCATAATTATATATAGTAATTGGATTCATTCTGACAAACTCATACATGCAAGAAATTTGATTTCAAGCCCCATTCCCTCCTTTTTTCCTTCTCTCTTCTCTCCTCCTATTCCCCCTTCTCTACTTTATTAGACTTCCTTTCTTCTATATATGTACAAAAGTGAAATTCCTTTTGGTATCTTTATATATGAATATAACATGACTTTGGCATTTGAATGTTTGACAAAACCCATTTGCACAAATTCCTCTAAGATTTAGAATCAACTACACCTAGAGAACTAATATTAAACTACAGATTTATTTAGGAAAACAGATTTACACTTAAGTAAATGTTGAGAACCCAGTTTTCAAAACACATGAAACTCAGAAAAATAGGCCAATATTAGTGTCCAATAAGAACTAATACATAATTTTTGAGAGAAATATTTTAACCTATCCTACCAACCTTGAAATAAAACCAATGTCTTCTCTCTTTTCAAGACTTCTACAAGATATTGTTTACATTCCCTCAGCTTCAAAACAATCAATTTTAGTTCTTAAATCTGAATGAGAACT
Source organism: Geosciurus inauris (assembly GCA_004024805.1). Lineage (NCBI taxonomy): Eukaryota > Metazoa > Chordata > Mammalia > Rodentia > Sciuridae > Geosciurus > Geosciurus inauris. The sequence goes on along the minus strand of PVHX01001932.1, from coordinate 123,000 downwards.
AAATACATATTCCATCTAAATAATTTAAGATTCAATTCTAGGATAGCACAAAATATTAAAAACTATATTCTATGTAAGGCATATTTTCATCTCTTTTTTGGATAGTTTAGTTGGAAATAAAAGGAAGATGGCTTATAACATAAAGGCTTATTATTGTCTATAAATAAGAACATCTTAATCTGCAATTGGCATTAAAATAAACTTTGTAATTGAGATTATAGTAATTGAGTGTAATCTGGGTTTAAATCACCCAATAAGTCACAAATAAATAAGCATTTGATCATATCCATGCTTGATCAAATGTTTTCATCAATAGCTTTCAGTTCCCACACAGGCAGAGGTGTGCCCACACACAAACCTGCCCAAAAACTTCTTCGTTCACAGTGAATGTGAGGTCTAGGATGTCATGAATATCATTGTCTTTCATCCACTGTAAGCTCTGGTGGAATTCTTCATCAAGATATTCTAGGTCACTCAGGTCACACAGACTAAGATGACAAACAGAAACAAATACATAGACATGGTTATTAGCAAAAAACCAGAGTCATGAGAAAAGAAACTAAGAATTAATAATAAGAATAAGATAAATTTAATAAGCAGTAATTTCCAGAACATTCTTAGTCAAATTCAGTAACCAAATCAGTGAAATAACTCAGAAATTTGGCATAAATTTTTAAAAATTCTGGATATATAAAATGCCATAGGACTCACTTAGCCTGTCTCTTCTTTTACATATAAAACCGAAGGTTCAAAAAGTGGTTGTCATTTACACAGTCATCCACAATTAATGCCATATCTGGAACTGGAACTTGGGTTGATAATTTGGATCCAGTATTCTTTTTGTTGTTGTTGTTGTTTTACTGGGAATTGAATCCAGAGGCACTTTAGTACTGAACCACATCCCAAAGTCTTTTTTTAAAAAATTTTTTATTTTGAGACAGGGTCTTGCTTAGTTGCTGAGGGTCTTGCTAAGTTGCTGAGGCTGGTCTTGAGCTTGCTATTGTCTTGCCTCAGCCTCCTGAGTGGCTGGGATTACGGATGTGCACCACTGTGTCCAGCCGGATCCAGTATTCTTTTTGGTTATATCATACTACCTTAAAATATTGTTCTTCTAATTTGAAATTATACACACACACACAATATTTTTGCTTTACATTATTTTTTATTAGATCTTTATAGTTACATATAGTTTGGTTCATCCTGACAAACTCATACATGCATGAAATTGATTTCAATTCAATTCCTCTTCCCCCTGCTTCTTCCTCCTGTTCTCCCTCCCCTCTATTATTTTTCTTCTTCTACTCTATTAGACTTCCTTTCACTCACTATTAATTTATATTTGATTGATTCTTTATATTATCCTATCCTTTACTCCCTCTTTCCTTTATTTTACTCTAGCTTCCACATATGAGAGACCTTTGAGTTTCAGAATTTGGCTAATTTCACTTAGCATGATATTTTCCATTTCCATTCATTATTATTTATTTACTTTTTAAACATGTTGTTATTTTTTTATACCTTTATTTTGTTTATTTTTTTTTATGTGGTGCTAGGTTCAAACCCAGTGCCTCACACATGCTAGGCAAGCACTCTGCCCCTGAGCCACAACCTCAGCCTTCACTGTTATTTTTTTTTTAAAGAATAGACTCTGTGACTCATGTTCACATATATCTGCCTTTTCTTCATGGTTCTTATTCTGTGACTCTGAAAATAGCTAAAGAATCTCTCTATTATTATAATGACTTCTGTATATCTACTTTCTTTTCTTTTTTTTTCCCATTGCAGAGACAGGAGCTACATGAGGTGGAGTTACTATTACATTCCTTGTTGTAAGGTGGTAGTTGATTTGCTATAGTTATTTTGAAATGTCCCTCCCCTCAGCTCAATTTCAATGGTCATTTTGTTTGGTTCATTCTAAAATTTATTAGATATCTTCAAAGCTACTTGATGAACTTGATGTTGCTGGTCTCAGGAGTGAGTGGTCTCACTAGGGAGACAGGCACACAGTAGATAAGTTAATATAAGGTGATAACTGGCAATATAGGGTAGATTCAAGCACTTTTTAAATGGATGCAGTAGTGCAGGGAGCTGTCAGAGTGAACAAGAGGTGTATCTGCTTTGACTTGAAGATTCAGGTGAATCTTTTTAGAGCAGATGATGCCTACATTCAATCTTTTGGGATGTTTAAAAGCCAGAGAGACAAAATAGAATGGCTGAAAAGGATGTAAAGAGGAAAAGGAGAGAATAATGTGAACAAAACACACAGGCATGGAGTGCAGAACACTCCCAGCACATGGGCAGCACTAGAACACTAACCACAGTACACAATATCCAGAGAATCAGGCTGCAAAGGTGGCTGGGAGTAGGCCCTGAGTGTCATTGGAAGGAGTTTGGTGATTCAGAACTACTGAAAGGAGCTAAGACAGGGAATGACATAATCAGGTGGGAGTGGTGAGTTATAAATCATCTCTAGAAGTCACAATGTAGAGGATTATTTAAGATGGAATGGAGATCGATTAATAAGCCGCTTCAGTCATCTAGCCTAAATAAGCTAAACATTCTAATTAGGGCAGGGCTATCAAAGAGTAGAAAGAAGTAAATTTGAGAATTATTTAGGAAGTAAACATGTAGAAATTAGTTAATGGTTTTATTTGGAAGGGGTCTAAAATGGGGTCACAAATGAACTCATGTCACAAGCCAACTCTGAATAATTGACAGTCTTGAGTGCTATAAACTCAAAAAGATTTCTGAAGCCACATGAGCTCAATGGGAAAAAGTTTCAGAAATGATTTGTAAACTATTCCATGGGAATGAGATCAGAGAAGAGAAAGAGCAAAAAATATACTGTGCATTTGCCATCCCTGTTTAAGGGTCACTCCTGATTTCTGACCAGTCACCAAGTATAGGAACACCATTGACTGCAACTGGACACATGGGGGAAAGTATATTTTTAAATTGGGGAAATGATGAGTTAAGCTTTAACCATGTTGATTGTGAGGTCCCTGTAAGACATCCAAGCAGAGATATTCACAAGTTGACCATGTGAGTGAGCTTGCAACGCAAGAGAGATCAAGGTTGAGGGACTCCCCAGGACATGAGGAGTCTTGAAATTTCCCTTATGTTCACCTTCAAACCAGCAAAGCACAGGCCAAGGGTGAGAGCTCAAGGAACATGCAGGTTTCAGGACAAGTCAGAGGAGAGGGTGACAAAGGAGACAGAAAAATAAGACAAGAACTGGGAGACCACAGTGTCACAGATGCCAGGGGATCAGAGACCCAAGAATAAATGGGGTTGGGGCTGGGTGCTCAACAGTATCAGAAGCAGCAGAATAGTCCAATCAGGCAGAGCTAAAAAGTCCTTGAAGATTTTCTTTAAAAATCTCCATATCACTGGTGGGAAAGAACCCAGATTAAAGTGTGTTGAGGGTGTGAATGTAGGGTTAGTGTGAACAGTGGTATAGATCACCTTTACAGGAAACTTGAATGAGAAGGGGAGAGGGAAAGCAGTGAAAGGGGAAGATTTGACATTCATCTGTTGGAGGAAACCAGTTCTGTGGCTCAGTAACAGCTGTGAAGATGCTGAAAGGGAGGCAGAAAGCTGGGCATAGTGGTGCACACCGGTAATCCAGTGACTTGGGAGGTAGGAAAAGCCTCCTACTGACTATCCTACTGACCAATGACACATAAGAAACATTTTATTTACATTCATTTGAGATCTAGGCTTCTATTTTACAGGAAGCAGGTCCATGGTTTCGGCAAGGGAATGAGATGGATAGAACCAAACCATGATTTGGCATCTTCACATGGCAACTCTGAGCTACCACCCTATAGGCAAGGCAGTTACTCTCTTCTGTTCAGCCTTGGAAATGACTACATACTAATTATAAGATGGGAAAAGTTTGCTCTACATTTTATAATAACTGCAATCTCTCATTGTGATAACAATGAAGAAAAGTTCTATGAATGCTTAATTTTCATCTGCCATCATAAATTGCTGTTTTGTACATAGGGAGATCTTAAGAAAATATGGTCTGTCTCCCCCTAACAAACACACCCAAAACCAAACAAAAACAAAACAAAGGAGAATGAAAATTTGACCTAGAGAAGTATTTGAAAGTCTGCATAAAGAAAAACATAAAATGCATCTCATAAAGGACAGGGGGCTGTGAGTCACCAAGAAGAACCCACAACTATTTTATTAATAATCGGCATTGTACCACAAGAATTCCAGTGCTGTGTTTGAAGTACAGTTGTTTTGAAGAAACATGTGTTGCAACAAATGAGAATAAATTAAGAGTAGAACAAAACTAAGACTTTGGTAACTAGACGGGAATAAAAGATCAGAAGCAGGGGAAACACAGTAACCATATTTGAAACAGTATTAGTTTCCAATATCAAAGCCAATGTTCAATTTAATAACAGCAGATTTGCAATACTGAACAGATACACAAGGACTTTGACAGAAGACTCTTCAATTAATACTGAACTTTTACATACTAATTACAAAAGCAATAAAAAAATACTCTTACATTCTGAGAAGAGCCTTATAAAAGGGCCGTGTGAAGAAGGCATCCAACAAATACTGGTGTATTAGTGCAAGGCCAAGGATCCTACCGCTGAACCGGAACCTACCAAGGAAAAACATGAGATAGCTTACACAATATGGAACAGTTTCTAAATGGTTCTGTTTGCTTGATAGAATGTATTCTCACATCAACCATCTAAGTTTGTCCAAGATTAATTGCCTATTGAGTCCATGAGAATTTGTGTGCACTTTAGGCTGTCTTCATTAGCCAATAATTCATATCTGCTTGTTGAAGAAATGTGTCACACTGATATTGAGAGACATGGCTCCACCTTTACCCTGTGTCAGAAATGTTACATTGTAGCACCCCTCATTTGACAACACGAATCCCTCACTAGCATTTCAATGAAATTTCCCCAAACGATTTCCAAGAGATATTGATAGACAAAGGAAAGTAGGGAAAATGTCCCCTTCTAGTTCACATGTGTGAATATGAGTTGGATTGTCTAATACAAACCCAGTTACAATTTTCCCTTGAGGAAAAGTCCAGTTTCAGACTGAGAAAGTTCCCATCAATGTTTTTAAACCTCACTCCCAAAGATAACTATCACTCTTTAAGAATTATGCATATGGACATTTGGGGGAGTTTCCTCTTGGGACATTCTGTTCTCCAAAACTTTCAAAGCTCAATTCTATTACAAATCAACTTGGAAACTTTATGACATATATATGGTATTACTGGTTGGCTGCCCCAGATGTCCACTTGTTTTGTTTATCAAAAGTATCCAAGTTTTTAGCTCCTTGAAAGTCTGTTGCCTTCTAAAAGTATAATCCAGACTTGGATTTATTATACCAATTTGTAATTTTAGTTTCAGGCAGCCATTTGAGGTGAGAGCCCAGCAGCTTTGTTTTTTTGTATTTCCACTTATGTTAACACAACTCTAATAACAAGTTAGGAGGACTTCAATTTGTAGCTAAAGGGAAATTGATTTGAAAAGTAAGGTTAAAGCCCTCCACCCACCAATATTAACCTCATGACTCAAAGAAGTTTTCCCCTTGAGTCCTATTCATTTTTTTTTGTTACAATCAGTGAAAATGAACAGGAACAAGTTAGTAGGAGTTATGCAAATATTTAAAGTCTACAAATGCAGGGATTTAAAAAAGATGTAAGGACAATTGGAAAAAGTGCAACTGGAGATTTTCAGAATAAATACCTCCAGATGGGAATTCTAAATCTGTTTTCCTTGATGATTTTGTGTGAGAAATTAGGAAAGTGGCAATCCCTGGTCATAAGTGGCTCTAGGGTGAATGGAGTTCCAGCTGCTCCAGCACCCACCCCACCAATGTGAGCCACTTCCCCAAAGGCTACCAGAGAAACAGCCTGTCCTCCCACTCAGGCCTTCCTCTTCACCCTCACCCAACTCAGAGTTCAAAGATACACAAAGGTGCAGAGAGGTATCTAGGGGTTTTGCTGAGAACCTAACATCATCTGTAATTTTTTTCCAATGGGATAAAGCTTTTGAATTCTGTCCAACTCACTTAAAATTCATCTTAAGTTAACACAATCTATTCCTAGCCTGGAGATTGCTTGTATATTTAAATTTTTAAAAAAATTTTTTTAGTTGTTGATGGATCTTTATTTTATTCATTTATTACTTATATGTGGTGCTGAGGATTGAACCCAGTGCCTCATGCATGCTAGGCAAGCGCTCTATCATTGAGCTACAGCCCCAGCCCCATATATTTAAATTTGACAATAAAAATAAGAGTCAAATGAGGTATTTAACTGATATAATTTTTGTCTAAGGGGGAAAATATTAAAAGAATGTGGACTTTTATTAAAAAAAAAAAAAAACTAACATCACAGAAAATCAGCTAAAGCAAATTTCCAGAAAAAAATACTTACCATTCATGGTGATTGTCTACAAAAGCAGACATGGGACTTATTTGTACTGTGTATGTGTCATTAGCTGAATATTCAAATAAGCCATAATAGGGGTTAAAGAGTTCTCTGGATACCAGGAAGAAAAACTCTCTTGAAGGCCCACTATAATCCAGCCTGTAAAAGAATCCACAAAAAGAATAATCAGCTTTTATTTTTTTATAGATATTGGGCATATCTTCTCCTGATCTCAACTTTCTACAGAATGCTCATTATAAGATGAACTGTTTACATATCAGGGCGGTTCAAAGTAAATTCAAGAAATTCCTGATCTCACCATGTCTTGACCCAAAATAGTAAATGGACACTTATGTGGAACATATCCAAAACTAAGGCACATAACAGATGATGCATAGAATAGACAATATAATGATTTTAATAATATGTATAGACATTTTTAAATGTCTAAGGAGAAGCTATGGGGGAAGGGAGTGCAGTGGGGAAAATTTATCTATACAGGGTAAAGCGAGAGGGAATCCATTTATGGGACATGGTGTGCACTCAGAGGACATTGAGTCCTCATGGAATTTCTGGAACGTTTTTGAATGAGGGAAGAAAAAGACTTTTGTGAATCAGGTAGTGTTACAAATACAAGGCTCCCTAGACATATCACAGCCAAAAAATTAAAAAGAATCGCATGCACGGAAAACTTTGAATTACAAACACCAGAGAAAATTAAAGACAAGAAATATGAGGCTGCGTAAAGCTCCTAAGAAGGCATTTGAAGAGGCTGAAACTTTCACACCTGAACTGTGCTATAAATTCCACTGTACTGACAAAGACATCGGGGTCAAAGTGAAGTAGAAGAAAAGACTGGGTTGAGTTTGTGGAATGACAAGTGGTCAACAATGGTGAGAACAAAAAAATGCAGTCAAGAGGAGTTTGCAATAAAGCAGTTTGATATGTAAACTGAAACTGAATGTTATAATTGCATCTACCCTGATAAAAAGCATACACATAGATTCAAAGACAGGGAGAAAGGCTGAGAGGGAACGAAAGCAACTGATAAGTTGAGGTGGTAGGATTGTGGATGACTTTTTTCCACTAACTTGCTTTTCTCTATTTATTCTATGGGCATTATTGCTTGCTTTTTTCTTTTTTTTTTTTTCTTTTTTGGTGAAAAAGAAATCATCTGAGTCTTATCTACTCATGAGATGATGTGATATAGAAAAGGATCATATTATAGGCAGAAGAGGGAGTTGGGATACTAGTAAGCAAAATAAAAATGGCTCTTACATGTCTTAGTCACAAATCTAATGGAATTTACATAGTACAGACTTCAACTATTCACATACTACTTTCTTAATTTTTGCCTTATCAGAATGTTATTTAACATTTTGCTTTAATTCCATTAAATTGTTTTTTCATTGTAGGCTTGACTTACATACTATTTATGAGGTTTCAATATGCTGGCTCTATTCCTAACATTATGTATTGAAAGAAATACATAAATGTTAAAATAAATGTTGATCTTTGTAGCAGTTAGAAGCGGTTCACATACCACCAGTGACGTCAATGTGCTCACACTCACACCACACTGACTAAAAACCTGTGTGTGCAGAAAAATGCAAGAAGAGCAGACTCTCAGGGCCAATCGGGGACATGGTGGGCCTGCCCTTGGGAGCAACTGAATATAATGCTGTGAACAGTGGCCCCCAGGATGACTGATGTTGGTTGCTCTGGGGATTCCCCAAACAGCGCTCTGGCTGCCCTCTGGGTGCAGGGATGTACAGCCAACCTTATGCAGCCTGCTTGTGGCTTCCTCCCTCTGTCCTAGTTCTGGCTTCTGACGACACCAAGAACAAGAGCATTTCTTCTGTTTGAATGGTCTTTATGTGCTCAGTCTTTCTTTCAACAAATATTTGCATGCCAATTACATTTGGGGTACTCATCTAGATCTTAAAGAGAAACATTTTCAAAAAGTCACTTTCTGCATGAACTCTTAAGTTTAGCTGTGTCTGTATCTCTCACTTCTGCTCTCTCTGCCCCTTTCCTCCCCCTGAGTATGTCCACATCCTTCACCCTTCTGTCAAGACAGGGGTGGAAATTCCCAGGCCACTCCATGGCCATCTAAGACTGAGAACAACGCTTGAGGTGAGGTCTTATCATCACAGAGTTCAGAAAAGGGTTCAGAAAGTCCTGGATGCTTTTCTTCACTAATGCAGGTCAAAGTTACCCAGCGTTTTGGGATGGCCACTTTACTTTTTGAACCACAATGAGCCAATCAGCTCAATGTTTCAAATTTTTGTCCATGCTGTTTTAATCTGGGGCTCCCATCCTGTCTGTGTGTAGTTGTACCTGTACTAGACACAGACCCGTAAAGAACAGTGCTGGACTTTCAGATTTTCCCTACTAAATTTTATTTTGTGAGACTTTGTTCCCTGTATCTTTCCATAAAGAGAATCCAAGTGGCTAAAGATATTATAGAATTTATTTTGTCTGAACCCCTCATTTTACAGAGAAGATGAAGACTGGAAGAAATCATGGACTTGCATCAAACAGAAACAGCAGACCTTCAGACAGATGTCCTGACCCTAAGTTTAATGTCTGTTACTCTGATAGCTTACCCTTCAGTAAAATTTAAATGTTTGTCAAGTCTAAAACAGTATTGCTTATAGAGCAGGGGTTGGCAAACTGTGGCCTGCAGGCCAAATATGCCCCACCCTTTGGTTTCGTAAATAAGGTTTTATTGGAACACAGCTGTGCAGTTTACATGTAGTCTATGGCCACTACAACGGTACCGTTGGGTGCCACAGAGAATGCATGGTGGGCAAAGCCTATTATTTACTCTCTGGCATAAAAAAAAAAAGTTGCCAACCACTGTTTCAAAAAGAAGAAAGTGGGAGGAAAGCCCACTTTATTAAAATATCTAGTTTATTATAAATTCTCTTCTTCAGAGTTAAGATCCTTCAAGGAAATATAAAATGGTTCCAACATCGCAGGGTGTATGTAACCTCAGGGAGTGGGCTCAACTACTAGGTGTGAGATGCTTAGTGAGCATCAGTCTGTTTGGTCACTGCTCTGCTGGGTTTTCAGACACAACCAAGGCCCACCATGTATGAGGATCACAGACAACTGAAACATAAGGCAAATTCTAAACAGGTCAGTGTTCTTAAACAGACAAGTGGTGCAAGTAAAGTAAATTTGTGGCTTTCAGCTTTAAAATGCAGGTTTTCTCTGAGCTATAACTCTGATTGTTAAATAATACTGCACTTAACCAGAGTGCATTATAATAATCCATTTACGTGTCTGCCTCCCCTACACACACTACCATACCTTGACCATACTGAGAGAAGGCATTATATCTTACTCATTTGTGTATCCTAAGTCCCTAGCCTGATACACATTGTTACTGGAAACGGGGAACACTCTGATGTTCTCTGAAAAAAAACAGTTATTTACATTGTTATTTAACATCTAGCAGAGTAAATGAATTGTCACTAGCTTGCTGTGAAGTGATACATGGATTTAGTGACAGGAGTAGGTGATGCCAATCCCTTAAAGACCACTCAATCAGAAAACATTGCCAAAAATCACATAAATGAATTATGCTTAGAAAGTTCTCTGTGCAATAGCTTCTAACATGGTGAGTTTATTAAAACAACAGAGACCCCACTGATTGGTTACTTTTTTATGACAATAGCTAAATCTGGCTGGGATCCTGAGGAGTTAAACTGAAAAGTAAAACTACTGGTTGTTTTTTTTTTTTTTTTTTCCTCAAGAGAGAACAAAGATAATAGCTCATCTAGGAGGAAATGTATCTTAAACTGGTCAGGATTTTATCTGCTTTTTTTTTTTTTTTTTAAATCTCCAGAAGCATGGATGGGGTCATTTAAAAGCCAAGACAGGCTTTAAACTTTGATTTGATTACAGTCTGAAATTTAGAACTGCATATCTGAGAGCAAGTTGTAGATTACAATTTACGTAGAAGTCTAACAAATCCAATAAAACATGTCACAGCAGGGTACGTAGTACATGTGCTTCCTGTAATGTCTTAGGAACCTCTTCCATATAAATAGTTAATATGACTCATATCACAGAGATCGTTTGTTACATTCCTGTTTTGCCAGTTAGGTTGGTTCCACAGTTAAAGGCTTGGCACAGAAATACAGAAACTCTGGACAGCAAGTGTGTAGCCACACAACAGCTGCATCTGAGGGCATTTTTGAATAAGCACAGATGTCTCTAGGGTGGCTATGTAGTTTTGAGCCCCGGGTGCTGATAAAGCATTTTAAACATTGTCACGTTACTGGGCTGGCACACCACCCCAGTTGTTAGCAGCACACTGTGTTTGTTAAAATAGTGAATTTTATTCCCCCATTCTTTATTTTCAACTAAGAATGACTGAGAACATTCAATTATGTTCTAATAGAAGTAGACTAAAAGGGAAGAGGACGAAGGCCTCAGGAATGACAACATCATTTCCTACAAGTTGGTTCAGGCCCACATGGCCTATGTACCTTCTGATTCACCACAGATATTTATAGCAGCAAGGCACTAGCCCTGAGCCACTTACGAAGGCCTGGTGCTAAGGAATTTTGATATGATAAAGGTGCACTTGATGATACCAAGCCAAGGCCAAGATACAGGAGCAGACTTCTTTTACGAGGTTTGGGTTACTTAGGTGATACTGGGAAGGTCTCCTTTTGAAGAAGAATACAAGCAGCATCGTAAGTTTAGCTTGAAGCTTTTACAGATTTCTGAGGAATTAATGAGCCCCAAGGAATTAATGGACCCCAACTGACTTCTAGAGAGGATCTGAGCAGACACATGTGAGAACTGTTGGTTATTTCATAAGCAGGGAGAGAGGAAAGCTGTCAGGTCTCACCCTTCCTACTTGTTCTCATTTGCCTTTCTCATGAGACGTTACAGAAACAGCTCAACAGAAAGATAATACAAGTTCCCAAGCCCCCAAACTAAAACTATGTGCACACACCTCCTCCCTAGACTAAATGTGGCTTTGCAAGATAGATGATTGATCCCATATTGATGGTGCCTCATGCATAATGAAACTCATTCTTTCTTAAATAAAAGCGCCTTTTACAGGGTTGGCCATGGAGAAAAAACAGGTGGAACAATCCCAGTGTAAACATCCTCTTTATATAGGCCATTATTTCTTTACTCTTTTGGGTACTCAGAAGTTTATGGCCTTGGATGCCTTATCAAAACCCAATAGCCTACCTAGCTAACTTTTGATAACAAAGAGCTTTAGTTGCTAAGACTTTTAATTGATAATAATACAAAATCTGGAGAATATAGAATATTTCGTTGCTCTCCTCCCTAGAGAAGCAACTTTTATAGAGACCAAAGCCTAAAAGAAACAGGCAACCACTGCATGCTATTTCCTGCCACATTCAATCAAGATGACTCAGTTTCCAGCCACTCTGCCACTGCTGATCTCCCCTCCTGCCAACCTTGCAAGGCAAGATAATCAAATTAAGTGGGTAAAATTTTAATGACTAGAACAAAACTTGCAGCTCTACCAAATTAAATCACAAATCACAAGATTGTGCTTAGAAACATTGTTTGTAAAAAGCCAAGTATAACATGAATTATTTTAGTGAGAAAAATTGTTGTAAGCCAATGTCTTTGCATTAATAGGCTGTAGGTTATTTTTGTATTTTTGTAATTGAAGATAGACATCTCCAATGTTCTGGGGTTAATTTTATGTTATGTGCAATTTGTAGCTATACTACAAATTTCCAACTAAATTTTTTCATCATTGCTCCTGATTCTATTCTTTTATTTCAGGAATGATCCATATATCATGCTTCAGACCTATGCAAAGAAAGAGCATAAAGCAGAGATGAAGTCTGTGAATCTTCTAATTCATACCATTTTGGAGGGCAGGTGAATGTATTATTCTTAAAAGTAAGCCCCTTTTTCTTTATGCTTCAGCTAATCTATTGTACCTTAATTAATAAGCCAATATTAATATATTATTATCAACTAAAATCTGTACTTTATCCAGATTTCCTTAGCTTTTACCTAATATCCCTTTTCTGTTCCATGATCCCATTCAATGAAAACATTACATTAATTAATCAAGCCTCATTTTGATGGTAGCATTTTCTTAGATTCCTCTGGTGACTAATAATGTTGACAATTTTCAAGAGTACTGGTGAGGTATCTCCTACAATGTCCCTCCATTGGATTCTGTCTGAATTTTTTCCAAGATTGGTCTGAGATTATGGGTTTTGGGGAGGGAGATCACAGAACTGCCATTCTTATCACATCACATGAAGGGTGCACTCATCAATACGACTTGGGACTACTGACGCTAACCTTGGTCACCTAACTTAAATAGTGTCTGCCAGGCTTCTCTACTATAAACATACTTCTTTCCCATATTTTCCACAACTATACCATTCAGAAGAAAATTTTATGTACAACTCATACTTAAAGGGTAGGGAGTTATGCTGAATTCTTTAGAAATATTTCACATAGACTTTTCTATTCTCCTCCATTTATTTATAGATTTTGTCACATATTTAATCAGTATGAATATTTATTTTACAAGTTGGGCTTTACTTACTTTGTTGCTTATATTATTCCAGTTTTGGCCTTTGGGCTCTTGTGTCCCTTTGGCATATCTCTATCATGGTAGGCTTTTTAAAAACCCCTGTACTTTCTGGCAGTCTCTCTAAGATTCTTCAGGCTCCATCTTGTATACTTCCTGCCCTAGTCCTAGAATTAGCTATTTCCCTAAGGAACCCTAGTGCTTTATATTAAAGAATGATATTAGAAACAAAAATCTAGGCACCAGATGTGTCCATTTTTAAATACTTGTTCCTAAATCTACAAATTTAGAAAATGATATGTTTTAAGGGCACTGAAATTGATGAGAAGCAAGTAGCAGGAAATTTCCATTTTTATAGTTCAATGGAAAGATTGGGGTAGCTTTTTACTTTGGATATTAATTATAATTTCCCCCAAAGTCATGATACTTTAATGGGATGGGATCAATGTATTGGAAAGGTGGCAAAGGCTTAAAGAACTCCTCAATTTTATGTAGTTTTGAGGTCTCTATTTTTAAGCAAGAATACTTTTTTAGTCTTTCAAAACAGAATATGTATTTTCTGTGTTTCAATAGCAAATAAAATATATGTCTAATAATCTAAATATGTGACATGGACATGATAAAGACAGGAGCCCAGAAATCCAGGTTCAATGGTCCATATTAGCATAGGAAGTAGATTTAGAGATCGTTCCTGATAACTGAGGTCACACCTCAAAACATCCTCTCCCTTGTTTTCCCTCTGGAGTCATAGGAAGGAGACAGGTGATAGAGGCAGGAAACATGTAGACATCAGTGGTAATCAAGCACAGAGGAATCCAGCTCCACTCAGCCTGGGCCTCCTCCTAGGAACCAACGTCATCAGTCTAGATCACGGGAGAGTGCTGGAGGATGAGCAAGCCAGATAAGCGTCTATTCTATTTAAACTTAAATATTGGTGCTTCCAAGGACTCTTCCTTCTACCTCTGAGATCTCTCCAAACCAGGCACAGTGGTGCGTGCTGGGAGGCCCAGTTCCTTGAGAGGCTGAAGCAGGAGGATGGTTTGAGTCTGGGAGTTCAAGGCCAGCCTGGGCAACAAAGTGAGATACCATCTCAATAAATAAATAAACAAATAAAAACAAAATAAAACAAAAATGTGGTCCAACAATGGAAGAAGGCAGTTGGAGTTCTGGGGGAAGAAAATATTCTCATCCAAACCAGGCTGGTCCTGGAAGGAAATACTTGGAATCCCATGCATACCTGTGATGAGGCTAACATTTGCCTTCGTTTTCAGTGGTGCACCTGCATCTTTAAGCCAACACAAGCCTGAAGTCATTTATGCAGGACAGCAATGAAAGGCTCAGCTCTAAGGCAAGCTTCTACCCAAACTTTGTCATTTTACTTTCATGTAGTCAAAGCTGGGAGACAGTTATCAGTCACTAGTTGGAATGGTAAAAGTTTGAGCAGTAGACAAAAAAATCAGGTCTGAGTTCAGAGGTTTTGTTAACATTCTAGCACAGGTCCAAGAGTGCTAGACAAAAGACAAAAGGCCTGGGTTTGAGTTGTGATTTTGCTCTTCCCTCTTTTCCATTAGTACAGGCAAGTTATTTCATACTTTTTTAAAGTAACTTTGTTTTTTTTTTTTAAATATCGTGCTAAGGATGGAATAGTGCCTCACACGTGCAAGACAAGCACTCTACCACTAAGCCACAACCCCAGCCCCTATTTCATACTTTCAAGTCTCAGTTTTATCAACCACAGACTGCATGGTTAAGATTTTTAGAAATCTTCTTTATTCCCAGACATGACTGAGAGGGATAGGCTTAAAATGATCCAAATCAGTAGAAACAAAGAGAACAGCATCAGAGTTCAGATAACTATATGGAGTTTTTTAAATTCCCTCTAGTATCTAAAGGGAACAAAGATGATGCTGAGACCTAATGAGGAAGAGAGAGGGGCCTGGGGGTGGGGGGAAAGAGGGATGAGAGCTGTCAGTCCAAGATGATCTGCAACAACTGAACACCTGTTGTATCTATTTGGGTACAACAGACACTGTGGAGTCATCACCCTGTAGTTTCCTAACCCGTGTCCAGATGAGCATGCTCATTGAAGAGTTATGAAGCTGTATACCTGGGTCTATGGTATGTAGTTATATTGTAGGTGTGTTGCCCTCCCAAGGGAAGAGAAAAACTGAGGGTACAGAAAGAGCAGCCAAGGCCCCAGAGCGATTGCGGTGGAAGCTTCCTGCTGCAAGAGCAGGATTCTAACTTGTGATTCTGAAACAGATTATTTAACAGCTGAAGCAAATTCTACCTGGTACTCCCCAGCAGAACACAAAATCATAGCTGTTAAAATGCAATTCACTGTTTTTGGTTTTTTTTCCCCTGGATGTCCCATTTTCTTCCATTTGAGAGAAAGAGAAATGTAGAGAGGAGAAACCAAACTAGTCTCCTGCTCTCAAAAATGATCATAGCTGCAAGACTTTAACCAAAGAATTTCTATGTCAAATGATTTAAAAACCAGAGGAGGCCTTTAAAAAAAATGCTGAAATGTTTAAGTGTATGAGAACAGCACTTCCTGCCAGAAGGATTTCCTGTTACAGGCAACCACAGCGACGTGGAGAAACATCCGCCCTGCGGCCACAGCCTGTGTTCCCCAGCCACTTCTCTGTTCTCCTCACCCTTCCTCCCCGACGAAGGTGACATACAGCTTATTCCTCTGCAGATCTTTTCTGGAGTAGCCCATAATCTGATTAAAAGCATCTTCTAGCAAGTGATCTCTTCGGATAATTAACCTGTCCATAAAGAGACAATTTGGAAAACAGAGATTATTTCCTCATCCTTATCTTTCTAGAACCTGGCACCTGCTATTTAATGTCTATTTACCACAATTAACTAGGCTAGAGGTGAAGTTACTTAATATCATCACTGTCTGCATTAAAAGTACACACTTGTCTTTAATTCTTAGCAGCAATAACAAAAGTTACATAAGAGACTCGAGGGTAAATACAGTGCCCCACCTATGGCCTGAAAAACATCCTGAGAGTCCTTTCTGAGTGGCCAAATCACTTATCCAGAAGAAAAAAATGATCATAAAACAACACACATGCACACACACGTGCATACACACATACACAACACAAACTTTTGTTTACTAAAGGAAGAACAACCCTATGAGGTAATGCTTCAAGCCTGAATGTACCTAGACAAAAAATTCAATTACTAAGTGTCAGAAAGAAGACTGTGAGAACCAGGAGAGGGAGAAAAAAATCTGTGTCTTCCAAAGCAGAGGAGTTTATAATGGTGCTTAATTTAATTTTTAAATTAAGCCAATCTTGAGATTCCCTGAGGGGTAGATAAAAATGAATGATGCTCATGGCCAATTCATCTATTTGTGATAAAGATGTTAAAGTGGTCCTGCCACAGACATCTGTTTGTCCTTCATGTCAATAGTAATGGACAAAGAGAGGACAGGGAGGCTGGGTGCATGAAAGCTGGATGGTCCAGACTTTGTAAGTCAAGCACAACACCATTAAAGCTCAGAGTGATGGTGCTGGGGAAATAACAAAGGGGAAATGACAAAGAGCCTTCCTGTGCAGGCAGCTCAGGTACCAGGTCATAGTGGTGCTTCAGGGGAGATCCTCCCTCCTCTGCCCTCTCTCTGGTGGCATAGTGAGCTGTAGTGGGGACATGGGGAGGAGGGGAAGAAGGATAGTAAGTAGTGAAAACAAATCTAGGACAGACGACATGATGAAGATGTTTCGGTGCCCCCACTGAAAGGGAGGGCAGGGCAATGAGGGCAGAAACAAAATTCATGACCCATTCTCTTGGAGATGAAATTTGTCGCAGAGAATGAAATAGCACTGACCACACACTCAGGTCAGCTCAGGGAATAGTAACATGCAGTCTAAGACACTGTAATAGTTTAATATCCGATGACTATCCAATAAGCCAACAGAGAGGCACTCTTTGGGAGAAAAAAAAATTTAATCAGCTTTTAATTTTGTGTTTATTTTTACATGGAAAGTGGTAGTGCATTCGCTGCTGGATTTCAAACCTTAAGCTTAATCGTATGTTAATTCTACAACTACATCTTACACAATACTGTAATTTGCCAATGCCAAAATAATTATGCCCACTGAAACATAGCCTCATGGTCTCAGATCACAATTTCCTAAATTCCCAACTGCATCCCACCCTTAAACAATCTATAAATCATGTGGTTTATATCACTTTGACTTACTTTAATTTCCCTGGGCCTTGTCCATATCCTTTAGTCTCTAACTTCCTGTAAAAGTTCCTTAGTTTGGCTTCAAAATCTCGCTTGTAAGGGGCTGGAGCACGGGCATTGGCACGCTGAGTACCTGCAGGACACCACAAAAGGAACACAAGCTGGGGTTGAGCACGGCCCTTAGCTTCATCATGTTACCATGAAAAAACACCACCCCAGTTAACAAATAAAACTAGGTAATATTTTCACCTTCTGCTCCCCCCTCCAAGTTGAAGGATAGAGCAAAGCCTAACCAGGATCTTAACAGACATCTTTATGGCTTTTTGGTTAAGAATAAAGATCCTGTTTTTATAGTTACAGGATGCCCATGTTTTTCTCAAATATGTTCCCCTTTTTCCTCCAAACTAACATGAGTCAAATGGAGTTACTCATGTCCAGTGGTTAACTGTTCAGGATGAAGTATCTTCTCTTGCTGCTGAAATGATATCATGACAATTAAACAGGAAGCTACTCTGTGAAAGTTAGGTGGCACATAAGGCAAGAATAGTGAGTTTCTATCATTCAGTGGACATTCCTCACCCCCAAAATCCACAACAACTTCATTGGCATATGCACTATAAAACTAAGAAAGATTCCAGACACATAACTATGTATACTTGTTATTGCAGGGTAAGATAACCTTAATATAAAAACAATTCAAACCTAATTGCAGAAGGTACTTGTCTTCCAGCTGCACAAAGAGTAAATAATAGTGATATTCATTGCATTTCTAATGCACCAAGTACACACTGAATATCTACAGATTATTTAAAGATATATCATTCAGTAGTTAAGTGTTACTAATGCAGTATAAAAGCAACAGGGCTGCTTCTTCTTTCCACAGAAAAATCTGGCCATGTGTCACAAGGTGACTAAGCATCAAGTTGGTATATTAAAACCATGACGAACAGGGGAATCAGACACAAAGGCATGATAACAACACTGGATATTTCCACCAAGCACTTCCCAACTCAATAAAAGAAACCAGAAACCCAAGTTGTGAAGTCGTGTTCATTATACACCATGTAAGTTCATGAAAAATTTCCTTAACAAATGAATCAGCTAAATGATCATTATTTATTTTGCTAATACTGTGTTAGATTCAATAATGGATGCTAAAAATGAGTAAGGTGGGGTTCTGGCATGGCCATCTTGGTTGGGGAGACAGAACTAAAACACAAAAAATAAT
This sequence comes from Geosciurus inauris, assembly GCA_004024805.1. NCBI lineage: Eukaryota > Metazoa > Chordata > Mammalia > Rodentia > Sciuridae > Geosciurus > Geosciurus inauris. The sequence continues at coordinate 104,579 of PVHX01001932.1, read as the reverse complement.
TAGAGAACAAGTTCTAAACTAGATGGTATACAGACTATCAAGCATAAGTGGCAAGCCTATTGCCCTTGGACTGTCCCCTATAAATTTATTTTGTTTGCCCCACATGTTTTTTTTTTTTCTTTAAGATTTAAAATTGACTACCAACATTTAAAAATTAGGAGATTTCAAGTTAAAAAAAAAACACCTATTGTTTTTCACTGGAAAGTTATTTGGGAACTATTACAACAACTGGGTTGCATTTCCTTGGGGAGACAGGAGCAGCTGTTCTATTAGATCAGACATGTGTTCTTCCCTCTGCCACAGCCACTCAATGACACTGGCTGCCCGACCTCCTAGTATTTGCTTTTGGTATCAGTGATAGAGAAAAGTAGCAGTGACGTTACAGAAAAGTAATGAGCACAAGTGGAGATTAAAATAAAAAAGACCTAAGGAGGGAGGCTTAATTGAAACCAAACCTTGAAAATGGAGGAGAATCTATAGTCTATACTGGGGCAGGGCAGCAAGAGCTGGAAAACGCATTGCTTTATATTCAGAAGATGCTGAAGAGCCTAGAATGGAGGGGGAATGCTAGGGAGTAAACGGGAAATTAAATCAATCAGAAGTGTTGGAGCCAAATTAGGAGAGGAATTTGAAAAACCTAGCAGAGGAGTTTTGCATGATGCAGTGAACAGTGGAAAGCCTTTATAGGTTCCTCAGCAAGGGAATAATGTACAAGTGGTGTTTTATTAAAGAAATTATTTTCAGAATGTGTTGGACTGATGAAGAGTGGGAAAGAGGAAAGGAGACTGGAGGGTGGAGACCCAGTTAGAAGTTGTTGCAGCAACCAAGGCCTGAGGGGATAAGGACTAGTCAGGAGGGTGGTGACTCAGAGGAACATTTACAAATGTGAAATATGAATTGGTAACAGTAGAAAAGTAAGGAAGAGGAATGGGAAACCCTGATAACATTGCTTTTCAACAATAACAATAGCTATACATTAGGAAGATGCACTTTACACAGGGATCTTGAAAAATCCTCACAAGTCTATGAAGTGGCTGTTATTATTATCATCATCATCATCACTTGGCAACTAAGGAAAACGAAGATGAAATTTCTTGTCCAGGTCACATGCCCCTGATAGTAGTAGATTTGGGACTGGAGCCAGGTCGGTTTGATGCTAAAAGCATTGTGGGAAATGATGCTGGTGGATAAAAGCATGTGAAGCTTTATACATACTAAGCTGGAGATGACAGCTGTTCAGGTGGTTGTGCTCTACAGGTAGTTGACAATATAGAGCTGGAGAGTGACAGAGAGATCAGGGCTACATCAGTAGACTATATGAGTTAGTGTGTAGGTGATACCTTGTGCAATGCCTGTTGCATAAGCTGTCATTGTTATCTGCATAGAGGTAAATAGTAAACACATGGGGAAATGTGTTGGGGTTTTAGGGATGGATATTTTAAAAATTGACTACTGATCAATAATCTGTCTGGAGATCTGTTTGTACAATTAGGAATCTTTTACCCAAAAAGCTAAGAGTTATGTCAAAAAGAAAATAAGTAAACTCAACCTTAAAAGATCTAAGAAGAGACTCCTAGCAAGTTCTCAGTCTTGATTGCATATTAGAAGCACTTAGGAAGCTTTTAAAAATTCCAACGTTCAAGCCACACCCAAAGTACATTACATCAGAATCTGTGGTAGGACCCAGGGCAGGATCCAGGCATAAATGTTGTACACAGCTCTCCAAATGGTTTCTCTGTACAACCATGGTTGAGAACCAGGATTACCTTTACAGGAAGATCAAATGTAACCAGTGAAACATGTGGGCAGCATCTAGAGGCTAACACAGGGAGAATGCTTCCTGTGTATGTGAAAGATATCATTGCTTCACAAAGGAGCATGAACTCCTTGAGCACAATGCTGCCCTCCTGGGTGGATGGGAGGGAGGGCCAGTGCAGCGCAAGCCCATGATACTCTAGTCTAAGAAACTGCAGACTAGTAACCCAGACAGCTCAGAAGGCAGCCATAGTGAATCAGCTTTCAAGAGCACAATCATTAATAGAGAAGAGGAAAATGAAGAACAAAGGACTGAATGAAAATCTTTCAAGACTCAAAAGAAACATGATTCTTTAAGAGTTGATTACTTTAAGAAACAGCACATACACTAGGGCTCTATAATTTGAGATGCTTAAAAGGATGTGGGAAATACCACAATGCATTCCATTACTATCAGCACAGACACAATAAAAATTAGCTCTGACTCCATTCACACACTAGGTAGAGATTTCATTGTGGAGGCTCTGGAGACAAATTGTTCAATGCAAAAATTCTTTTCCTAATACTTCTATTATGAAAAATTCACTTATATAGGCTTCATCATTTAAAAATTAAAGTGTGCTTCTGGCCTTTGTCAAATTCTTAATACAAGTCAAGTGCAACTGCCAAGAGAGTCCAGGGGAGGAATAATGCTACTTCTGTTTTATAAGCCAAAAATGTTCCTCGAAGATTGAGCTAACAGTATTGTATGGGAACCATAACTTCCAGTGAAGTTCTAGCATAGGATGTTCTCACAGAGAGGGCGCCTATATGGTCTTCACAGTCTTACAAAAGGAAATCAGATACCAAAGGTCAATGTTGCATCTAGTAAGTGATCAAATGAGGAACTGACTTCATGGATGGTCAGCATGATGCAATCATTTGGAGGAAAAAATTTCATTAATAGATATTAGGGTTTTTTTTTTCTTTGTCATTGCTATGTAAACCTGAAGACCTTTCATAGAATGGTACAGTATTTTCATATACTGTTAGAAAATTGCATAAACATATAGAAATTAAAAAATTCTATCTGACAAAATATTTCAAACGACACTAGAAAAATGTTGGCATTTAACTCCTGAGAAGTCTAAGTCCTTTTTTGATTCTGGCTGTGCAACTGAAACTCAGATGATTTTGATGACTAGCACTTGCCCTGCACTGACTAGGGCTTGGAGCTGGGCCTAATCCAGCATAGCTCTAGTCCTCTGTTTTGGGATGACTTGGAAACCCCCTTCTTTCTTGGTTTACTTTCCACCAAAAAAAAAAAAGGAAAGAAAGAAAGAAAGAAAATCTCCATATGATTTCTTTAAAAAAACAAAAACAAAAACAATATAAAACCAATTCTCTGTTCATATGAGCAAATTATTGAGCATTACAAATAATTTCTGAAAGGCTCCACCTTCTGGACCATAGCTCAACAATGAAGCTGACAGAAAGGAA
>PVHX01001932.1:0-101245 GCA_004024805.1 Geosciurus inauris | reverse complement strand
ACTTTGGCAAAGAAGCAACTTATAAAGGAATGTTGACAGGCGTGACAATGGCAGGCATCCTAACGGGTGAGAACATGGAGGACTACCAAAAGAAAAAGCTCTATATTGCTAGACACAGTATCTGAGAGGAGAGGGGGAGAGCAGGGGAGCAAGGGGGAAGGGTGCAGAATGAGCAACTGGTAAGATGCTAAGACTTGGCAGGGAGGAAAAGGAAAAGATTTTAAGAGAATCCCACCATGTGTTGGATGAAATAATCCCTCTCATAGCCCATCCCCTCAAGACAATCTTCAGTAAAGACCAAATGCCAAATGTTCTCTCTGATAAGTGGATGCTGATCCATAATGGGGGAAGGGACACACGGGAAGAATAGAGGAGGGGAGGGGGCATGGGAACAGTAAAGATGGTGGAATGAGATGGACATCATAGCCCTAGCTTCATGAATGACTCATGTATGATGTGATTGTACATCACATACAACCAGAGAAATGAAAAGTTATGCTCCATCTGTGTACAATGAATCAAAATGCATTCTGCTATCATGTATACCTAAGTAGAATAATAATAATAATAATAAAAAGATTAACTAAGAAAAAAAGAAAGAACCTCAAGTTGCTCCCCAAGGCTAAGTCTGTTTACTTCTGTTTAGTGTGACCTTGTATAGGTACTAGCTTCCGGCTGAGTCCTAGTCAAGTGACCATAGCTCTGCACCATAATCAGCATAATAATCTCCCAAACCGTGAAATCTCCTCAATGAGCTGTGTATATGAAACCAAGGAGAAATATAATGTACTTATGAAGAGTTTCAGCAAATAGTGGGTTAAGCAAATTATCATGTAGTTAAAGTAATAGCTTTGGTCCTGGAAAATTCACATAAGGGAGCACATCTCCAACAATATTAGATAAATTAGGTGTTATTACATTTAAATTCCTAGAAATGTTCGCTTAAATAAACTTCTGGGTCCGCTATTTGGCTTAATAAACCACATAGTATTTGCAAAGATCTTTTCCTTCTGGCATAGCAGAGGTTGGGATTGGCATTATAATGGTCCTAGAAAAATAAACCTTCACATTCCAAAATTTTGACAAATTTTAGGTGAGCACTCTAACAGCTGCAGAAAGCAGTGAGTCAAAGTTTCCAAAGCCCCTCTCCCTTCCGTATGTGAAAAGACATGTAAATGTGCTTGGAATGAGGAAAAGTGTGGAAAGATTACCAGGTTACTAGGCATTCTGAATGAAGATCATTAAAATTTATTGTTGTCTTAATTTTCACAATGTTATTCTCCCACCATTAAAGGGAGTAAAATTCCAGTTATGAGGAAAAGGATCAGTCCACTTTAAAATATTAATTTCACAAAACCTTCAGGAATACCGGTAGAGGAAGAAGCTATGTGACTTAAAGAAAAAGAAGATTCCTCCACAGGGAAACAAGGCTAGCAAGTCCTGCCCTTCTATCATGTGGAATTAGTTATGGCTACTTCCACCAATATCAGGCAGTATGTCCTAATCTCAAGATCAAACAAGGCCCATTGAAACAGAGTAGGCCAAAAATGTGGAGATGATTCTTCCTGAAAATTAAAACCACCACAAATGCTGCTAGCAATTTAGATATATTTGGATTACACATGTCTTTGGAAAATGTTTAACTCTAAATCTAAGTTTACAGAATGCATTTTATGACCACCATGGATTACTCGTGTGCATTTGGGATCCTAAGTGAAAAGCAAACTGGGTCACCATTTAAAATATTCACACAATATCAAAGAATGTTCAGCCAGTCTTCAAGAGCATACTTTTATAGGGCTCCTAAGAGAAACCAGTGATCTACCTTTTTCTGAGGATGGATGGGCCTCAGAAAGAGCCTAGAATGGAGAACCTTGATGGGCATGAGTGATAATCTACATGGCTTCATTTCTTTAACCATAAAACATCAGATAAAGAAATATTTCACTTTAAACTTTAGCATAGGTTCATTTGTTTGCTCTTTCTTTTCTTCTCTTTGTGTGTGTGCATTACTGAGGCTGGAACCTCCAGGGTCTAGCACATGGTAGACAAGTACTCTATCACCAAGTTGCAGCCCCAACTTTTTTTTCCCCTTTAATTTTGAGACAGGGTCTTGCTAAATGGCTAAGGCTAGCCTTGAACTTGTGATCCCACTGCCACAGCCTCTCTAGTAGCTGGAATTATGGGTACGTACCATTGTGCACAGCCTAGCATAGGTTCTTACTGAAAAAAAGACCTCCCTGAGTGACTAAATGCCTAAGCAGCTCTGCAAATCAGTAAGAAATGGATCCAGTTATGCATGACTCACATATAAATTAACTATACTTCTTGGAAGAAAATTTCCAGAAAGAAAGAAAAAAAGGATAAATTAACATTTATTTGGATGTATGTTATGTTCCATCACCACACAAGGCATTCTCCCAAAAAATGAGTGAGGTGACTGTCCTTATGTCCATTTTAAAGAAAAAGAAAGTTTCAAGATCAGGGAAGGAGATAAATTTACCTCAAGTCACACAGCTGGTACATGACTAAGGCCAGCTGTGTATTCCATCAGTTTTTTCCACTATACTTTTAAACTTACCTGTAGTGTCAAAAATATTTCCTCTCACCTGGTGTCATCTGAATAGTTGTCCCTAACTGTTCCAGAGTTGACCTGTGTTCTCTCTTTCTGTGTCCTGCCTTCCCATGGGCCTCTGATGTGATGGCTACTTTTTGCCTCATTGAATAAACCATTATCCTTCCACCCACCCCGTGACTGCTGCATCCAAATGCTCAATTTCCCCACCCAAAAGACCCTTCCTTTACTTTCTCCTCTGACTTTCCTTTCCCATCATCTCCATGCTTTGTGAAAAGAGCATTCCACACTCCTGGCTTCTCCTTTACATTCTGTATCATTCTGTAACTGGTCACAATCCAGTTTATTAGTTCATAGACTCTTTGGCAAAGATCATTTACAACTTCACAATTTTCAGATCTAATAGCCTCTCCTCAGACCTCATCCTTCTTGAACCCTTTGAGCATCTGGCTCTGTGAACCGCAGAGAAAACTGAAAACTGGCTTGAAAACTGGCTCCCCCCAAAAGACTTTCCTAATTCTATGCCAAATCCATTGGCTCACCTTCTTCTACTCACCTCAGCCCATCACTTAAATACTGAGGTTCTTTATGTCATCATCCTCTATTTTCTCTTCTTTTCACTGACTTCCTTCCCTACTTCCTCTAATCTACATTCTGGGCTTCGATTGCCACCACTACACTCAATTCCTAGCTATCAACCTCTATTACCCTCTATGACTATTTTTTTCCAGATGTCTTTGGGTATTTCCAACTGACGGCCCAAAGATTTCTCAACAAAACACGTCCAAAACCAGATTCATTTCACCTCTCATTTCCAGTCCAACCTTTTCCCTTTCTTGGTAAATGGTGCTGACATCTACTTAGAAGTATAAGTAGTGAGGACCTTTGCTTCTGCCTTGACTCTTCCCTATTTGGACTCAAAGTTCTTGTCTGTGCATCCAACATAACCACTGTATTTATTCCCATGTCTTCACCACTATGCCGCAGTCCAGCCTTTCATCATATATGAGGCTCACACAACAGCTTCCCAAATGGTGTCTTGGGCTCCAGTCTCTCATGTTTCAATCTATTCTCCATACTGTCACCAAACTAATCTATATTATTGTTATTCTCTAAGTTTTCAGGGGCTTCTTGTGGATTCCTCATTGAGATAAGGCTTCAATGACCAACTGGCCCTACTCTACTTTACCATCCTGAGCTTTGAGAACTTCTCTTCACTTGTAACTATTAATTTGCCCTTAACAATGCTTTTCATGCCTCTGCAGTTTAGCATATGCTACCCCATTGACTAGAAAGTCCTTTCTTTGGTCTATCTGGCCAACTCCTATTCATCATCATCCATGGTGTGACTTCATGTCTGTTATCCTCACCTTCCCCAAACATCCCACCTCCAGCCCTGAAGGAATAATTGTTCCCACATCTGCGTTCCCATACATTTCTTCATTACAGGACTAACAACAGAGCTTCAGAGTCATTATTGACTCACTGCACCTCCATGAGCCCTTCAAAGGCTGACCACATTATTCATCTTTGTACCACCAGAGTCTAATTCAGTGCTTGGATCATAGTTGGATGCTCAATAAATCTGCATTATGTGAATAAATTAATAGACCTTTTCCTGTTTGCAGTATTCAGTTAGGCTGCAACTTCATTATTATAGCAATATGTAAAAACACATGTGATATATCAAAGAACATACAGCACTTTTAGTGATACATTTGAAGTTTGGAGTTCTACCAAAACAGTTTTAAATTCTGATAGCTGTTAAAGTGTGAACAATTCATCACCTATAATAAGGGTAAATATAATTGATGTTCTGTTAGGATCATTTTTTACCTTCCTTAAAAAAAAAAAAGACCCATTTTGCTAAGTTTCATTTTCTACCATTCATTCATCTATTCCTCTATTCATTTACTCCTTCCTCCTTCATTCACATACCTCTTTCAAACGAGTTCAAATTTACAAGTATTAATTTATCTATCACATGCTCTTTCTGCCCATCCAGCTTTGTTTTTGATTTTCCTATCTAAAGCAGTTAGTGAATCCTGAAGGGGGGAACATCCAAGTCCATTACACTGAATAATTTAAATTCAATATTATTTCTTGAAAATGGAGATTTTATTTTCCAATGTCTTCTCACTAGAACTTTGTAAATCCAAAAAACTAATGTAGTATTCTGTACCCTAGTATTTTCCAAGGTATATAAGGCAATACATAATATAACAGAAAGTAAATTCCACCTTGGAGTAGGTCGTATTACTAATATTTATCCTCCTATTCATCATCTTTCTGCTAAAATGAATCCCCCCAGAAACAAGCTACTTTTATGAGACAACAAATACCACACAGCATGTACCTGTGCTAACAAGGATGTATCCAAAGTGTTCCCTCCTCGTCCTTTAGGAAGCAGGGAATATTTGACTTTGGGGCACACTTCTCAGAGAATTCACTATGAGCAATATGTGGACTTACCTGGTGAGTTCTGAGGAGAGGACACGGGGGAGCCACGTGGGGACTGACAGTAGCTGGGGTGGAGTAAGGCATGTGGAGGCACATATGACATTATCTCTTCTTCAAATAAGCTGGAGAACACAAGAAATAAAATGCATTCTTTAACCAAAGAGGTAGGGGAAGCATCATTTCCACAATGAGTAGAAGAATAGGAGAGTCTGTCCTTTACCCAGCCCATTCTATCTGAGGTCCCTTTGTTCTCCACTACCATAATTTACAGGTATCTTGCTTCCATAGTTTTGTATTTTGAAACATATCTATATAGATGAATAATATGTAATTCTGCCTCATGCATTGTTAAATAATTATATAAACTCTAAGTATATAGGATTCTCAATTTTTTTTCTCATTCAACAATATTGTTCTAATTCTGATATCCATGTAAATTCATAAGGATCTAGTTTGTTCCTTTTGTCTGCTATATAGCAGGCCATTCTATAAGCATATCAGTTTATTTCTCCATACCTCTTTGGACAAATATTTGCTTTTTCCCAAGTATATACTTTTATCCATTATGGTTCAATGAACATCCTCTGTATATCACATTGTATTTGTATAAAAGAATTTCTTAAGTTTAAATGCAGCATATACCTAAAAGTAGTTTCTCAGTAAATATGCATATGGTTTTTCAACTGTACAAGATATTGTCAATGTGTACTCCAAAGAGATTGAAGAAACCACAATCCCACCAAACCTGGATAATATGAGAGCTCCTATGTCTCACTTGGTATTATCAGACTTCCTGAGTTTTACAAGTCAACTAATGTGATATGGTATCTTATTATTTAAAATTGTGTTTTATAGATTATAAGAATTTTTCCATGAATATATGCATGCTTCAATTTCTATGAAATGCCTTTTCATATCTTTTGCCCATTTTTCTTTTGGGTTTTTTCTTTTAAAATACTGTAAGGGCATTCTTCATCTATTCAAGATCTCTTTAAGTGCTGTGAATAGTATTCTTTCAATTTGTTATCTTTCTTTATGCCTTGATATGTGGTATCTTTCATTATATAAATTTTGCAATTTTATGTGGCTAAATTTATCAATAATTTCCTGTATGAGCTCTGATAGAAGCACAAGTTTTACATGATCTGAGTTATTGAAAGGATACAGGGAATTGAACAATCAATAACAAATGCCACAAGGTCAGTTAAAAATTATTGTGTTCTATAATAGCCACATTAGAAGGTAACTTTACACGGGTTGATTTTGAGTTAAATAATGTCATAGACCTGTACCATCTCTACATTGTGGCTTACTGAAAATCAAGTACATTTGCACTGGGAGTGATTTTCCTTCTTAAGAAACAGACAAAATACAACACAAAATCCTCCATTCTGTACACAATCAATACTCTGCTTGAGTTCACAGTCACTGATTGAAGCAAATGCAACAACACCAAAGTGGTATAAAAAATAAAGAACTGAGTGTAAAAATGAAACACCCACATTTTTAATAGTCATTGAACTATATGCAGGTCCATGTAACACATGTATTATTGTGCACTGTTAGTAAAATAATTAATATATTTGGTCACTCAACTGAAATAAAGGTCAAGAGTAAAACATATTTATGTAACAATAATGGAACTACTAAATAGAAGTAGATTTTTCACACCTCTCTAAAGACCCATTAGCTTCAGAGAACTTGTGTATTTTCCTAACAAAGGGGACAATGTGACCTTGCTCTTTATACAAGAGTTTTCAGATACCATATAATATATAGAAAGTCATGCAAATTATAGTATTTATCCAAGTATAAAGTACAAATATTCGAAACTATAGGGTTATAAAATATTTAAGCCTATGCTATTTAAAGATTATTTAACTAAACTCAGTTGAAGAATATTTATGACTTTTACTTTATAATATTTTTTTACTAATTCCAAAAGCAGAATTCTTAGTTTAAATGAAAAAATTAGATTTCTAGAATGAAGCAAAAGAGTCATGTTCTAGCCAGATTTTTGCAACAAAAGCTTAACTATTTTGTCGCTAAACTCTGAAAGATCACAGTCTGATGTTAATAGTTCTCCTCTCGACTGAGAAGTGACAGCTTCCTTATAGATGTTGTTCAAGGTCAAGTGAAGAAAAGTGGCTATGGAAAATAATTGCATCCTTTTGAATTATGCTTCAACCACACAAACAACTTTTGGGCAACAATTCAAGGGAAATAAGCTTTCGGCAACAATCAAGTGGTCAGTCTGAAATATGACAACAAATACAGTAACCACCAAGTGGAGAATTAGAAATGGTCAGAGTTAAGATCATCATGAAAAACAGGAAGGAGCTGTTAGCACTCAGGGACAAACAAAACAACGCCTCAGTGGCTCAGCATGATGTTCTCTTAACTTCTGCAGAGGCCTCTCTGGTGGGTTTCCCAACCACTAGGTAGAACAGACCATTGCTATACTCTGGTTTGCCTATATCTGACAGATGATATTAAAACTGTGAATGTCTTAAAAACTTAACAGTTTCCCTTCTGAACTATTCTAAAATTTAAAACCAAAGCCAATCTAACCATCACAAAAGAAAATACAATGGGTTAACTTTATGAAGGGCTAGCTATCAAGTTGGCAGTGAGTGCCAGGGACCAAATTTCAACTTTCTTATCTGATTTCCCAAACCTAAATTCACAAAACCACAAAATCAATAAGTAATATCTTGAATCAGCAGAAAGACACAAAACACATTTTGAGGAAAAAAAAAATACAAGAAAATATAAAGATGACCTCTGTCCTACACTGAGGAGGTACAAACAGTTCACCTTTGGTTACTCTTCCATTCCCTTCTGACTAGGACAGCATATTCATTCATCTCTACAGTCTTTTCCTTCTCTAATACCACATCTATTTTCCAGCAGGGTAAAAACCAAAATTAAACAGATCTCTGAGATAACAAATGCAATCTGAAATGAATTATTAGCAAAGTAGAATCCTAAATCTTCAATGTATTTCCTCAAGTCTTTAAGGATAAAGAAGACATGTTTAGGCTACCAATGTTAGCATGTTATTTTCTAAAATGCTTCACAGCATCTATCAGGAGATTTTCTACTTTACCATGTTACATACCTCAGTAACATAACAAGGTCTGCATCACTAGAAAGGCGCACCAATCCTGGGGTCCCTTCAGTTCGGATAAACTGGATCTTCTCCCTGTTCAGATGGGGAAAAAAAAAAAGCTCAGAATATATGTGGTAGGCTTTTCAGATGTAACTCAGTGGTAAACATTTTTTAATAATGGTCATAGCACATTTTGGTACCTATTTTGTGGCAGCTACTGTGCAATCCCCCAGGAATACATATCCCAAGAAGGATCTTGCGATCATCAGCATCTCCCAGTTCTAACATGGGTGGGTGTGAGGCAAGGGATTATGTTGTTGCTTTGAACATTTTGCTTACTGAGGACCGCCCAAGTCATTAAAAACAGTCTTTGCTGTGAGTGAAGGCCTTTGCGAGTGTCAATCTAAGCAATAGTTTTAGGCTGATCTGCTCTTCTATAAGTAACCATTCACATTCATCCTCTGCTATCTCAAAAAGGGATTGTATGAGGACATTCATCTATTCTAAGGGTAGACTATCAAGTTAAGTGTGATAAGCTCATTACTACCTGGAAGTAGATAGTATCTATGCATTATAACTTCAATATAAAAGCATATGGCTTTGTTAAATCAGTGAAAAACAGAAAGTCTTAGTTACTGCAGTTGATGAAACAGATTTTTTCCATAATCGGGCAAACATATATAATATACCTGTACATATCAAACTCAATGGTGTGAGTTATTTGAAGTACTATTTTATTGTGGATACATGTGACAGCACTATTTTTTTTGTTTCATGAGTCATCTTCATGCTACAGTTTTCAACTTGTTATATGAATACAATTTTAATTTAAAAAATTCTCCTAGTTGTTTCCCCTCGTTTACCTAATGCTATTTCAAAGCATGCCAAGTTTACTTTTGTAAGATGGGGAAAAATATAAAAACAAACTATGGTACCAAAACTATTGAATTTGATTGGAACAGAGAGGCCAAGAAAATATGCAATTTTACTCTGAGCATTAAGGATAATCTATTTTGATTACTGTACTACAAAATGAAAAGTCAGTCTCTGATATAAGCATTTATTTAGATTTAGTTTTTATCCATAGAGTATCTTATTTTTCTACTTGATATTTTTATAAAGTTAGAATGCACTGTAGGTTTCCAAGTTCCAAATTTTCTTAAGATTGCCTACAGACTTGAAGGCAATGAGGTGAACAGCAAGGCTTCATTATTCAGATGAGAAATTTCCCAATATATCAAAATCAATTTGCCCTTAGGCACACAGATTACGAAGTGTAATCCAGAGTTTAGTTCTTCGTTTCTTCTGTCTAGATCCATTTTACATAATATGTTAATATATAGAGCATCTAATTTTTAGTATTACCAAATTTTCTTTTCTGTCCTTTATTGCCAGTAATTACCATTTTTTTAAAAAAAAGATTCTGAAGAAATGAGTGGTAGAGAGGTGCATAAGATAACTGCTCATGCCAGGCATGGTGGTGCATGCCTGTAATCCCAGTGGCTTAGGAGGCCGAGGCAGGAGGATCACAAGTTCAAAGCCAGTCTCAGCAATTTAGTTAGCCTCTAAGCAACTTAGTGAGACCCTAAGCAACTTCTCAAGAAATTTTTTAAAGAGCTGGGCATATAGCTCAGTGGTTAAACATGCCTGGTACAAAAATAAAGAAAGAAAGAAAGTAAGCAAAAAACTGCTCAGAAGTGCAGCCTCCCAGCTGAGGTTACTTTAACATGAAGGCTTAAACCAGGAAGGACATTTTCCCTCAAGTGGTCTGGAGCATATGATGGAAACCTATGCCCATTATCTGGCAAATGGTTTTCTGATAAGAAATCTAAACACTGACTCAAAAAGGCTAAGTTAGAAAAATAATTATCTTGGAAAAAAATGAATAATTACTTAACCAAAAAGCAGTACTTGTATAAGGGTCAATAACAGTATGCTTTGATCTTGAAGAATCAAAAGTTATCTCCAACAAATACACAGTTTATCTTCTTGGCCTATCATTACAATAAAGCCTGGCAAATAGAACAAACCAAAAACCAAACAGCCTGAGCATTCATCCTGACTTAACTAGAGCTGTATGAATGGGGTCGAGTGATGATAAAGAGCCCATGTTCTGGACTGTGGCCTATAAGTTTCCTGTGAATAAGAAAACCACACAGCTCATCTGAGTCATAGGGATGATAAGATGAGAACGGAAAGGGGGAAGGCACCTGAGGAAGTATGCCAATTGGGAAACATTTCATCACTTGCCAGATATTAACCACTAGGCAGTAGGCAACTAGTCTGATTTTTCAGGCAAGAATACACCAGAGACAGGCAGAGACTAGTTTCCGACCAGGCCAGCTAATCTGACCCATGATGACAAGCTATGGGTCATATGCTTCCAGGAGCAGACACCGGAACGTGTCATCTGATGTACCAAGTCCTTTCTTCTGCGAATATTCATGTGTTCTTACAGCAAACATTTCCAGAGCACCTACTGTTTGCCAGGCATGGTCCCACATGCTGGGAATCCCAAAGGGAGTAGGACGGAGTCACTTGTCAAGGAGCTTATGGTGCAGCAGAAGAGAGAAAGTCAATGTCAATTCTGGCATTGTATGAATTATGTCAACTGTTCTGTTCACACTGTTTTGGCCTTATACCTGCACCTAGTCTAGACAGTCCTTTATAAAGTCCTTTTATGTAGAAGCAAGATATTGGTTAACTCTGGTCAAGAGCAGAACAAAGCTGAAGGAGAGAGAGAAGTCATCAGACATCTCAGAAACGTCACCTCTTTTCTGAGAATGAAAAAGGAACTGTTCCTTGGTTATCAGATACTTGCCTAATATTCTGGACTAGTGTTTCTCAGACTGGTGTCCTTGTCTCCTAGAAATCTGTACACAGGATCTGGAGTTCTGCAAGAATTTTTAAATTTTGTATTTTCACTTTGGTGATCAAATTGGCTAAACTGATAGAAGCATATTTCAGACAATAAGGATGACATTCACGACTGAATGTCTGCAGACCCATGTCTGCCGTTACAAGGCACTTGGTGTCAAGCAATCCGAGATGAACTTTTAAAGTGCTGGTGAGCAGGACTGGCTGCCCTTAGTCAGCAGGGCCTTGTTGTTAAATATGACAGCCCATCATACAGCTGCTCATGCACAATTCTCTTACCAATTATAAAGACAAAACTTTTCTCTTGCAGCATTAATTTGCATCAGGAAAATGATCAAGTGAGGCTAAGTCATGCAAGTTGCCATGGGCTAGAAAGAAAATAGAAGAGATGGATTTTAAAAGTAAATTATGTATTTATGCTAAATAATGCATCAAAGATGTCACAGTTTATTCTAAGAACAAAAGCTTTACAGTAGGTTTGCAAATAGAAAGGTTGTGGGTGGTAGGATCCACTTATCCTAGGGTGCATGTAGTGATATATATCTTCTTCGGTATTTTATCTGGGGATATATAATTAAATAAATTGGCTTAATAAAACAATGAATCAGTAGTTATAAACACTTTTTTTTGAGCTAGGTGGGGTGGCACACACCTGTAATCCCAGCACTTTGAGACAGGAGAATCACGAGTTCAAAGCCAGCCTCAGCAACAGTGAGGCACCAAGCAACTCAGTGAGACCCTGTCTCTAAATAAAACACAAAATAAGGCTAGGGGTGTGGTTCAGTGTTTGAGTGCCCCTGAGTTCAATCCCTGTTGCCAAAAAAATAAACAATAAAAAATAAAAAATAAAAATATTTTTTGTTAAGAAGGAAAAATAATTACCCTGATAACGCTAAGGATACACATGAAAGACTAGTAGAAGTAAAACCAGAAGAATCAAGTTAAACACAAGAACTATCAAGTAGAAAAAGCACAAATGTATTTTTCCAACTGACGATGGTCTCAACATTGATGATTTGGCTTCTGGAAGAAAAAAATCTTCTCACATTATGCATTTGTTCAAATGTTACTAATTTTCTTAAATTTTTACTTAATTTATATTTTGGTTTATAGTCTATAAAAAACATAAGCATAAGAAGTTTGCCCATAAGTTACATTTGTACACATTTAAATTTCTTTTAAAATAAACAAGGGAAATTCTACTTGATAGTTCTGTAACATTTCTTTTCCTTTTAGATGGAAAATAACCAATTTGAATCCAATGAATTTCTGAGTCCACTGAGTGTTTGAAATTTGCATAATTGGTTTGAGAATTATTGCTAAAAATACATCTGACAGTGATTAGGGGGATGTCTGAATATTACTTTAATACATCTATATTTATTCAAGTTTATTTTGTTAATATATAGAGTTAGGGACTCTGTGTCAAGAAGAAATTCTATGCATTCTTGGTGATTTATAATGAAGATTATAAGTTCTTTTAGAAATGTTTCTCAGAGCGAAAGTCCCTTCTCCTCCATCTTTGTGCTCTCCAGGTACCTAGCTCCGGGTTATGCACACCATGAGTCCTCCATAAGATATGAACCAGGAACATGAGCAGCTAATGCCAAAATGACATATCTGCCTTCCAAAAATTCACTTGTGTTTGGAATAAACAATCTCGCTATCATGTTTTGCTGCGGCAGGGAAATAAAAAAAGAATCAGAAAGCTGACGTCAGATTATTTACTAAACCAGAATCCACTGGGGAAACTGCAAAGACAGGTAAAGAGGGGGTTTATTGTTTATTTATTTATTTAAAAAGAGGAAATCTCTTAGTAGGAAACCCACAACTGTTTAGTCAATATGCTAAGTTGTGTAGTGACAACTTCAGCCCTAACGGCCAGTTAGCGCTGTCTCAGAATCACAATGTTTAGGCCTTCATAACCACTTCCTCCAGTGCATAGGATCACCCCCAGATCAACTCTGGCAGAAGATCATTTAAGGACAACAAAGTCTCAAGACTAAAATTCCCACAGAAAATATTCTCACTGAAGCCAACCAACATTTTGGTGAAGTTAAAGGAGGGTATGTGTTTAGAAACAATCAGAAGCAGCCGAGCTCTAGACCTCAAAACTCTCTGGACTGCAGACTCTGCACACTTGGGTTCCTGCAGATACAGTTCAGTAACACAGTCGCCGGTACATATGTTTTTAAAACTGCCTAAGGGTAATTTTAGAGAAGTACCCTCAACTTCCCCAAGATATACTGACAAAAAAGGAAAAATAGCATTGATGTTCATACTCCCTATTAGAGTCACAGGGCGTTGTCTGATTTCCCAGATAGAGCAAAGTAGTAGAAAGATCAGCTTTTCCTTCTACCTTCCATTCCATAGGTTAGATTTGGAGGTGTTGGTCCATGTTGGTCATGTGATTCTTATGGAGGCACAGAAGTGAAATGAATTTTATCTCTAGAACTAAGAATTACTTAGCTCTTTTTCCTTGCTTTTTTATTATAAAATAAGCATAATTACAGAATGCAAATAAACTATTTAGCATAGAGCCTATTATATTGTAAGCTCTCAGACATTTTTAACTATTGAGTATATTATTAGGTAGGCCTCCTAAGTGTTTATATTCTTTTTTCTACAGACAGTAAAACCTATTGAAAACAGTCAAGCTAGATTTCTAATAACCTACTCTTTTTTTCTCTTTGTTATGGGAAAGCCATTCTAATTATACAGTTCATTCCACAAATATTTATTGAGTACTTCCATGATATATAGTAGATAAGACAGTGGCTTCTCCATAAAACATGGAACAATGCTACGAGAAGCCCAGAGATAATCCATATGAAGGGTTTACATTCCTCATAATTCCAAAGATGGTGGGAACTATGATTCTCAAAAAGGAAAATTCCATACACAGTGGTTCCCCTTAGCCATGATTCCACCTTCTGCAGTTTTAGTTACCTGTGGCCAACCACAGTCCAAAAACATTGAGTGGAAAATTCCAGAAATAAAACATTCCTACATTTTAAATAACTTTTATTACAGCATATGGTTATAATTTTTCCATTTCTCTATTTTATGATGCTATTATTAACTTCTTACTATGCCTAATTTATAAATTAAACTTTTCCATAGCTATGCATATATATATATATGAAAAAATACAGTGTATGGAGTTCAATTATATGTGTGGTTTCATGCATCCACTATTAAGGGAGAAACTATTGTGAAGCAAAACACTTGTGGACTTTGTAAAAGAAGTTTTGTTATGCCTGGTACAGCAGCACATACCTGTAATCCCAGCTACTTGAGAACTGACACAGAAGGAGCACAAGTTCTAGGCCAGCCTGGGAAATAGGAAGACCTTGTCTCAAAATCTAAAACAAACTTTTTTCCCTAAAGACTGGGGATGTAGCTCAGTGATAAAGTGCCTCTGGATTTAATCTCCAGTACTGGAAAAAAAAAGTTTCATTATTATGCACAAAAGCACTTAGTTATAATACATCCTTCTTAAGGCCTAAACAGCTTAAACTCTAAGCCTATCTCAAGGAATTAATATCTAGGATATACAGGATGCATAACTAGTAGTTTATATTTTATTATGAATTATAATTTTTTTTGGTACTGGAGATTGAACTCAGGGGCACTCAACCACTGAAACACATCCCCAGCCCTATTTTGTGTTTTATGTAGAGACAGGGTCTCACTGAGTTGCTTAGCACCTCGCCATTGCCAAGCCTGGCTTTGAACTCGCAGTTCTCCTGTCTCAGCCTAAGTGCTGGGATTACAGGCTTGCGCCACAGTGCCCGGCTTGAATTATAATATTTTATTCAGTTGATAACAAGTATTTTAATAAAAATATATTCGAGAATTGAAGCTATATTATAATTCCATGTAATTTTGTTTTTTTAAAAATAAACATATAAAAAAATCCACAAAAATGCTTACTATGAAGCACTCAGAATGGACAAGCAAGTTAAACAGCATGAAAAGGGAGAGGTGAGGATAGTGGTATTTTCCCAAAATGATATAAAATGCCATGGTAAAGGGAAAATAATGAGAAGTACCAATTTCAGAAAAACACTCCACAAAAACTAGTAGTTTCCCATATTTTGGCACTTACAATTTAGAAAATCAAAAAAATCTACCACAACAGAAACAAAGACATAAAATACTTCAGGAAAGCCTAAAGAGAAAAATCCAGTTCTCTATATAAAGAGAACAGGAAATTTTTATTACAAGAAATGAAAAAAATACCATGAAAATATAGATATGAAATGAAAACATGGATAACTGCATATATTTTAATTGTATACAAATCACTTAGAAATAAAGTGTAATTCCAATCAAAATCTCAATGTAATTTTAAAAGTTGATAACATAATTCAAAATTTCATCTTAAACTTCAAGAATAATCCTATATGCTAAGGAAATCTAGCCATTATCAAAATAATTGCTAAGCTCTTATTTTCTAAGATCTAAAATGACACATTAGAATACATAAAAATAGGCAAATTATTGTAATAAAAAGATGAATCTTCATATTAATCTAATGGAAATGTAGCTACTTATATCTTAAGATAAAATTTCAGGAAGTATCATTAAGTTCTGAATATATGGTCTACGCAATTGATAGATTTAATAAATGGTTATCAAACATCCATTCTATGCAATGTAAGACATGAGGTCCTGTAAGGATTAAAAAGATGAGCAGTAGACCCTGACTTCATGGCATATGATTTGGAATGTTAAGTATATAACAACGTATTTGGTAGAAAAACCCAAGATATTTTGGAACATTTTAACTGCAGATGGTACCATTACACTATTTCTATCATAAATTATAAAAGTCAGATAGATAGATCCACTGATTTAAATAGAGAAAAATACATGATTAACAGAGATTATATTATAATAATAATATAACAAGCAGATTAATAAAACAATCTGCTTATTTTATTTTAAAATGCTTCTGATTCATTAATAACTGGGTGACCAATTTATATAAGAAGCAGATTTCACTAGAAACCATTTTGTGCTTATCACAAAATGATAATTTTTCTCTGATTTTTAAAATGGTTTTATTATTCTTTTGGATTTGGGAAAAGCTTTGAGGTTGAATTCAGTATACTGATATTTTGCTTTAATTCACAGATGGTTCATGGCTGATGAGCCACTGAAGGAAGACATTTTACTGAACTATTTTCTTTATAAATGCAATAGAATATAGCAAAAATCCACAGTGAAACAGATATACCTGAAACAGGGCCATTCATAATTTAAGAAAACAAATTTGAAAATCCCTAATTGAACCATTTATTAGCATGAAAACACAATGTTTTGGAGAAATATCTAGTGGGTGAACATATTTGTAATTTGTGGAATCCTTCAAGACTAAATGAAGAAACTATATTTATAGGAAAATGATTTAATAAATATCTGGTTGTGATACTCTAAAAAAAATCTAAACTAATTTTGGCTAATGGAGTTCTTATTTTGGGTCTTTTATCTGAGGTGATTGTATACTTGTTTTAAAGTTAAGAGTCATGAGATAGAAAATGTATAGAAAATACAAAAATTAGAATATGTATATGTCAAAAGCCTAGAAACATCTATAAATTAGAATATACATTTCAATAAAACATGGGTAGAGTTATTCTTTTTACAGAACTATAAAATAGGTGAATGGTTTTAAGGATCTGTTTCTTATTGTCATAGGAAACAAATTCCCAAACCTTTCACTAGACCTACAAGCAAATGAGCTGCTTATGAAAATATTTTAACATACCTTTGGCTGGCTTTGACCTGTTATGTTAATGATATTGCCATGATACTGTGGTCCTCATTAATTTCTTCAGATTCTTGTTTAGCCCTCTAAGCATGCAGCAATCAAGGCTGGTTTCATTGTATATGTGTAAAAGATTTTAGAGATAAGCTCTCTAAGTGGAACTCTGAAAACAGAACTAGAAAGTCACCTACCCAGAAGTTAATCACAGAACTAAGGAGATCCCAGCTGCATTTCAATTATATGCATAGAAACACAGTGCCATTTATAGGGATGCTCAGTCTCAAGGCTGGTGGTTTTGAGAATCAGACAAAGTTCAGTGGCAAATTACTTTAAATTGAGCCCTTGTGATACAATCAAAAAGTTAAATGCAGATTACTAATATATGAATTTTAATTCATTATATGCTTACTATGCTTACATAGTAACCAAGTACTATGAATACTGATGAATACCAAGTATTAATTATCTCATTTAATCTTTAAAAGAACATTGCAAATTAGAAATCCTCAGGCCCATTTTTAGGGTAACAAGTTAGGGAGTTGTTAAATGCCTCATTCAACATCACCTTTGAATGATGAGCAAACTGCAGAGCCAGAATTCTAACCTAGGACTGTCTGACCCCTAAATCTGAACTCTTAAGATAAATTCCTTGCAACTTTCTAAGAGCCAGAATTTCTGGTCTCTAGTGAGAGACTTCTAGCAGGAATTCACAATGATCATTACTATGTGGTGTCCATAAATTATTTTAATTGGGTATTTAAAAAATTTAACAATTATCCCTAAGCAAATGGTCCACAGCTTAGGAAAACAACAGTTCTATTCTAGATTTAAATTTCATACAATAAAAACAGAAGATTGTCGTGTTGGTCTAGCCATCTGAGTGAGTAGTAAACAAATTAGAAGAGGACTCAAAGACAGAACTAGGCAGGTCCAAGCAAGAAAACACATCAGGACTAGCAGAGATAAATTCAGGCTGCTTAGAACAAAGAGTTCAGATGTTAACCAAGATTAATATTTCAGCCCAATCATAAGTGTAGAAAAATTCACTTGCTATAATTTCTCTACTTAAGAAATGGGTTAGATATTTTGAAAACTGGGGTTTGTTTTATATAAATCAGCTTTTGGAAACCTTATCTTTTTAATTCCATAAGATTCTGTGTTGTTTAATAATTTTAAAATGGAGAAAAATAAAGAGTAAAATTAAACTATAACATGCAGGGCTCTAAAAATGGGGTGATGGGAAGGAACACAGAGGTCAGAGTCTAAGTTTAGCTCCAGTCTAGGGAATCCAGAGACACATATACATTTGCCTTTTCTAGCTTAGGATTTTTGGGACTTCCAATTTTCTGATTTATTAATAACTTAAGATATGAAATGGCCTGATTTACCCAGAATGAACAAAAATATCACAGATCACATTTTTGGTTTTGTACCAGGGATTGAACTTAGCAGCACTTAACCACTGAGTCACATCCCCAGCCCTTTTTATTTTTTTTATTTTGAGACAGGGTCTCACTAAGTTGCTTAGGGCCTGATTAAGTTGCTGAGGCTGGCTTTGAACTTGCAATCCTCCTGCCTCAGCCTCTGGAGCTGCTGGGATTATAGATGTACACCATCATGCCCAGCACAGATCACATGCTTGTGGCAAGGAAATTTCTATAAGAAGCACTCAAGGAGAAATCATCCTGATGCCCAAAATAATTATCACTGATTTCTAGGGAGAGCAAGACTGGTAGGGTGTAGATTTAGTGATTAGATCAAATAATCACATTAAGAGGGGAACTTCTTGATTCTTAACTCAAAGTTATGACATTTAGATCCTTTATCATAACAGAATATTGTACAAACACAAAAACCAAAAATTTTACTAAGTTTTATGCATAATATTCACCTATAAAATATTAAAAGTTTTTTTAACTGAATATATTTTATTTGGATACAATAGTGGAACTTTTTACTTTATCTCTTGTTTTCATGACATAGCATACAAGCATGTTGATACGATTACTGTCTACCCATGAGAACCAGTAGTAGGATATGACAGTCCAAGAAGGATATTTCCCATTTGACAGAGGTAGTAGCAAATTCAGATCCTGATTTTGCTAATTTAGTAAACAAATCTCTTTCACAATTAAGAAAAAATGGGGGTGTACAAAGGAACAACAACTTGGTACCATTCACATTTGTATGACAGAGGAGTGTTCAATATAGCAGTTGAAAGTAAAAGCCATATTCTATTGCATGGAAACCCACAGCCATTCTATGGGAAAAAATACCCAAGTGAAGTCTCAAGGAAGAGGAAGCTATATATGCATACAAACTAACAAACAGCTTGTAATTTTCTGTTTTAGGGAGAATCACACACAAAAGAAGAAAAATACACAATAAGGAGGCATACCTACTTCAACCTCCAAGGCTGCCCCTTATTTCCTCATTATTTTATGGACGGAATATGAAGAGTTATTATTTCTTTTAGGTGGATATGCCACAGATGAGGAAGAATGCATAGAAACTCTGTTGGTGTTGGTAATCTTTGCCTAAGGCATGAGCACATGATCCATAATCACTTGTGAGATACACATTACCCAGTGGCTGTATTCCACACATAAATCTATGCTATAGTCTAAGGGTCCATCAAAGGACTATGCATCAAAGCAATGGTCTTCAAGAAGGTGCTATTGAGAGGTACTGTGGTCCTCTACAAAGAGGTACCTTATGGGAGGTCCTGAGGCCACTGGGGTTGTGCATCAGAAGGGGATTGTGGGACCGTGGCCCCTTCCTCTCTCTTTTGTTTCCTTGCCAGAAGGTGAGCACTTTTGCTACAATATATGCTCCCCACCACTGCCATCTGGCATGTCCACCAAAGGCCTAAAGTCAACAGGTCCTCCTAATCATGGACTACAGACTCTAAAACCATGAATGATAACAAACCTCTTCTCTTAATAAGTTAATTACTTCAAGTATTATAGTGACAGAAAGTTAATACAATCTGTTAATAAAAATATCACCAAAATATGAGATTAAACTCCTGCTGTGTTGTATTCCTGCCCTTTATGGGAATGATCCTTACAATGCAGTTTCTAACTACATGAAACAGAATGTTCTTTCATATATACAAACTTCCCCTTTATGTCATTATGACAAAGCAAAGTGCTTAACTATAAAACTTTTTGGAAAATGAAAGTACAATGTGACACACACTCTGGCATTAGTTCATTCATTTAAGTTCCTGTTACCTTCTACTTGTCCTGACTACATATGTTCTCCATGGTCACATTTAATAAGTGTCAATAGAAATATATTCCAAAGCCTATCAGATAATTTCTTAGTAAGGGATTATAAAGTGAGATCTATGTTAGAAGAAAATTATGCTTAACTGAGGACCCCAGGTGTCATTCAAATATAAAATCTTCAGCAATCTTCAGAAGATTAGAGACTTAAGCTAAAAAAGTAAAAAGAAAATAAAAATTAAACTGAGAAGTTACCATTTGGAGACTGTGGTTTTCGCTTCTGTTGGGGTCTGTTAAGACTCTGTCAAGTCATTAAAGAATAATGATAAATGCTCTATTCAGTTAGACTAAATCATCTAACCTCTCCCATGGGGGAAATTTAAAGATACATCAGTTATTTTAAATACTAACGTGAAGTGCAGAGAAAGTAAAAAACTTGAATTTTCTCCTCCTCCTCTTTCTCTTATGTGGGGATTGGGGTATTTCCAGAGGAAGAGACATGAACTAAATCTGTGTGTGTGTGTGTGTACATACAAGCATGACTGTGTGGACCTGTGCTAGAGGTGGTAGAAATTAGAGAAAATAGCATTTGCTTTATCTTTAGCTAGCAAAAGAGGAGGAATTTAGCTTGTCTATTTGCTTTGATTTGAAGTCCAGAATCACTAAGATCTTTACTTAGACCATTGAGGAGCTCATTTCTGCAACCTTATTAACTAAAATGTCTTATGTGGGATTCTGTGGATCATGGATTACTGAGTGGATGCCATAATAAACAAACACAACAAACACACCAAATCTACACTTGTATAATTTTGGCATCCTTTTTGTGTGTGTGACTGAGAATAGCATGCTTGTGTTGAGGAAAGGGCTAAATCTTAAGATTTATGTTAATTGTGTAAAACTGAATTTTCCATATAAGCAACATTTGTAAGGTCATAATTGAAATGTTCTGTAGTTGTAGCCTTTAGAACTTTAAAAGTAATAACAACTTTTAAAATACAGTAGAAACCTAGTCTCAGTTTTGGGAAGCGGGTATTGAACTCAGGGGCACTCGCCCACTGAGCTACATCCCCAGCCCTATTTTGTATTTTATTTAGAGACAGGTCTCACTGAGTTGCTTAGCACCTCACTTTTGCTGAGGATGACTTTGAACTCATGATCCTCCTGCCTCAGCCTCCCTAGCCACTGGGATTATAGGCATGCACCACCACATCTGGCTGATAATTTATTTTCAAATTAACAAATATACTATGCAAAGTGCTATTTTTTATTTTTTTAAATTTTTTTAAAAAATTTTTAGTTGTAGATAAACACAATACCTTTATTTCTTCCATGTGGTGCTGAGGATCGAACCCAGCGCCCCACACAAGTGAGGCAAGTGTCCAACCGCTGAGCCGCAAAGTGCTATTTTAGATGTTTGAGTAGTGAGGAGGAGAAATAATAAGTCTCATAAGATCCTTCTTTGCAAGGATCTTATAATCTAACTAGAAAATAAAGTTTTAAGAACTTCAAAAATCAAACTAAAGCACAGAAGTCAAAAAGCCAAAAGAGTACAAAGGAAAAAAATGGTACCTTACACGATAAATCACCAAATTAATATCTGCAAAAGTGGCATGTAGGGCCTTGGGTTATGTAATAATAATTCCCCCTTTTCTAGCTCCACTAATACTGAGAAATTCTAGGCTAGATCATGAGACTGAGACTCCACAGTGTAGCTGAAATGTCCTGGGCTTTGAAAAAGAGATCTTTCTTGCCAGACTAAGAAGAGAAAAGCTTGCCAGAGAAGAGGAACAGCATGTATTCAGGAAAGTCAAAGTAGGCTGGAAGCACTAACGAGCTATTTAGAAGAGAGGGTTCATGCAGGGAGAATGCTGGACAGCACAAAGAATCAGACTCCCTTCTTGGGTTCCATTGTGTTTTTATTATGGAAAAATGTGAATAACAAGCCTAAGATTCTACACATCTCAATTCCATAAACAATTATTTTATTTATTCAAGCTACACTAGAAAAGGTTAGTGTCTTATTGTTTTTTTTTTATTATCTGCATATTGAGGATGATTCTTGGCTGTTAATTTTTCTTCCTTTTTCATATTTTTTCTCTTAAAAGAGAGTGCTAAATTGTTTAGTTAATCTCATTCAACTTTTATACATCATAGATGCCAGAACTGCAGTGAGCTCGCGTTGATGACATAGAAGATGTCTTCATAAAGAATTACAGAAAGAGTGAATTTCCAAGTGTTACCAAGATTTAATGGTTGGGGCTTATGCAACTTGAACCAAATACCAAGGTTATGGTTACCTGAGTGAGTGATTCCTGGTAAGATCAGGTTGACGCTCCTGTAGAATTTCAAAGATGTTGGGTTGACGCAGAAATGCAACAATCTTGTCATTGTAAGCTGAAAAAAAATCAGAAAAGACAACAATTTTTTTAAAGAAAATTTATCATTGGTTTTACATACATAAAACCCAACTGTTATTACAGTTAATATTTCTGACATTCAGATGCACAGTTTGGAGCTATACTGTCACTTCTATCACAGAGGCTGACATTCCAGTGTGTGTCCAACCTATTAAATGATCATGCCTTATATCTGATGTGTGTGGCTTACTTAAGTATTCCTATTAAACTCATTTCAACTCTTATTAAACTTAATATGAACCATATTTATTATCAAATGACAAGGTTAGTTTACCAAGATTCTAGATAATGATCATTTTAAGTTTACCAAAATCAACCTCACAGAAATGACAACAGTCATAAATGAAAAAATCATTTTCTGGTTAAATATTAGCCAGCCAGAGAGGTAAAGAGGCAGAATCAGAGTTCCCCAAATACAAAAGTTGCAAAAAGCTACAATCAAAATGCAGAGGACACATCATTCCCAAACTCTAGGTGGAAATAAATGCTATTAAGCCACAAATTGCTCTTTACCAAAATAACTATATGGACAGCTACAACACACTCATCATCATCACCTATGAACAAACATGCTTAAAAAATTTCAAATTCCAAATCAAGGCTGGCTGAAGAAATTTAAAAACAATTAATTAAAATAGATTAAGGTCTCTGTTAATAGAAATAGACAATGGAGAACTGCTCTAATTTAAGATGTTGGAAAAGCATAAATATATTTAAATTCATAGAACAGAGTGGATTCTCAAACATGAGAGTTCCTGGCCAAGTCAACACTTTTGTGTTTATACACATGATAAAGATACATGCCTTAAAAAAAAAAACTAACAAATTATTAAACAAAAGAAGTATAAATCTGTCGACATCTGCCATCTGAAATTTTATGCTGTATTATGCTGCCCGTGTATACATATTTTAATTGAGTATGAATATAAAAATTTTAAATGCTATCTCCTAAAATAGAAGCCCAGTATCAACTCAAAATGTCCCTAAATATACATTTAATTATATATGAACTAAAAAGCCTTTTTATAATTTATTGATTTTTATTTCCATACAAAATTAGAAACTAGATAACTTTTTCAGCAACAATTTCATAGCACTTAAAAATTCTATGTGTGGTGTTTAATATCATTATAAAATATCATTATAATTAAATGTAGACAGACTTGACCCTAGTTTTCTTCTTATCCAGTGGTTGTCAAATATCTCTAGGTCAGTAGTATTACACTGCATTTGACTATATAATGGAGTTTCTTTTTTTTTAAAGTAAAAATTTAAATACAAAAACAGACAATGGAGAACTGCTCTAATTTAAGATGTTGGAAAAGGGAGCCTATATGATCTTCCCTTGGTCTATCCACTCCACTTGCCGTATGGGCACCAGATTTGAAAACCACAGATCTATTTCAACTTCATCATTTTAAACTCAAGTTATTTTTTAGGCCTAGATGCCCACATTCATTTATTTTTAATTTACTATTTTGAAGGTTCTTGCTGCCTTCTATTTGCTACAAAATCCCCTTAAGAATGTGCTATCTTTACTTGATTACTTTGTGAGGTGACTACAGATTCACACACCATGTATTCTGTTTCAAGCCTTAAATACACCCTAAGTGTATGCTTGTCCTCATGCTTAATTTATGATTGCAAATTAGAGTACCTTAAAAATTATTTTCCCTTAACTTCAACAACCTAAGGCTTCTACTTAGAAAAGGTAGATTTTTTTTTAAAAAAAATCTCATCCTGTAGGTTTTTAAAATACAAAAGCCATTTGAGATTCAAGTCTCTAAGATTTAATTATAAATTTCTTCATACAGTTGTTTCTGAATACAGGGCAGAAAGTAGCAGGCTGAGATGCGGAAGTGTAAATATGATATGCATGGTCTACAATGAAACGAAACCACAGAGGGATTTCTGGAAAGGGGTGACATACCCACTGGAACCATGTCCTGGTACTGTGGCCTACTGACTGTATTGAATGTACTGGATGGCCTGGGGAGAACTGGTGGTCCTGCATGCCGAGAATCTTCTCCTACCTGCAAATGCAAGCATCATTTATATTCTGCATCAGAAGCTAGAGGACTTTGTGTCAGCATCCCAAACCAAGTTGTTCAAAATATTTAACAATGAACATGGCAAAGTACCAGCCGATCAGAACAGATGCCCCTGTGGAGCTGACATAGGACCCTTGGCCCCCAAAACCCTGCTCTAGTGGCTGAAAGGGAGAAAGGTTAAGGTATCCACATCCTTGAAAGGAGCTGAGACAGTGAGTACTTTTTGTTATTTTATTTTAATTGTTCTTTTTAGGCAGTGAATATTTCCAAGTAGCACAGAAGCAGTTCAATGTACTTGTAATTACTGGGGCTATAGCACCTTAATAGCAGACTTGTCAATCAGGAATAACTTCTACATTGACAGAACACAAAACTGCAACAACACAATCAAAGGGAAGAACTGGATGGTACACAGTGGATTGGGGCAGTGCCAGGATTTTTGGCCAAAGCAGGCCAGGGAATTCCCTGTCTCAGCAGAGGAGGAAACCAATAGCAGCACTCTTCCTGTGGGGTTCCAAGTTAGTGTATTATCTCCTTAGCAGCAATTTCACATACCTATTAGAGCACCTGGCATAACAGCTCTTTCAGGTTTGAGCCTCCCACACCAGGGAGCTAACAGTGGCAGGTGTGGAGAAGCTAAATAGGATTGTTCTAACCTGAATTATTTATTGTACTTGCTATAGATTTACAAAGTCATACATACAAGTAGGTGACCAAAAATACCCATTCATATTATTGCCAGAAAACTCTGGCATTTCCTCCATATTACAGAAATCTTTTAAGACATCAGTAGAACAGTAATATGAAAGAATAAGAGAACAAGAGGCAGATAACACAATGGATTTATAAACTAATACTTCTGAAATGGAGCTTCTACTTCCATCCACTAGAACCTTCACAACCATTTTATCATATTGCAATGGTCTGATGTTTGCTGAGGATTTTTCTGAAGGTCCTCACCCTACAAACAGCCTCTCCACCCTCCACTGTTTGCTTATCCTTCAAGAATGTTCTCACTCATGCTTCAAAGTATAGGTCAAACAGTCCCTCCTTGATGAAGCCTTCCCTTCCCTTCAAGCTGAAGTTAAATGAAGCCTTCTCTGAGTTCCCACAGGATTTAATGTAGATTTCCAAAGCAGTTGCCATTATTAACAGCTTATACTATTTATCAGTTATACCTCAAAAAGAGCTGGAAAGAAGTTTCAAAATGAAAAATATCCACAATTTTCTAAAGGGGTTATTAAAATACAGTTTTCTTTCCCAACTACTAAAAAAAAGCTTTATAAAATTTTTTTATTCATTTGTATGATGATTTTATATTTTCTCTCCTAATTAAGAATGAAAACAACAAATATTATTTGTATTCCTCGTGATGCCAACCACCACGTTTCTGCACCGCAGTGCATGTTGGGTGTTAATTTGTTGAATGGAAGAGATGCCAATATTTTTATTAATGGGGATACTTGCTGAATGAGTACAGGGCTGTGGTTGGAAAGACTCGTGTGTATAACTAGAAGTTTTCTCACCATGCTTCTCCTGAGATTTTTGCTCTGAGGAATAGAATCAGCCACTCTATGGAGATTCCATCATTAACTACATATTGTCTATCAGTCAGAGAATATACCATTTCAATACACTAATGTATACATTTCCCGCCTGTCAACGTAATGCCACATGTCTCATTTTCCCAGACAGCAAAGGTCTTCTCCAAGATCTCATGCTTTGAAACCAGACCATAAGGCAGGAGGCACTTCCTCTGCTAAGTATGAGTAGCACTTCAAGATGTGCAGGCTTCCAACTGCTACATCAGAAAGCACCTTCTCAGCAAAGGTTCAACAGCACTGAGGCTGAATGCAGAGTCCTATGGTGGAATCTTTAGTCCACCGCTCAGTTTCTATCAATAGGAAGAGAAATCTTCATTCAAATTTTAACATACTCCTTAGGGCCTCTCTCCCACAGCAGGCTACTACTGGACCATGAAAATAATTCAAGTTCAGAAGGAGAGGGGTTGAAAGGAAATGTTAAGTGTGGCTATTAATCTCATGTATATTTCCCCGTGAAGAGTCCTGATTTGACCCAGCAGCCAGCTTCATCTTATGAAGTCCCAATAAGGTAATGGCTAAAGTGCATGGGACATGTGATAAGTCAGAGTCCTAATTATGCTACACAGCGCACACAAGGTCTAAAGGTGAGAGGTCTGTTCTGCTTTTAAAACGAATGCTCTCAGTGTCTTCCAGCTCACCATTAATGGTTTATATGACAGCAAGGTAGAGATTTATAAGCTACTCATAAGACATAAATAGTTTTGTGCATACCTCATCCTACAATAGATTTATATATCATTTTTATATGAGCTTCTCATGTATAATTCTTCTGTGCCTGCACATAACAACCAGTAAACACATGATGCATTACAGGAGGCATTTAAATCATGAGGGGAAATTCCAAGAGCACAATTTTGATGAATCAAATCCAGTTATTTATTGCATTCATAATTTTTTCTTTTCAGAAAGACTACAAAAATATTTGATTTACAATATAATACTGAAAATGTGATATGTGCTTAGACATGAAAGGCATCCTGCAAAAGAATCTTAATTCTATTTGTCTATGGGAATACTTAGAAACAATGTACATTAAGCAATGATAAGCACTCAAAGCCTAAGCCTATTCTAAGGAGAAGAAAACTAACTCAACCTGAAACATTCCTTGGGCTTAACCTGCTAAAGAAAAAGGTAAATCAAGAAAGGATGTTTTATTGTTTTGGGTTAGGGTATTGGAGGGCCCTCAAGTGGTTACCATGGGCCACTGCAAACTGGCAAGTAGAACACAGCCAAGTTTTCTGTAATTCTTAGTTCATCCCATTTTCTCTGAGTGTTTAGTGCATAAATCAACCTCGTTAGACACATCATAATCTTAAAGAATACTAGTGAGGACTTCATATCTCCATATTCTTGGATGAATATTTTAATGTAATCCAGCAAACCTTACTTGGGAAATTCTTCCCTATATTAAATCAAATTTTAGCCCACTAAAAGTTGCATTCATTTCTTCTTATGTCCTTGGGTGTGCAGAAAGGCTCATTACCATCTTCTCATGACATTTTAGTGCATCATCAATTCTCTCTCACTTTTCTCTGAGTTAATGAAAACATCTATTCTTCAATCTTACCTCTTATGTCCTGCCTTTTAAATTTATAACTTAGGGTATACATATTTCTAGAGAAGCCTGTCAACTTTCTAAAGCTTTTCATCCTCCAAATGATCCTCCTTTTAAATCAAACTAGAAAAACAAAGCAAAGCACAAAAAGTAACAAAAAGCCAACCCAATTCCACCAACCACCACATCGCTGTAGCTTCTATCAATCAGCAGGTCGGTCCCTGCAGCATGAGACTTACCTCGCCTGCACTGTGGCTGCGTTGCCTGGTCAAGTGTTGCCGATGAACCAGCGCACTTGTGGGTCTACTACTCTGCAGTGGAAGCCGAGGATCAATGAAAGTGGTGGTTCGGGAGTTGTGGTCGACAAAAAATGCCTAGGATACAATCCAGAAAATCAATAGAGAACACATGCCACATACATGTCTTAGCTGACCTAGACTATCACACCTTCATGAAAAGGTCCACTTCTGAGTAAGGATCTTGGATCCATTCTCTTATAATTTCTAATCTTTGTGGTAACTGTTTCTTATCCCTTAGGATAGAACAGAATAGAGAGAGCCACACTTAGACTGGGTCTAGAAGAGAGCAGGAGGGAACATTGTGACTGGTTTTAGAAAATACTCTAAAAGAGAGTTGTCAAAGACATGATCTTAGAAGGATGCTACAAGAAGGGACATTTGGGCTTCTTTTAATGTATGCACGTTAGGCTCTTCCCATATGTGGTCATTATAAGTTCTTATCATCTGAAACTTCAGCATCACTGAATTGTTCTCTTTTCCTTTTCTTAAGCAGTCAGCCACCAAGCCCTTCCCATTTCCCTGGTGGCCTCTATTTGTCCAACCCCCTACTGCCCATCCTGAACCAGTCCATTATTTCAGGACTTTATCTTATATATATAAGTACTAGAAGTTTCTCAGTTGTTGCACATCTCCACTACCTTTATCCATTTAGTTGGCATCTTACTATAAGAATATTCCTTCAAAACATTGATTACATCACCATCTGTTATGGTTTGAATGTGAGGTGTCCCCCAAAAGCTTCTGTGTGAGACAATGCACTAAGATTTAGAGGAGAAAGGATTGGGCTATGAGAGCCTTAATCCAATCAGTGAATTAATCCTCTAATGGAGATTAACTGAGTGGTAGTAACTGAAGGTGGATATAGTGTGGGTCATTGGAGGCGTGCCTTTGGGGTATATATTTGGTGACCTGAGATTAGTGCTTCTCTGCTTTCTGATCACCATGTGAACCACTTTCCTCTGCCACACTCTTCTGCCATGATGTTCTGCCTCACTCTGAACCCTGAGGAATGGAGCCTGCTGTCCATGGACTGAGACCATTGAAATGGTGAGCCCTCAAATAAACTCTTCTTCCTCTACAATTGTTCTGGTCAGATAATTTAGTCACAGCAGCACAAAAGCTGACTACACCACCACCCTAATCCAAAGTCTCTAATGCTTATCCATTGTCTATAGAAGAAAACATCCTAATACTTTGGTTGCTTTTTCAAGACTAAGAATCTCCCTCTTGCTTGCCTTTAGTCATCCATCACACACCCAAACCCTTATCACATACCTACCATGACTGTGGGCAAGTTGCTTCAGTCCTCTGAGCTATAGATTTCTTATAAAAACACATCTCCCTTATTCATAATAAACATCTCTCCTCACTCACAGGTTAGGAAGGTGGAAATCATGTCTACCATGTTTACTTCACACTGACAACATGAAATCATGAATGAATGTAAGTTAATTATCTCAGTGTTGCAGTAAGGATCGAATACAATGTAGAAATGAATTTTTGTTTGGTTAATTGCAAAAGTCTGTATAAGTGCAACTTCTTATCATTAGATCAAATGTTACACGTTTTCAAAGTAAAGTTCACTCAAGATAATAACGAAACCCAGTATCTCAAGTTCAATTAGAAATTGATCAGATAAAGTGAACTGAGCCACCAAAGAGAAAAGGGAATATTAGTGGAGCCAGGGGACTCAGTATCTATAAATAAAATGTCTAGGCACATGATGAATGATGAGTGACCTAAGCAAAAAAGAACTGACTTTTCAAACTGATGGAGCTCAGTTAAAAAAGTACCTGAAAGACTGGGAATAAATATATCTAGGCAAATGCAAGAGACACATGGTATATTTATGCCTATTTTAAAAATCACTTCCCCATTAATGGAACAAAATGTTTCTGCATGTACATAACTAGAAAATGGGGCTAAATGATTTGTTGGTAGTTCCAAGTTAGAAAAAAAATACTTTTTTATAAAAAATAACTTTTAGATCAAGTAAAGTGATAAATACACTGGGGGAAATAAAGCAAAATAAAAAGGATATAACAAGACTTTGTTTTGATTCCTTCTCTTAATATCTGATTTACAGGTCCAAGGACTGGATTAAATGGAGGTTTCGTGTGAGATTTTGTCACCAGCCTCTTAATGTACCCTCTTTCTCTTTCCTATCAAGTGAACACCTTTCTTCTCAAGTCTTATAAAAAGCACAGTCATAAACCCCAGTCTTGTATTGATAGGTGCTGCCTCCAAATTTCATCCCAGTGTTCCTCTTATTTAGACTTTGAACACACTAATCCATTACTCTGACACAGTTTAAAATGTCATAAAATAAGGGTTAGGGGTTGTGGTAGAGAGCCTGCCTTGCATGCATGGAGCACTGGGTTCAATCCTCAGCACCACATGGATAAATAAAACAAAGGTACTGTATCCATCTACAGCTAAAAAATATTAAAATAAATAAAATGTCATAAAATAGGACTTAAATTATTTTAACAAATGGACATAGTTAATGGCTAGTTTTAAACAACAGGCATTATAATCAAGTCCCTATCTTCCTTATGCAAATAACATTAACAAGCTTTTTTACTAACACAATAATATAAACCATGTTGTTGAAGGGGAAATGCAAAGTGTTTAAACAGAATTGCCTATTTACTCTAGTGATTTCTTAGGAATGTTTTAAAGGGATGGGTGGCCATCAGGGATACAATGATGCTCTTGTAATTATAGACATGTGGGTGTCTACTTCTAGGTCAATTGTGATTTGCATGTTTTGTCAGCCTAATTTGATGTTAACAGGCTTGTCTAAAATCCCTTCTCTAAAGAATTATATTGTAAATGCCTTGAGGGAAGAGACTCTTTTTACCCTGTGATCCCCCATAGGGGGTAGGCCTGGGAGAAGAAGGGTGCTCAGTAAGTAACAAAGTAACAAGCTGCCCAAAACTCTAATACACAGATTTCTGACCAAAATGTGAAGAGGCTCATAATTAACTCATAATTAACTAACCAAGTATTAGAAACCATGTTCTTTCACACAAGCACAAAAACAGGTAAGATTTGGGAAATAAAGTGTGTGTGTGTGTGTTTGGTGAAAGGAGTGGGAAGCATAAGACCATATGAACATAAATGGGACATAAGGTTTTTAAAAATCTCATTGTAGATATGAATAAACTACCAGGTTAAAACTTGAGAAGTGGGAGGCAAAATTATGATTAAATGCTTGAGATCTAGAAAAAGATCCATCTGGTTCATTATTATAGCTCTACCTCTCACTGGTGATGGAACCTTGGGAGGACTACTTAAATTTTTTAAGCCTCAGTTTCTTTTCTGCTAATTGGGGATAATCCCATCTATATAAAAGGAAGGTTAAATGAGATGGTTCACATAAATTTTTGAACACACAGTCACGGCACCTCAAATGTGAGTTACCATTACCATCACTAATATTAGTTTTCATCTCTAAGAAATTTTCCTAAGGATCAAGGTGTTTCTATAGCCCTTATGTAGGGCTGAAAGAGAGTGAGAGAGAACACACACCAGTGAAAACTATGCTACCCAGGTGGCCCCTTGTAGTTGAGTGGCCAAGATAAGCTCTGGCCAAGCAGATGTGAAACATGGGCACTTCTGGGAAGCCCTTTGCAAGGCATAGTTTGAGCCTTCCTTCTTTCCTTCATCTTATTATGCTCTCTGAAAAAAAGGATGTAATAGCTGGAGCTCCAGCAGCCACACTGAAAACATGGAGATGGTGAAGCAAAAAAGACAGAAGCAGCCAGGGGGCTCTTGCAACTTGATGAACTACCTAGTGAATCTTAGACTACCTACCTCTAAGCTTCTCTACATGCACTAATACAATCTTCTTGTTAAATTTTGCATAGTTCTGTCACAATACAGCCAAGTCAAATCCTCCCTGAAAACATTGAAGTCTCCACACTGCAGAGGAAACACTATCTCCCTAAGTTAAAGTCAGGAATCACCGTTATAAATAGGAATTTCCATTATTTGATAATAGTGGTATCTCATTAAGGTTCACCATTAATCCATTTGGGTAATAGTTCCCAATTTAAGTGAAATATGGAGCT
This sequence comes from Geosciurus inauris, assembly GCA_004024805.1. Classification (NCBI taxonomy): domain Eukaryota; kingdom Metazoa; phylum Chordata; class Mammalia; order Rodentia; family Sciuridae; genus Geosciurus; species Geosciurus inauris. The sequence goes on along the minus strand of PVHX01001932.1, from coordinate 69,210 downwards.
GGAAACATACAAAGCTAGAATTTCAACCCATCTTGGGTCTGATTCCAAAGCCCAATGAGCATATCACTTTCCCATCTCCCCTCTTTATTTATCTCTTCTCCTTTTCTTCTGTTCTGCTTTATACTTACCATCTTTTTCTTTTAATTATGCTCTTCCTATTCCCCTCACGGCTCATCTAGTACTTGACTTTAGAAAAGCACTCAGGTATGTATTGACTTAGGCTGACAAGAACAGCTCCTCATGGCGTTTGGCCTACACCAAAAAGGCTGTCTGTCACCCATCAAAGACAGAACACCATACCCCGCATATCCTGTGCAGTTCTTGTCGCAGACCTGTTGGAGGCATGGTCTGGGGTGGGAACTAGGTGTTATTTGTATCTCACAAGGGGTTCTGTTTTAGAGTCAGATAGAATGTGTATCTTGTTTACAGGTCCTTTGAAGCCTCACATACTTGGAAAAAAGGTTGTGATTAAACCTCTATCAGCACCCCAGGGATACAGCACTAACAAAATGCTCAGAAGCAGCTCTTCTAGGTGCCTTTGGCTTTGCTCTGGGCCCATTGTGCCACCTTGGACATGTTTCCCTAGTTTATTGCTTTATCCACCTAAAAGGGAATCATTGCTCAATTCTCCACTGAGTTGTGAAAAATGTATTCTACTTCAAAACGAATAGGAAAACATGAAAAAGTCACTGTGCAAATTTCAGGCTTGCCATCTCTAATTGTGACAGGCATTATCAATTATGTCAGGAAAGTGGATCACTGTCCCACAGGAAATGCTAACTAGTTCAAGCTAGCAATGAAGTTGACCTAGTACTTTTTTTTTTTTAATTTGGGTCACTTTTATGTCACAATTTTGAATAGACTGTGATTATTTATGAAAGTATCTGACATGTAGTAACTGTATAGAATATGTTGGAGATGCAGACTACATGAGAAAGCAATTATCTGAAAAAAAAATGCTTTTCATATTAGCCACTAGCAAATCAAATTTTGTATAACATTGATTCCCTACTGTTAAGTTTCATTAAAGAAATTCACTCAAGCTTTACAGTGCTGGGCCAGCTAAGACTAAGAACTCAAAAACTGAAAGGAATGCAAATACACAAACTCAGATCTCATTTTAAAAACTTCTACCCTTTCACAGCTTCAGGGCATAGTCAGAGTCAGGAAATATGGGGTGTTTGGAGCCAAGTGGTATTTTAGTGAGGCCAAACAAAACACATTTCTTTCTTTACACAATTCTTTCTTCTTCTTCTTCTTTTTAAACTCCTATTATTTTAAGAAAAGAAAAAGCCATCAGTATTTGTGAAGAAATACCAACCTCAGCCTCAACAAATCTAAGTTAAGGAGGTTTGAAATTGTTTCCAGTTAATAGTTTGCCAAACCAGGAATACTAAAAAGGCCATGTAAACAAAATAAAACAAAACATTCTTGTATCTGTGTTACAGAAAGACAAATTGCCTTTTTTTCTCACTTACCAGCACATCATTATGGAAGACTAAAAATCCAAATCAGTATGTTTAAGGTGGAGTAAAAGGCATTAACACAAAATCTGAAAATAATATATATTTTAAAAAATCCAATGCAGGTCACAAAGATATTTTTTTAAATAAATAAATAAATAGCAAAGTCCATCTCCATATTTGAGCAATTCCTTCCAGGTTCTATAAATCTAGCAATCTACTCAGTAAGATACCCACAAACCCAAAATCTGTTCTAGTCTCTTATTCAAAAAGTAATACAGGCCTGCAAAATACTTTCTTTTTTGCCATTTGCCTTCCATGTATATTTACTTATGTGTTATTTTTTGATTTGAGATCATTTTACCCCCTAAAAATAGGTAAGATATCCTCAAAAACAATGTTCTATCTATAAATTTAGAGTTTAATCCCATCTTTATCTGGATTGCTACATAACCCAAGGTATTTAAACCAGGTCAGTACCACAAAGAGGTATTCATGGCTTCAAAGCAATGAAAGATACGTATCACAAAAGTAATAAACGTAGTTAAGTAGACAAAAACATATTTTTTAAAGTGTGGCACTTATCTTGCTGAACAATTTTTGGAATTCACTTGAGACCTCTAAATATTAAGTTGCCTTTTACTCACTGAGCTAAATAGAACTTAACCCAGCAAATTAGAGGCCACCAGTTTCATGTAGGATTGAAACCAGGGCCTGGGTCATCCCTGGGACAACTTCTGCACCCACATACGCCATTCAGGTCTGGTAAAACAAGAGCCCCCAAGTAGGCTCAACTGCTGGCGACTTCCAACACACAAATACCTATTCTGTTCTAACATCTGTCCTCATAACCATAATTACTATTTGCTGTGGTTATCAAAGTTGGTTATGTGGACCATGCTGACACTCAAACTCCTAATGTGACACCCAAAGTCACAAAGCCCCAGAAACACAAAGCTTGGATATAGAAATTGATGCCAATTTAGCATGGAGATAGGATAACATATGATTTTTGAAGGGAAAAACACAGGAAACCATGGGAAAGACATTTTTCTCTGAATAAAAATATAATTACCATTATACATTTTTGTTTCAAAAATAATGTTTATGACTTATTGCTTAATAAAGTTTGAAGTTTCCTAGAATTTGAATTTAAGCCAAAGTAGAATAATCTGGGGAAAATACTCTGTGTTAATACTGTTTGAGAGTACAAAACAAAGTGGGGGTGGGGGTACTTCACATTTAACATCTGAAAGGAAAGTAAAAAGCTTTCCCTCAAATTTAAATCAAACAAGCCTATTATATAAACTGGAGAAATAAAAGTATTTTTTTTCTCGTTATTCATGTCATTTTGCAACACTATCTGTTACCGTCAACCCTCCGCAACATAGCTGCCATTGATTTTATTCCATTAATATGAGTCTCTTGAAATTTGCCAGTTATTTCTTCACAGGAATGAGACATACCCACTTGGTGCTTTCCAGTCTCTGTGTCTTTACCTCATGTTTTCCCTCCCTATTCCTATTTTTCCTCTTCAACAATCTCTTCTAATCACAGTCCTACATCATGGAAAGCTCAGCTCAAATACTACCTTTACTATGAAAATTTTCCAGGTATCTCATGTCAGAAACAAGTCATTCTACAGTAGACCCCTGCATAATTTACACCAGTGCTATGGCACATAATCTTTAATAATCCAAATGAGAGGCATCCAGGGTTAACTGGCAATGTCTAGAGGAAGGGTGTTAAGTGACCTTAAATAGAAGTGTATGATTCTGTGCAAATGTGTAGATCTGATTTTGGTTCCAGTTCTGAGTTAACTTACCTTATCATTTGAGAATATTTTTTTAATATCTTTATTTTTTATTTGTATGTGGTGCTGAGGATTGAACCCAGTGCCTCACGCATGGGAGGCAAGTGCTCTACGACTGAGCCACAATCCCAGCCCCTGAGAATATTTTTAAAAGCTACTTTCATGAGCAAAGTTGATCGACAACCATCAGAGTAGAAGGTCATTGATTCAGCAAGGGAACAAATCTATCAGATCCCACAAAGACAGTACTCATGTTAAAACAAAACAAAACAAAACCCAAAGCACTCTGGGTTGTTCTGCAGGTGTAAGGCAGAAGTAAACATGTATCTTTTATAAGTCATCATGCATTTTCTATTAAAGGATTCAATCATAGTCACATTTTTATCATTTTCAGAAATCCCAAATTGACAAAACTCTTTATTCACTGTTCTATACAGATCCCTACATCTGTCTACCTACTCAAATCAACATTTTGTTGAGTAGGGTAGCAGTAACCCGGTGAGCAGCAGACACACCCTACTCTTTAGGCTCAGAGGGCTATATATTCCATTTCATTTTGCAGATGATTTTATATTCCTTATTCTCGCTGACCTCAAATTAAGTTATGAACCTCTAAAGACTTATAAACATATAGCTTTTATCTTCTAAAACTTAAGTAATAAGTAAATTGCTGAATGAATCACGATCATTATCATCCTAATTATTATTGTTTTTCTTCCATTTGTAATCCTACGGTTACACAATTTGATGCCAATCACATCTCTAAGACCTGGCCAGGACAAGTCCTAAATCGCATATGAAAGAAAATGGAAAGGCAAGCAATGTAGCTCAGTGACAGTGATTGCCTAAGATGTGGAAGGCCCTGGGTTCAATCCTCAACACGACACATAATAAAGAACCCCATGCTCACTTCCTAAAGAAAATGGGGGTTCATGGAGGTCCTATCCAGTAGTGTTGGATTCAAGAATCCTGACCAACTTCAGCACAATTTTCTCAAATCCATCAAATTAACAAAAAAAAAACCATAAAACACAAAAGAAACCCATTCCAAGGTTAAGCACCATTTGGTTTTCCTTATTAAAGTACATTTTTTCCTCTAGATATATTGTCTCCATGAGCACACACTAATAATTAAACTCAGCCAAAAATCAAAAGCTATTTAATTCAGTCACATTTTAATACTACTAATACATACTTTTTGCATAAATAATAAATCAGTTATTCAGATCCCCAATTACCCTTGATTTTCACACTCCCGAGAATATGCAAAAGCTTAAAAATTATTGCAATGGGAAGCAAGCAGAAACCTTCTTTTCACACTGGCCTATTTTCTTTCCTTTTACATTTGATTTCAAAACCAGGTAAGTCAAAATGTGTGTCCTGCATGTTGGGTGAAAATTCTAGGCCTTAGATTTCACAGATATATACAGATGTTGATGACACAGTCTCATAAAGTCAACCCTGTATGAACTTAAACTTGGTTCAATTGTCATTCTCAACATTACAAAATTAAAATAATTAAGGAAATAAAATAATGGAAAAAATACTGCTGAAAAGGAATGCCACTGTGGAATTTTTTAAAAAAAATTTTTTTAGTTGTAGATGGACACAATATCTTTATTTTATTTATTTATTTTTATGTGGTGCTAAGGATCAAACTCAGTGCCTCATGCATGCCAGGCAAGTGCTCTACCAATGAGCCACAATCCCAGCTCCACCATTGTAGAATTTTGAACAAGAGACCTCTCCAAATGTAATTAAAAGCAGAAGGAAAGGCATTACAATTACAAACATTTGTGTGCCCCTCCCACCATGCGTATTTAAAACCTAACCCCCAAGGTGACAGCATTAAGAAGTAGGGCCTCAGCCGGCGTGGTGGCTCAAGCCTGTAATCCCAGCACTTAGGGAGGCTGAGACAAGAGAATCGCGAGTTCAAAGCCAGCCTCAGTAATGGCAAGGTGCTAAGCAACTCAGTGAGACCCTGTCTCTACATAAAACACAAAATAGGGCTGGGGATGTGGCTCAGTGGTCGAGTGCCCCTGAGTTCAATCCTCAGTACCAAAAAAAAGAAAAAAAAGAAGTGGGGCCTCCAGGAGGTGATTAGGTAATGATGATGGCACCCTCATGAACAGCATCAGTGCCCTTATAAACGAGGCCCCAGAGAGCTGCCTTGTTCCTTCCACCACATGAGCCACTCAGGAAGAAGCAGGCCATCACAAGTCACCAGATCCATTGGTACCTTGATCTGAGCTTCTCAATCTACAGAACTGTGAGAAGTATGTTTCTCTTGTTTATGAGCTATACACTCTAAGGAATCTTGTTAGAGCAGTCAAAACACACCAAGAAAATTGCATATTTGATATTAATATCATTTAATCTTTGAGATGAAGGTAGCAGAGATCTATAAAATCTATGAGCTAAAAAGGCAGTCTTGGTCGTCTCATTCAAAATATTCATTTTAAAACAGTTTTATTAACAATTAACTTGGATACTATACAATTTACCTATTTAAAATGCATATTTCATGTTGTTTAAAGTCCAAATATAGGGTTGTACAACTATTTCCACCTCCTAATTTTAGGACATCTTTGACCCCCACATTGAAACCCCATACCCATTAACATTAACTCACCATATCATCCCAACCCCATGTAACTAGTAATCTATGTTCTGTCTCCACGTATTTCCTTATTCTGGATATTTCACAAAAATTGAATATTACAATAGATGATCTTTTGACTAGTTTCTTTCACTTAGCAAATGTTTTCAAAGTTCATTCATGTTGTAGCATGTATCAGTACATCATTTCTTGGTAGTATTAAGTAGTATTCCTCTGTATCAATTTTGTACATTTTCTTGATCCATTGATGAACATTTGGGTTATTTCCAACTATTGACTATTATGAATAATGCTGCTATGAACATTTATATACAAACTTTTATGTGGAAGTATGTTTAATTTCCCTTGGGGATACACCTAGAAGTAGAATTGTAAGATCATGTGGCAATTATTTGTTAAACCCTTTGAGGAATTATCAAACTGTTTCCAAAGCAATAGATGAGAGCTTCAATTTCTCTACATTCTCATCAACTTTTATTATTTTCCATTTTTTGAAGTATGTTGATCCAAATGGGTGTCAGGTACTAACTCAGAGTGGCTTTGATTTGCATTTCCCTAAATGACTAATGATATTCCATTAGGAAAAAATAGTGTTTTCAACAAATGATGCTGGGATAATTAGATACACACACACACATACACACAAATGAAGTTGGACCACTACCTCACACCATTAAAAAATTTTACTCAAAATGCGTCATAGGTTTAAATGGATCAAGAAGCTAAAACCAAAAAACTCTTGAAGAAAATAGAGGAGTAAACCTTTGTAGCTTTAAATTACATGTATTTTTAGCTATAACACCAAAAGCACAAACAACAAAAGAAAATACAGATAAATTGTACTACATCAAACATCAAACCTTTAGCGTCGTCAATAATACCATCAAGACAGTGAAAAGATGACCCAGAAAACATGAGAAAATATCTGCGAGCTATGTATCTGATAAGAGTCTATCATCTAAAGAACTTTTGCAACTCAATAAAATAAAGTCAAATAATCCAATTTAAAAATGGGTGAAGTTTTTGAATATACCTTTTTTCCAAAGAAACTGTGCAAATGGCCAACTAACACAGGAAAAGATGATCACCCTATTCATTTGTACAGATAAGGAAAGTCAGACCCAGGAATTTAAAATGGTGCCTCCAAAATTAGAGAGTTTGTGGACACTGAGGTCTAAATGAACCTTGTTCAGGAAAGCTTTGGATATAGAAAGAGCAGAGTTTCTATCAAAGAGTGTGCTGCACACAATTAACTCAACCTTTCTGAGCCTGGTTTTCACCTATAGTAAAAACTATTTTACAGAATTACTATGAAAATAAATGAAATAATATCTCTAACATAGAGCCTGGCATCTAATAAGCCATCAGTACATGTAAATTCCATTCTTTACACTGATTCTGTGAGCCCCTAGCATGAGCCCTTTATGATATTTAGGCACATAGCCATCCATGATTCCTGACCATATGTTCTGTTAGAAATCACTTGTGATCTATCTAATACTAACCAATATGTATGAATAAACTTTGAAGGAAACCAGTAATCCCAGCATTTGTCCTGGAACTCCTCTTCCTTGAGATGTTAAAATCTCTCTCATTTCCTTTTTGTTTTTCAAATTTTATTTTATTGGTTCTTTTTGACATGATAGTAGGATCCATTCTGGTAAAATTATACAAGCATAGGATATATCTTGTCCTAATTAGGACCCCATTCTTGCAGCCACTAATGGTGGGGCTCACTTAGGTATATTTATATGTGTACATAAGAAAATTATGCTTGATTTATTCTACCATCTTTCCTATTCCTATCCCCTTCCTTTATTTCCCTTTGTCTAATCTACTGAACTTTTCTTCTTCCTCTTCCCCACCTTTGTTGTAGTTTAGCTTCTACATATCAGCAAAAACATTCGACCTTTGGATTTTGGGGATTGGCTTATTCCACTTAGCATGATATTCTCCAAATCCATCCATTTACTGCCAAATGTCATAAACAATTATTTCCAATTAGAGTACAGTATTTAAGAGTCTTACTCCTAGACTTCGAATATTGGGTTCCTCACTTCCTTATAAATACATATACTATTTAATACCTCTAAAGTTCAGTAAAATGTAGATGATATCCACCTCATACATTGCCATGAGATATAAATATAACAATCCATGGGAAAATAGTAGAGTGTCGATGTTATGGTTTGGATGTGAAGTATCCCCAAAAAGCTTACATGTGAGATAATGCAAGAAGGTTGAGGAGAAATAATTGGGTTGTGAGAGTCTTAACCAAATCAGTGAGTTAATCTCCTAACAAGGATTAACTGAGTGGAAACCGAAGTGGTAGGGTGTGGCTGGAGGAGGTGGGAATTGGAGGCATAGCTCTGGGTTATATATTTGTATCTGGAAAGTGGAGTCTCTCTCTTCTTTGTGATCATTGTATGAGCTGCTTCCCTCTGCCACACACTCCACCATGATGTTCTGCTTCAACTTGAGCCCTAAGGAATGGAGCCTGCTGTCCGTGGACTGAGACCTCGGAAACTGTGAGTCCCCAAATAAACTTTTCCTCCCCTAAAATTGTTCTGGTCAGATCTTTTAGTCACAGCAGTGAAAAAGCTGACTAAAACAGTCTGGCACATAGGATAAGTTTAATAAATGCTGGCATCACCATCTTCTTCATCATCATCTTAACTAACAAGACTTGATGTTCTGTATTCACTCTGATTAGTGGTTAATTTAAAGGAATATTTACTTCTGTTTTCTCTTTCTTTTTTTATGTGATTCAAACATGTTTTTCACCCTATAACTCCCCAAAAGAACATACTGTATCTATAATCCTATGAAATCTCATCCAATTTAAACAATTTAAATCCTTGGCCTTAAGTAATTACACCCCCAAAAAAATACTTTTCCAAAACTAAAGACAGGTAAAGTGCAAACACAATTTCTACTTCTTCAAGCATGTAACACAAACAATCTAAGACAACGCTTGCATTAAGAGAGGTCAAATGGGGCAAATCTAGGAGTTGCTTCTAGACAGGGCTCAGGAGGAAGGATGAGGAGGCGTAGAGAGGGAACCTGAAAGCTTCTTGTTTTGTCCAAAGCAGAGCTTGCCGAATAACCAGGGAAATACAAGTGACAAGCGTCACTCATAAACTTGCTTTGAGAACCTTCTATGTGAAAGCACTAGGGTAAAAGAGGGGGTAACTAGAAGATAAAAGAACTCTCAAAAAGTGAATCATCTGCTAGAGAAGAGAAGACTTGTTAACCATCATGCTGTGAGGCAGATGGGGGTAGCTAATCATGAGGCAACATAAGCAAAATTACACAGGAATTCAAGAAAGGACTGTAACTATGCCTGGAGAGCTAAGAGTTGCTCTCAGCGTCTATCTAAGGCTGCCCTTCAATGATACACCAGAAAGCTCCCACCTCCCCAAACGCAGCAGAAGTCCCAACCACAGCTCCCACCTCAGCCTTCCAAGCCCTTATTATCTACACTAGAATTGCAAGAGATATTCATTCACCTGTTTACCAGTGAGAGGCAGGAGAAGAGTACAGACTTTGGAGCTGAACTCCCTGGCTTCAAATCCCAGTCTATAACTTCCTAACTGTGGGACCTTGGTCAATCCACAGGCTGGTAAAGCAAACTCAAAACCAGAGATGCCACCTTCTCCCTTGCTGTCCCTCCTTCCAGTGTCCTGGAAAGGCTCTCTGTTATGCACGCAGGACAGATTCAATGCCATTTTACCTATAGTCCAGGGATAGTCACAAATCCATTCTGTTTCATCTCTTTTAAATCATGATTATTGCTTCTAATCTCTCATCTGGGGATTAGAGGTTTATTAAAATAGTCTGCAGAAATTAAGTCAGTGGTTTCAAAGAGAATTTCTGGGTTCCTCCCATGCATTAAAATACATGCACTTTATAAGGATGAGTTTGACAATGTTGTTTTCTGATAACATTGCTGGAGGCTGAGTTCAAGACAGGATGAGGCTATGGTGGTGTCATTGCTACAGGGTACTTTGGGAGAAAATACCATTTGCTGAGTGCATGTTCCATTTGCCTTACATACTCTTCCCCTAGATACTTTACTCTTCATGTCATTCAAGTATCTGTTCACCTATGGCCTTATCTGTGAAGCTTTCCCCAACCAACCTGTATAAAACCACACTCATCATCTTTATTTTTCTGTAGACCCATCCCTTGCTTTATTTTAAATAATAACATTACTCACCTCTCAGTATACAAGGTATCTATTTACTTGTCCCTTGCCTGTCTCTTTCCCTGAGAATGACAGGTCTATGAACCAGCTGACTTATCTGCTTTATATTGTGTTTAGTAAAGATCTGTTGAACAAATGGCTCAAGGATTGTTAAGTACTTTAAATATCATGTCATTTTAATCCTCACTATCCTTTAAGTCACGAATTCCAAAACTTTTAATAGACAAGGAAGCTGAGGTTGGTTACATAATACTTGGAGAGTGCATCATGGCTAAGAGTGGGGCCCTGGGAACCAGGCTGCCTGCACAGCTCAGTCTCTGCATGTCTCAGTGATACTGGGCAAGTCACAGAGCCATCTGGGCCTGGGGCTACTTATTTGTAAGTGCAATACTAACAGTACTGTTTTAGCAAGCAATACTTGCTATACATAGGACCTTCTATGTATAAAAAGTATAAACATTTCATGGCTCATAATGAGTGCTAAGCAAATGTTAAATAAAAATAAAATCTTGGCTGAGATCACCTTATAACAAGCACTAACCTTCTCATTCTTCTTACTCATAGAACAACTTCCTGATTATAACCAGGCTTTCTGGTTCACCCGTCTACCAAGGAAGTATAGATGTGGTTACTCTGGCCTGTGACAGTCATGCATTTCTCATCATAAATGCATCAATGAGTTGTTCAGGGTGCAAACAAAATCTATTCTGAGCCAGGACTGAGGCCCAGAAAGTGTCTTTAGCAGTGGCTTGCTGAGTGACTCCTAGCAGCCCTCTCTAAACAATATCACAACTTTTTGTTCAAATATCTACAACACGAACTGTACAGGGAGAAAAAGTGTTGTTGCTTAAGAAACGTTTCTCTCAGCAGCAAATGGTCAGAAATGACAGGTAGAAGAATCTCCAGAAAAACATGTCCACCAAATTCACACCTCTAAGCCACACATGACTTCAGACTAGTGTTGTGAGGACTTGTAGGAACAGATGGCCTGCCTGTGCAGGTTTCACCTGAAGAGAGATGGAATGCCTGCCCTCACAAAGGGCCTTCAGCCCTCACTGAAAAGGTAGAGCCAAGTGCCAAAGCCACGGGTGACCCACAGTCATTCGGCTACAGGGGCAGCCTCCTCATGTTACCTTGCCCTGATGATCATGTTTCATCTCCCAGCCCCTTGGCAACTCCAGCTGTTTGTTCGCAAACATGTTGAGGAATCCCACGAGGTCCCGGTTATGCTGGTAACGTTCAAAGTGGTGGGTGTCCCTCCGGACTTTGGTGATCATGTGCTTCAAACACGTGTTGTTTGTAAACATGCGGTAGGCACTCTGGAGAAAAGGATGGAGAACTGACATTAACCTGCTTGAGGAATGTAAAAGCATCACAATGACTACACGTGGGTATATACCGAGTCTCCTAGTAGATACATAAAACAGGTTCACAGGCTTCAACATGACTTTAGACCTACATATGAAAAGAGCAAACAGAAAAGCACCTTGAACAAAATAACAGAGGAAGACTATGGGTGGAAGGTTCTCTCCACTACTGGTGTCTTGGTTTCTAAAGAACAAGAATACTGCAGCATTTCATTGTACATGGGACATTAGGTCCTAAAGATGGTTTTAGAAAAATATGTACACAATCAAAATTGTGCCGTGTTGGAGACAAATATGCCACTTCACAGTAAGCTGTGACATAAACTGTTTTTCCTCTAGCATTAAACCAGAGCACTGGCTCTTTGGGTGAGTGCCAGATGATTCAGTTGGCATACATTTGGGGGCCACATTGTATGGAAAAATTTTTGTCATATATTTGAGTGTTAGAAACACATGCAATGAGATGAATTGCTTTTACTGAAGTCATGTTCAATTGCAACTAGAGTAGACTGAGGTTTTCATCTTACATTTTCTTGAAGGCATCAGCTCAGTGAATGAAATAGCAGCTAGAACTGCCTGGACTGCATACCTATAATTTTATCTCTCTCTTTTCCCCTGTGTATGTATGGTTGAATTTATATGATGGAAATGAAAATTTAATAAAACACCACTATACTACCATGCAAAAAAAATTGTTTTGTCAAAAACTCTATAGCCTTCATCTCTAAGATAATTAAGACTCCAGAAATTGATTCTGAGACCATGAGACCATACATAAGTCATCCAACAAATATTCACTGCATAATACCATGTGCTAAGCAGCAGAAAAGCAATAACTGCATGGGAGCTCTTTTCTTGAATCATCAAGAATATGATCTCCATGAAATTGATTAGTTTATGAATGAACCATGCTTAGATTCTATTCTTCTCAGATTCAAAGGGCTTTGGATTCCTATTACCTTTAGTATTCAGAGACACTAGACAGTCTAGGGGCCTTCAAGCTTTACTTCATAGGTTCTATTATTACCTTCAGTCTAAAATAGCTTAGAGCAAACCCCAATCAGAGTTCCTGGAAATCATTTCAATTTAACAAACATTTCCTTTCCACTGGGCCCAGTACTGCATTAGTTATTAGAGATAAACGATAAATGGGTTTGAGGACAGTAAACATTTTTCCAGTCTTTCCAGGGTCCCTCAAGATGCATCATGTCTAGCTGGGCATGGTGGCACATGCCTATAATCCCAGATACTAGGGAGGCTGAGGCAGGAGAATTAGAAGTTTGAGGACAGGCTCAGCAACTTAATGAGACCATGTCTCAAACTAAAAAATAAAAAAAAGAACTGGAGATATGGCTCAGAGGTAAAGCACCCCTGGGTTCAATCCCTCCACCAAAAAATAAACAAAAAATGGTGTGTCATTTTCCAGCTCAAGGCATTTATTGCCTGTGTGAGTCCCTTCAGAGCTTACTTCACTTTGGCCCTGCAAGCACAGCAAGGGACAGTGTTAGAAACGGTGGCTGCCCCAGCCTGGGTCCCTGGGTTCCTGAGTGACTATGTGGATTGGAGAACCCTAAACATCTGATTTGGAGTAAGAAACAAATCTTCATAAGCTTAAGCCACTGACATTTGTTGTTGGTGTTACTAAAGCATAATCTAAAGTATTCTGATTAATTCACCATTATTATATACTTTTGCTTTGTATTGTAATACTTTTTTCTTATCCAAAACATGAAAATAAGGAAAGAAGGAAGAAAGGATGGACAGAGCTGGCAGCATTGAACCATCCCTAGATCTTAGTTCCTTAGTATACCTGAGTATAAGCTACTTTGGGATCATATTTCAATCTGAGTCTAAATAAGAGGAGGTTTTGGTGGCTGAGAGCAGTCAAGGTTCACAGCACTGGGTACTACAAACAGGCAGGGGCTCTGAGCAATTAGGAAGCATGAGAGAATGTGAAAGTGATACCATGAAAACAGAGGAGACTAATTCAAGAAGTTGGAGATTGTTAGAGAAAAACTTTAGCTAACTAATAATTTAGTCTATGGCTGGTCCTGGCTTAGAGTTTTGAATACAATCAGCAAGGCATCTGTTTTCTACTTTTGGCTCTAAGTTCCTCATACATTTTCTCTTAAACCACTGCAAACATAGAGGCCTGAGACCTCACAAATTTTCACAGCAACGGTAATAAGCTCTTGAATCTTATTTCTAATAAGTCTCTTTGGGGGCAAATCATCGTGGGATAATTCTGTTATAAATGGGTGTACAACTTGGTCCTTTTCATTTTTCCTTCCTACCATTACAATAAAAGGCCACACCGTGATTCCTAATCTAGAGCAGCGTAATTGCTTCTCAACCTGTGAAAGAAAAGAAGCAGAATTCTAAGCAGTTAGGTTAAGGAACCCATCTTAGCCTCAGGCTTGCAGTAATTCCAGGCAGTTGGATAGCTTTTTAAGCACAGGAATCTTAAGGTTCATCTTCTAATTAATTATATCCTTTCATCTTGCCCCCCTCCACTGAATGAGGCATGTAACATAGTGCCAGGGTTGACTGATCTTTGCAAAAAGTATCTACCAAAGTAAATTAAGTGCAAGAAAGATTTTTCTCATTTCTAACTAGCAAACAGCCTTTAGAATCAGCCTTTTCAAATCTGAATAATATGCATGTGACTGTCAGGGTCTTATTTAAAACACTTAAGGCAAACAGGAACATCTCTCTACACGGCTACATTTTCACAAAGAAACCATTACTGTGTATATATGTATATATACACAAACGTATATATGTACACATGTATATATGCACACATACATATAAACATATGTATATGGTATGTTCTGTAGTATGTATTTATACAAACATTGTGTATATATGTATATATATATGTAATTGAATAGAGAGATACAGATAAAATTCAAAAAGGATTTATACTCCATTTCACACAGCACTACAATGAGGACTCTGGTCATCTCTCTATCACTTATGGACAGAGACAAAGAAAACCACTTAATTTCTGTCTACCTCAATTGCCTCAAATCTAAGATGGGATAATAACTCTTTTGCTTTTTTCAGAGGAATGTGAGATTCAAATCCAATAGAACAAAGGATGTAAAAATGCTTTGAAGAGGTAAAAAGCACTATAAAATACAGGGTTCAAGTAATTAGAAGAATATATAGGGGATTATACATATCATACCTGTGTTATAACAGATCAATGATAGTAGGAAAATTGTTTTCTTTCTTAGTCTTTGAAGATCTTGGGCTAGCATCCCACTTTTTGTTAACTAAGCAGGGTCTCTTAACCTTTCATTAACTATGTACTAAGCCCTGTGCTAAACCCTGAGGATACAAACCTGATCACTCAAAAGGATGGAGAAGAAAATTATAGGGGGATGTGGGAGGAAGCAAAGGCAGAGCTGGAAAAACGAAGGCCACGATGGTAGTGCAGATGCTGAAACACCCTGGAGAATGAGCAGAGCTAAGAATGGGAATGAAGAAACACTACACAGGCAAGACTGGATGTAAAGGGGTTGGTCTTCACAGAGGCTGATGTCGGAAAAGCTGTGAGTCAAGAGAGAAAAAATCACTTCTATTCTCCCTCTAGGATTTATGCTCCTAACTAGATGAGCATCTTTTTCTGTGTTCGTTTGTTTGTTTGTCTTAAAGAAACAGATGAAGTAAGTGAATCTGATTTTTTACCTGCAACAAAAGCAGACAAGGAAGGAGTAAGTGGCACCTCTGCTATAACAACTGAAACAAGTGAATAGCATGATTTCACCCGGGCAGGTGCTGCACCTGGAGTCACAGAGAGTGAAGGAGAGCTGGCCAACCGTAATAGCCGATAAAGTCCCTTTAAAAGATCTGTGAAGGACATTAAGGTTTGTTTTCTTCTGATGTGAGTGAACTTATCCTTTTTAATTATTTCTTCCAGCTTCTCTCCTCTTTGTTTCATGCCAGCCCAGCAAGACACTCAATGGTTGAGTCAATGATTGATTGAATTTCTTTACTGGAATTTGGTTAAAATTAAACTTAGAGCTTAAATGAATCTTGTTTGGTTAAGTACTTGAGGATTTAGTGAAAAATACTGAAAAGAGTTGAGGCAAATGTTTTTATCATTTGGCAGCAAAATAAAATTATATGTAAACAGTTCTTATCAATCAACCATAATGCAAATGATAATCCCCCAGGTCTTTTGTTTGTTTGTTTTTTGTTTTGCAGATTGCAGTTTTCTCCTTAATGTTATGGTGACCAAATCTAGAAATCAGGACTTGGCCCAGTGCTGATTTTACCTAATTCTGTACTTTTCAATAACATAGTTAAATATATTACTGAAAAATCAAATCTTTCATATTTCAGAACTCTTCTATCAATAATAGGTATTCTGGGGCTGGGGAGGTAGCCCAATAATAGTGTGCTTGCTTAGCATATATATGGAAGGCCCTGGGTTCAATCCTCAGTACTGAAAAAAAAAAAAATAGGCATTCTGAATTTAGGTTTGGAAAATGGCATTACTGAATCTATAACAAATGCCTCTCATATCCACATATTCACTTGTACACCTTCCAAAATTTATTACAAACAAAATCAAAAAACATTATTTCCAGAAGATGCTGGCTGGGATATGGGGAGTCCAGTCTTATACAGGGTTTCTTCCTAATATTTTTAATTATAAAAAGGATTTTACATTGTTTTCATCTAGTTAAAAAATAAAATGGAGGGAAATTTAAATTTATTAACAGAAAAAACTATAAACTATCAGTTCATCTATTTTGCTACAGTAGTTATTATTGACTTGTAAAAATATATTTGTGAATTTTAGAGTATTTTTCTTTATTAAGTGCCAAGGAATTTAGATGCTAGAATTAATATATTTCTAGAGCTCATTAAAAGTCAAAGTAATAATTATTTGGCATGTATGTTGGAAACATTACTCAGTTGCACATAATTAAATGCATTTATGTATAGTTAGATAAACACAGGCATACCAACTATGAAAGACATGGCGCTAACAACTAAATCTTGAGTTAATAAAAGAGTTTATTTAGACAATTTTAGAGGAAATCTGATCACAACCAGCAGAGGGCAGTAGAATATATCTGAAAGCAACAACAATGCAAAAGAAAAATACCAAATTTTGTTTCTCAAATTTTCCTTTAGAGTTATGACAACCACATACCTACTTAATTTTATTCTTTTTAATAAGAACTATTAGGTAAATTTCTGCCACACAATATCTATTTCTCATGACTATCTTGCAACATAAACTGGTATCTTTAAGTCATACAAACAAAATTAGGCAAGCCTTTAAAACACTCCTTTTGCATGTTGAATATTTCAATAATATGAACAAGGAATCTACAGAAAGAGTTATATACCATAAGCAATTCAAGCAAAAGAGAAAAAACAAAAAATAAAATCAAGATAGACCATATGAGTTTGTTTTCTAACATTTTCTACTAATCTAGGAAAGAGAAGAACTCCAGCAAGTTCTTCTTCCCATTAATCTTATCCCATTAATGCTACCTTGAGACTTTTAGAGAGAAAAATCCAACTGCTTTAATTTCTGTCATATGTGAGTCAGGGAAATACACTTTATTAAGCCAACAGAATTTAGCCAGGCACGGTGGCGCAAGCCTGTAATCCCAGCACTTAGGGAGGCTGAGACAGGAGAATCGCGAGTTCAAAGCCAGCCTCAGCAAGGGCGAGGTGCTAAGCAACTCAGTGAGACCCTATCTCTACATAAAACACAAAATAGGGCTGGGGACGTAGCTCAGTGGTCAAGTGCCCCTGAGTTCAATCTCCAGTACGCCCCCCCCCCAAAAAAAAAAAACCAACAGAATTTAAATCTTGTAGACTTGCACAGCATGTATCATCTTTTTCGCCAATAATGAATGCTGTTTGGGTAGGAAGGAGAAAAAAATTGAAATGCTTTAGAAAGAATATTTTAAAATCAAGATGGACTATCCAGAGAAATTTTTAAATCATGCTCAAATATAGAAAAGTGAAAGATAACAACAAAGAGCAAACAAAATAAGCGAGAAAACCTGTTAGCTGCTTAAAATTTTCACTTTTAAAACAAGTTAGCTGTCAAAAGTCTACAAGGTGTATAGCTGTGATGCAGGCAATGGGATCATTAGATGCAATGTCTTAATACGGGGAGATCCCAAATTATAGGCCCCTAATTGCATCACAATTACTTAAGGGACCTTAAATAAGTGAATGAATAGGGACTCCTGGGACCCACTCCAGCCCTATTGAACCAGACTCTCCAAGGAACAAAGAATGTGCATTTATTTTTTAAAGCCTTCCTAGTTTAATAACCACAGCCTTAGACCACAGCCCAATGACTGGTCCCCAGCCTCTCCTTGAAACACTGAAGTGATGAGGAACTGGTAACAAAGAAGGCAGCCCACATAGAGAAGTCAGAACCTGTGCTTGGTGAGGTCATTAGTATCTTGAAATTGGCCATGCACAGTACAGAAGTTGGTATATGCAAATCAGGGCTTGATTTATTGTTTTGTAGGCTATCTAGATCATGGGCCTAAATTGACTGTGTTTGTAAACAAAGTTTCACTTGAACACAGCCAGGTTCATGTGTTTACATATTGTCCTTGGCCCAAACACCTAAAATATATACTCTTTGGCCCTTTAGAGAAAAAGTTGGTTGCCTTTTTCTAGACTTAGAGATTGGTGAAGAATATAAAATGCTAATAATGCAAAGTAAACTTCAAATCATACTGTTACATTGTGAACAGCTCATACCCACAAAATGAAGAAACATAGGTCCAGTGTTCAAAAACTATCATCTGGCTCAACAAAGAAGGTGCTGACCTCACTGACACAAGTATAATGTTCTGACTTCCCTATTTCCCTGCTCCCTTTGTTTCACTGCTGTCCTGCTCATTAATGAAAACAAAAGCATCCCTGTTGAAACTAAGCTCATTCATCAATCACCATTACCACTGTACATTGGTTACTCATACAATAGTGGGGAAAATCAACAAAAGCATTCTGTGCATATTTTACTTTTTCTTGTAAACTGTACACTATATTTCCTTTATACAGACAGATTTTATAGTCAATATATAATCACATAAATGTGTATATACTTCTTAAAGAGAGAGAAATGCTCCTTTAAAATCAGTTGCTTCTTCCTGAAGTCCTTTTCTTATCCCTACACTCCAGTCTGTTAGCAATAATTTCAGCTGTCCATCCAAAATACATCACATGGTCACCCACTTGTCTCAATCTCTACTGATGCTGCACTAGTCCAAGCATCTCCTCACAAAGACTTTTCGCTTGTCTCCCAAAAGCAAAGTTTGCCCTCTACACCCATTCTCCCATGGTAGCTAGAACTTTTTAGAAATCTAAATTATCTATATAGAGGAATCAATTTTAGAATGAAGTTCATTTCTATTAAAGCCCAATATCCTTGCTAGATCATATAAGCTTTATATTCTGTGTCCCCATTCAGTTCTGTTATATGAAATTATTATATGCCCCTCAAACTCCTTCCTGCATTCAAGCTGCTGCTCTTCCTTAGCAAAGAAGGTTCTGCTCACAGGTCTTTACCATACTGGCTTCTTGACATTTTGTGACACCTTGAATATTCCTGGCATCCCTGGAGAGGCCTGCCTGTCCCTTCCCTATACGCCATTGCCCTGTTCCCATCTGAAACTGTGTCCCCTGCAGCTTGGACCCAAGTGCTCTATTCCAGTGTACTGCTCCAGTTGCCTCAGGCTATGTTGCATTACTTGAATTATCTTTTTTATTCACTCATCTGTTATCTATATTCTGCTCTATCTTGTTTACAATTATAACTCCACAGTCTAGAATATACCAAATAAATCATAGACTTTTAATGAATATTGGTTGACTGAATGGAAAAACAAATGAACAAAGGGAAGCTTTACTCTCTGACTCCAAGTCCAAAACTCTTCCCATTAGAAGACTAGAGATGAGTGACAACTCTAAATGTTAGCCCTTTCTTTTTGGTAAAAAAAGTCTGTCACTGCCTAGAATTGCTCCATACATGAGTTTAGGTTTGTGTGCCCTGGCTTCTGCCTTCCTTTCCAGCCTCAAGGCTGACTTTTCCAATGTCCTAAGTTCTTGATATACCAACACCACCAAACTGGCTTTAAACTGTTAATCCAGTTTTGGTGCTTCTGTAATAATTATAAAGACAGCCCCATAGCATCCTGAATGTCTTGTTCTATAAGTGCTTCTCCCTTCTACCTAGAGTGCTCTTGCTCATCTGGATTCTAGGACAACCTTCAGTCCAGCCGTCAGAACCTGTCTCAGATGCAAACCTGTCTGTGGCTCCTTCTGTGTACATTCCCCTTGGAATGAATCACTCACTCCAGCATGTCTTCTATAGCTTCCATCACTCCACTCATAACTGTGGTCATGGCATTGTCATGAGTTTTCAAGTCTGAGATCCCAGGGCTCACGCCTGCTCTGATCTTTGTGTCCCTAGGACTTAGCTCAGTGCTCATTCATAAAAGGGAATCAACAAACTGTTGCTATGTATGGCTAGTCTAACTCCTCTCACACGATACAAGGACAGCCAGCATGTTGCCCATGGCTCACCCTCTACTGATCTTCTTTGTTCCAAGCTAAACCTGTAAACCCAGAGATAATGATGAGTAAAGCCAGGCAGAAGCTTATGCCAATGGAGTAAGACAGAAATATATTAATATCAATAAATATGGACATCCTAATGTCCTCACTGAGAACTTCTGCTGCTTCAACTATGCTGACTTCTTTTCCTGGGGTCTCGTCTGTTTTTCCAAAGAGGTATAATTTGTTTAGCTAAATCTGATATGTTCTCCTTCCATTCCTCTAAGCAGTCCCTCATTCTAACTTTCCCTATTATTATTAACTATGTATTATTATTATCTATGAATTATTTATTACTTATGTTTATTATTAATATTCAGGGTCACCTTCAGTTTCTATTCTATCTATACAACCACCAAATCTTGCCACATCTGTTTGTGATTCCTCTAGTGCCATTCCCTTCCTCACTACTTCCTTGTCTCCTCATCCAGGCTCCTTTTAATTCATACCATGATGGATAGATTACATCCAGCATGGCTTCTATGGGAAATGTTTCCCTCATCCTAGGTCACCACATGCCGATACAACACACTTCCTCTACCTAATGTCTTCAGCAAGCCATTTCCTCAGCCCTTAGAGACTTGTAAAATGATCTTTCTGTTATGGTCTGAATGTCTGTGTCCCCTAAATCCATGTGTTGAACCTTAATCACCAACATGATGGTATTAGGTGATGGAGTGAGAAGTGGCCTAAGAGGTGAATCAGGCATAAGGGTGGAGTTCCCATGAGTGAAGTTAGTGCCCCTGTGAAGAAACCCAAGAGAAATCTTCAACCCTTCCACCCTGTGAGGAAGCAGCTTGAAGGTCCTGTCTGTGAACCAGGCAACGGGCCCTCACCTGACACCAAATCAGCCAATACACAGAGCCTGCACTTACCACCCTCCAGAACTGTGAAAGAGAAACTTTCATTGTTCCTAAGCCACTTGATTTTAGGGCTTTCTGTTTTATCTTATTGTTAAAGTAGCATGACAAAGACAGTTTGGATTAAATGGGTTAAAACATGCAGTGCTTATTAATACAGAGCTAGCAACACACTAAGTGCTCAGGAAACTGGCTTTCATTCCTACTCTCATTACATAAGTGAGCACAGGTTTCTTTGGCCAGTTGTTTTCCATTACGTTTCTCCAGATTTGCTACTCACAGGGTTAGAATGCAGCACAGTGAAGAACTCTGGGCTGATGAGGAACTTCACAGGGGGAGACTGTAACAGCAACGTGAGCCTGGATCTGGAGGTAGAGTGGGGCAGGACGTTCTCCCGGCGGAAATCTGGACGGAACAGACCACAAAGGCTTTCAAGGAATTTGTGCCGTTTGCTTCAGTCTATGTTTTATAAGGACGAAACAATACCTATATCACTTGCTATTATTTCAAACCCCCAAGTACTTTTTTTGAAAATTTTTTAGTTGTAGATGGACACAATACATTTATTTATATTTGTTTGTTTGTTTGTTTGTTTGTTTATGGGGCTGAGGGTGGAACTCAGTGCCTTACATGTGCTAGGCAAACACTCTACCACTGAGCTTCAACCCCAGGACCCACACTTTTTTTTTTCCCCTTGATATAAATTCATACATAAGACCCAACTTTTCTTAATTACACTAAAACAGAACTGAATCCATTTTAATGCATTCTTAGACTCTTTTAAAATGATCAGATTCCTTTCCACTATCCCACAGATTCAGAGACTATGGTTATTTATATTCTATTTGTGATTCTTTTCATAGCACTAATCAAAGGTCAAGGATTTGAAGGGGTTCATGGTAAATTTTATTTTTTTTAGTTGGATTATCAGATCTTATTAAAGATCAAGAATTCTCCTAAAGAAAAGATGAAAATTCTTACTCATTTCTTTCCTACTTTTATAAGACAATAAAAACAAACCCAAGGCTCTTACCTGCACTGGCTTGGTGAAAGTCAGCTTCCTCCCCTGCCCCATCAATAGCACTGGTATTTTCCTCAGGCCTCTCATTAGTCATGGTTCTGCGGATGCTCTGATAACTAAGATCATGAGTCTATAGTTACATTCCAGCAGCCTCTAAAAGGTGGGACCCAACTGCTCCCCAAATCCCAGAAGTTTCTATCATCTTCTCAGCCTCACTCATGTCCTCTGCAGGTCCCCATTCCCTGACCCTGTGGGCCATCCATTGTTTAAGTAAATTGCACTGCATTGAATTTCTCCTATTGTTTGTGAAACATTTCCCTAACAAATTAATAAAACTTAAAAGAAAATCGTGGCCCTTCACCAAAGAAAACTAAATTCTTACATTGCTGAAGGAAAGAATAACTTTATGTTTCACTATAATTAGTTCTTGAAAAAAAATGGCTGATTTAAAAAGCTTGGGTTGATAACATGATGTGCCACAAAAGAAGATTCTAGAGATTAGAAAAGGTATTTAGCTTCAAATTCTAAACATACAGGTTCTGCTTCATTAAAAACCATAGTCTTGGGTTGACTAAAAGGGTCATTACTATTTATTTCCTCTCTAGTTTTCAAACAGTGTGTGTATATATGTGGGGTTTTTTTTTTTCCACCAAAAGAAGTCCAAAGGGAGTCTATGAATTA
This sequence comes from Geosciurus inauris, assembly GCA_004024805.1. NCBI lineage: Eukaryota > Metazoa > Chordata > Mammalia > Rodentia > Sciuridae > Geosciurus > Geosciurus inauris. Next base: position 46,562 of record PVHX01001932.1, on the reverse strand, counting down.
AAAGAGGTCATAGGTATACCTTAATGCCACAACATCCTGAGATGAAAGAGACAGCTGTGTCTTCTACTTTGCGCCATGTAAAGCCCAACCACAAAACAGAACATTAATAGCAACAACACCCATCCTTACCGCCGGTTCAGCTGCTCCATTTGTTGTATGGAGTTAGATCTCTGCAGCACCTGGGGGGCTGGGGGAGCTGTTGGCCGCTGCCACGTTGTGGTTCTGTTTACATGATCCACGTAGAAGATCCTGCCGTGGCTGTCAATGCGTGCCTCCCAGTCTAAACAGCAGCAAGGCACCCAGAGGCATTAGGAGGAGGAGCTGGGGACACTAATGTGGTTCATTAAGTTCAGTACAAGTTCTCTCTCTCTCTGACATGCTATAATTTGGGGCTAATGACATATACCTCACTATGTAACCCAGTATTTCTCCCCAGTCCACTTCAGAAACTGTTGTTACTGGTTAAGTCTATCTTGTGTGTACAGTAGCAATCTCCTAAACAATCTCTAAATGCAGCACTTTAAAAGTACATGTTTGTCTATTTCCTAAAATTCTCAACTGTCACATCAAAATTGATATTGTTTATTTTCACCCAAACCTGATTTTTCTCTATGTTTTTTCCTCTGTTTTATGTTTTAGATGAAAAACTTCAAACTGGAAACTTCCATGTATATATTTACACACAACTGTAGTCAATTTAGTCTTTAGAAGAAAAGTAGCTAATTAATGCTAGCCCAGCGATCAAACAGTATCATTATCTACACATTTCAATTTGTACTTTCCCAAAGATGAACACATTTTTAGGGCAAGGACAATTTCTTCCTTCTGACATCAAATAAATACAAGTTTTTAAAGATTATTTAATTGTATGTTAAGCAATCACATTAAGTGTATTGGTCTCTGCCAACAAATACATAAGTGCACATTCAGTAAAAACAGAACAGACCGGTCTTCAGAGCCAGAAATCCCACCTCTGTGACTCTCTAGAAGGCTATTTCCCCATTCAAATATACAGAGCATGAGCTGATCTCAGAAGGCAAATGTTAGACCTTATTGCATTTGGAAAGGGAAATTCAAACAAAAAACCATGAAAACAGCAGAGATCTATTCTTTTACCAGAGAAGCCCTTTATACTTTTGTATTTGTTTTTTAAATTAATAAATACATTCTCCTAAGTACTTTAATTATTTCAAAACTCTCCACGTGATAACCTGGCTTATCATTTGCTCTGGAAGTACATACAGCAAGTATATCAACAATGTCCTCAGAGTTGAGAAGACCTGCAAGAGAGAGATCAGATGGCACAGGACTGCCTCTGAGGATCACTGCCTCAGCTGGGAGTTGAAAGATATCTTTGTTGATCTCAGCACACTTTAATTTATGACAAATGTCAAGGGAAAGAAAAATTGGACCAATGAACAGCACCACACAGATGGCAACAAATTAAAGCCACTCAGGCTCCAAGATAATACAGACTCACAACGAACCTGCCTGTCAAATCTGAAAATGTGGAGCACAGCTACCATCCCATCAATAGGACATTTCCAAAAGACCTCATCCACAGCCTGTGCTTCTCTGACAAACGTACGCACATGAAAACATTTCCAAGGAACCACACTCCAAAGCCCTTTGCATGCTTCTCATCTCAAAGATTTCAAGAACCAATTACTCTCATCGCATTCTTGTCTCATGAGAGCCAGGATAATCCAAGAAACACTATGTCAAATCAAGTTCACGTGAAAACAAATGATCATTCCTTCACCAAGAATGTTTACAGTAGCTTCTAATTTTAAAAACATAGGTCAATTAGAGAGCAAAGGGAAAAAAACAAAAGAACAGAGACCAACTAAAGGAAACAGAAAGAAATGCTGCCAAGTGTCTTAGATAAGGTTCTTACTAAATTCTGGTTCTAAATTTTCTGGAAGTTAAGGCAGAAAAGAAAACACATTGCTACAAACTTTCCATTTCCTGACAAAAGAAAGTTTAAAAAAAAAATGACAGATGGAATTTTTTCTTAGAAGTAACTAAACAAGGATTTATCAAACAAGATGTGTATGTAGGGCTGGGGTTGTAGCTCAGTGGAAGAGCACTTGCCTAGCATGTGTGAAGCACTGGGTTGGGTTTGATTCTCAGCACCACATATAAATAAATTAAATAAAGGTCCAATGACAACAAAAAAATATTTTTTAAAAAAGATGTGTATGTAGCCTGTTTAACTCTATAAAGGGTATCAAAATAGGGGATTTGGGGACAGATTCTCCAAATATATTCACCATTGTTCCCTGAATATAGCATGTAATAAAGAAATAAATGATTTAAAATGATATAATGCTATAAAAGTGATTCTTGTATTCCCCTTGCACGAAGGCCAGAGATAACCTTAATCCGTAATTCAGTAAAGATATTTCTATGTAAAACAGGGTGAATAAGAAAATAGGACCAAAAATGTGTTTTCTAAGAACATGCGATTTTGAACATATGTTACAACTATCCCTATAGAATATCATATGTTCAAGTTGATGCTGTTACTTAAGTCTCTATAAAAAGAAATTCTATATTGCTGACTTCAAGTGGGTGTTTGTCATTGGATGTGTAGACTATTGTGCTGTTGGCTTAATGATGAACTGCATATTTTCTCCTGCCATGTTATCAATACCTTTCCATCCAGGCAAACCAAGAGAGGTGCCTGAAGGAGGATTAGGCCTCTGTCATAGCTATCACTTACTTTGAAGGGTATAATTGCTCTGATATACATCTTTCTATGAGGCCTGGTTGTCCTTTGCATGAGAAGTCATTTTATAGGATCAATGCTTTTTCAAAGAGAACATGCTAAACTCAGATAGGCAGAGTAAAATGACTAGGATTTTAACACTTACTTTCTTATCCTGATTGTATACTGTAAAAATACACAATCAGGGTGCTGTGAGACCAAGAGCATTGTATTGGTGTATTTGGGTAGAGTGGGACGGTGCACCATATTGAGAGATAAAAAGCCTGGTTTCTGACCATGGCTTGTCACACATAATACTACATGAACTTCAAAAGTCACTACGACTCTACAGACCACAGTTTTTGAAAATTAGAGGCCAGAATTAAACATTTTCTAAGGTCTCTTCCAATTCTAAAATTCTATGATGAAATGATGCACACTTTTTACATTAGGTTCAGTAAGGACCCAGCAATATATTAGTATCACCTCATATGTCTTTTGTATAGGTTAGAATTTCCAAATTAAACTCTTAATTAACTAAGCCTTAACAGGGCCAATGTCCTTGGAACCTTGAGGGACTCTTGAACCACTCAGCAACTCTAACCACAGAAGCCCCAATATGATCTGTGGTGTATATTGGCATTCCACATAAGATTTTAATTTGCATAAAGAGATTCATGGCAATAATAGAAGTTGAAAATTATTACCTAGAGAAATGATTCTCAAGGTATGGTGGGACTTGGAAAATATGAGAATCACTTTGAGGATCAATAAAAATGGAGATTCCTGAGACACACTCCAGTGTTCAGATTCAGACTGAATCAATGACTCACTTATCTCCTACTTTAACATTCTCAAGTTATTCCTAGATGCACTAAAATTTGAGAAACACTCACATACATTAACAGGCACTTAACATAGTAGCTAATTTACTGGACAAACCCATGGAGCAAATGCTAAGATTTCTCAGAGGTCATGAAGTGTGGATTCACAAGATAAACTTCAACCTAAATACCTCACACTAAAATCTAGGAGCAAGTGGCCTCTTGGACACCCTGGGAAAAATATAAATATACCACTCTAAATAGCTAGACAATAAGAGGAAATCAGAGAGTAAGAAAGTTGGTAAAACTCTCCAAGGCCACCACCACAGCACTGAGTCCCTAGTTAGGGAACAGAGGCAGGTGGGGAGGGTAAAGGCCTAAGATGTTTTTAGAATCAACATGTGTGGGAAGGGGGTAGAATTGTACTACTGATCCTTCTGTTCTCATCATCACCCTCTTTCCCATTCCCTCAAACTGGACTTTGGTCACCATTGGACCACCCTGTTGGTGATCAGATGAGATGTGGATTTATCTCAGTGAATGGGAGATGGGGAGGAAGGTCAATGGCCAAAAGGAATGAGCTCATATACATTAGGGCAAGCCAGCATGGACTCGATCAATAAAGGGAGAAAGGGCACTATGGGTAGGGGCTTTTAAATTGGTTACAATGGACTTAATAAACCCCAATTCTGAATGATTAAATGTATATGTCCACTATGAGAAAATTATAAAACTATGGTATCATCACCAAAATGGCAAGATGGTGCAGTCATAATAAACTAAAGTACTCTGAAGGAAAAATATAAACTTTGTGATAGATGACAGATGGCAGTGTTTAAAAGATTTCTTTGCTGTTGTTATTTTAACACTCAAGTAAATCTGATTCTATTTGTATAAAGTAAAAAAAAAACATGAATTTGGGAATCAGGATGGTGGGTCCTTTCCCCATCAGGAGCAGTTAGTGACTGGCAGGGGGTGCAAGGGGATTTCTGGGGTGCTGGTGAAGTGCTGTTTGGATGTATAGGTGTGCTCAGTTGGAAAATATTCAGTAGGCTAAACGTGCTCTTTTCTGCAACATTTTATTTGAAGGAAAAAGTTTAAAAAGTTCAGGGAGCTGAATATTTTGTCCTTTTTTTTCCCCTCCAAACTCAATTTTAATCTCTAAAGATTAAGAATCCCTGGCCCTAAACACAGTTGAAACTCAAGAATTAATTACACTTTTCCGATTTGCTGTCTGCTTTCAGGCTTCCATTCTGAAGGATTCTTTTACCGCAAAAGTATGCAATCACAAAGAGGTGATAAATGTCTCCCTGTATTTTTCCAGGCTTACCCATTTGCACTCGTCCTATATATAATACACTCCTAAAAATACAGTAACCATACTGGGATCCTATCAGAGCTCACTAATTCAGACTGTTCATACTGAATCCATTCCTATTCCTAGAAAAACTATCCTTCTGGGGAAAAAACACCTACACAATAATTCCATATTGTCTCCAGTGCAGCAAAGGGTTCAGTTACAAGTATACTGGAGTCAATAAGAGGAAAATAAAACAGTTTTTCAGAGGGGATGGGATGGCTCTTGTTTTCCCCTTACCTTAATGCTAAAAAGACCAAAATTGTCATGCTGATAATGTTCTAATAGGCCTGCAGCTACCTGCACCATCAGTGACCCCAGAATGAGAAGACACAGCAACATCTTCACATTCAGGTTCACATTACCTCCTTAGAAGGCTCTTGATGGGGCCAGGCCTCCTCTAAGGCCTGGACTTTCTTATTTTCTGTGAATCATTAGAACACCTCTCGACCAGTGGTTCTAGGTACATGGCCCACAAGGTCACAGTGTGCATTCATGGCCTAAAGTGGAAGTGAGATTTTGAGGATCGATTGGTAAATCACTCTCATAGCTAAGCAGTCGGTACCAAGTCTAAGATCTGTGCCCAGTCCTGAGATAGGAGGAATGAGACTGGAAGAAGCAGCAAACAAGCAAAACCCTGCTTTAGATAAAAAGAATTCAATCAGACGCTCAGGAATGAAGTGCTATGCTGACTTGCTCGGCTATAGGACTGACTGAAGTGGCCAAGCCAGGATCACCACTGAATCTCCTTAACTGAGGTTTGTAATCTTCAGAGAGAACCATGAGTTTGCTGGACAGTTTCCTCACTGTATGTTAGTACGCAAGTATTTTAAGGTGAAAATAAACTAAAATGACAACAATAATAGTGAGGAGTAATTTTTTAAAAATCAAGTGTGGTGGCCAACCAAGCCCAAAGCACACTGCTTCTGTAGCTTGTCCCAAGGGTATAGGGACAGTGACTGCCACAAGAGAAAAAGGTCAAACAGTCTGACACAGACACTGATCAGGGGAAACCTGTTTGGACCTGATGTTGGCTCTCAAGGTCACTGCAACAACTTTTACGGGTAAGAGGCTTCTCCAGGGAGGCTCCTGCTGCCTAAACCCATCCTGGAAGAGGAGAAAGCCGAGCATGGTCAGAGCCTTCCTTGGTCTGACCTCAAACTATGACACCATAATGAAGTTTCAGTGAAACCCCCAAGCCCTCTGATTTGAGATGTTGCTGGTATCAAATAAATTACATACCACTCATTTGCCTCTATGCAGACTTTCAGAATCTACATTCATCTATCCACACAACAGCCCCTTCCTTTCTAATCTCAGATCAGACTACCTGTCGCAGGAAAAGTAAATGGTTGAAAACTGCCTCAACTCTGACTAGCATGGGCTCTTAAATAAGTTTCTTAATTCATTTGATCTTCATATATAAAACCAAGCAATCCGATTAGCTGACTTCCACGCATCAATTCATAAATTACAAATAACTTGATTTACTTCACAAAATTATCAGAACAAAAAAGAAGAAAGCATGTGAAAGTGCTTTATCAAGTGTAAAGTAGTACTACACAAATTTGAGTTACTATAAGAAATACTTCTTTTAAAAAGTAGAGCTGTTAGCCTTAAAATAATTCAGTGAGGTCATTTTAAGAGATGGATCAATCTGCACACTCCAACCAGATGCCCCTTAGCCAAGCTGCAGAAGGAAAAAGACATGGAGGAAGGCAGACACCACAGTTGTAGGACAAGGCAGAGACAGAGGTGGCAACAGAGTGCCTGGACAGGCAAGGATGGCAGAGTGGCTTGGGTGGGGACAACTAGTAAGGACAGTGGAGGGATTAAACAGACTGTAGGAAGGATAAGACACACATGGGAATGAGTGATGGAGCTCAATAGTCATCAAGTACACTCAGACCCTAATCTGTAACCTATCTCAATCATATAAAGCCATAAATCCTCAAATTTGCAAACTGCTTGCTCCTCCTGCGTGTGTGTGTGTGTGTGTGTGTGTGTGTGTGTGTATTTAACCTCATTTTTAGAGGGAGGCATTTTCAGTTCTGAGTTTCATTTTTTTTTTAGTACCAGGGATTGAACTCAGGGGTACTTGGCCACTGAGCCACATCCCCAGCCCTATTTTGTGTTTTATGTAGAGACAGGGTCTCACTGAGTTGCTTAGCACCTCGCCCTTGCTGAGGCTGGCTTTGAACTCGCGATTCTCCTGTCTCAGCCTCCCTAAGTGCTGGGATTACAGGTGTGAGCCACCGCACCCGGCTCTGAGTTTTTAAAATATAAAAATTCTGGTTATATTTTACCAGAAAAGCATCATTTAATGAGTAGTAAATAAATCAGGGCTGAGGCATGTTTCTTCGTGGGCATACTGTTAAAATTCTGGGTGAGACATTTCTTTATCGTGTTAGACCATCCCATCATTGCAGGAGGTTTGGCATCTCAGGGCTCAGCCACTCAATACAGCAGCTCCTTACAAACACTGTTATGATGAAAGGCAGTCCACAGACCTCAAATGTCCCCTACTGGGTGGTACCACTTAAAACAAGGCGGACAAGTCTTGGGATTTGTCTGCCTATTCATCAATCATGCATGAAATAGCACAGATCATTAAATTGCTCTCACTTCTGAACATACCAACTTATTCAAATGAATTGCCAAAAAAGAAATACCAAGAGGGATTTTATCTGTGTAAGGTAATTATCAAAAAACCAATCAAGGTATCATAAATGGTGATCCCAATTTCAGCAAGAAAGTACTCATCCTCACTGAATATAACCTAAAGACCAAAATTATGTTCAATAGAGATTAGAGCAATTGATGTGACTAGGAGGATGCCGTTTATGGATGAACTCGTGCAACGCTATGCCTCCTTGTCCTGCCTCCAGAAGCTCTGGTTATATTAATCCACATATGCATAAAAATGAAGCTCTCCCAGAACTCCTCCTCATGTTCCCAATTCATTTTGCTCTAATTATACCTAAATATCTTCCAGGAATATTCCTCTTTCCTGACTGTAATCTTTTCTCCCAGAGTAAACTATAGGAAATTTTCATTCTTTATCCCTTCACCTGGTTCAGATGACAAATGATAAATTAATCTCGTGTTCAATTTTTAAAATATTTTTAAAACATGTATTTTAAAAATAGGGTTTCTATGAATAATAGGCCTTAGTTATCCAAATATAAAAAGGGCACAACAAGATCCTACAAGGGTAGGATCTGGTACAACAGAATTTCAAAAGGATTAAGCCAACTTTTGAAAAAAAAAAAAAAAAGAACATATAGTACCATTTATCTCTTTTGTTAGCTTTCTCCAAAACTTAAGAATGAATTCAGTATTTTGGCCCTTTAAATTCATGCTTTCCTTTTCTTACGTCCCACCATTTTCAGAATACACAGAGTCGAAGCTCTTGCCATGATCTCATATAACATGGGTGAACAGAGAAGGTGAATAAAAGGGGAAAGCAACAAAGCAAAAGTATACCTTCTAATGTTTTCTTACAAGCAGTATTTACTAACCTGTATAATTATTCCTCAAAATGCATTGGTCTCACAGAGCAACACTACTTTAAGGGACTCCAGAAATTTTAAATCAAGTTTAAATTTTGCCCAGACAATGCCTGGCATGAGTACTGCTTTGAATTCAAACTGTGCAACTATTTCCTGGCACCTCTAATCCTCAACCATCTCTCTTGTAAGTGCTAAGTGTCTACTGAAAGTGAGAGAAATGAAACATCTTTTAAATTCCCAGATAACTGTCATGGCCCCCCAAAACAGGAAGCTAATTTCTGAGATTAATAACATTTATCTCCAGATCCCTAAGGGAAAAAAAATCAGAACCTTGTACTTAATTATTTAAAAAAGATCGAAGTGAGCCAAAGGGTGGTATATTACACAGAGTGAGGCTTTTCTAAGAGACTGGACCAATTTGTCTGCTAACTGAATGAAAATTCATGCTGCTGTTAGACATAATTTTTAAAAACTCTATTATGCACCCAATTGCTCAACATTTCTGGATCTTACTTCCATGATTACAGTATTTACTCCACAGGCAGTCCAGTGTTTACTTTCCCCCAGCTGCCCTTTCATTCAACAGAATGGGGCCGGACAGGAGTCAGGGCATAGCATTTTCCAGGATACCTCATCCTGTCAAGTAGCAGGCAACCCCAAGGCTCTTGCCTCCCCAGGACCCATGGATTGGATCTGCTGTCACCCTTGCACCCTGTGACTAAGGTGGTAGGCTCTTTAGTCAACAGATGCTCACTTGGTGGGAGAGCCTCATCCACCCTCTGGTACCGGCTGACATCCTGGCGCACTGAAGGTAGTGATCGCAAGGGCTGGTGGCCATTGGCTGGAGAACCTAGGTTTAAAGGTACAAAGTTAACCCAGGTATTGCTTTCACTCTCAGTGTCAAACAGTCTTTATTAAAAAAATCAAATAAAATAAAAAATAAAAAAATCTAACATCAATGCTGAGGCTGGTCTCTGCTTTCTGTAGTCTCATTTCCCGTATGAAGACCCAGAAACAAAAGAGGATAAAGAAGAGGTAGTGCTCAGAAGACGCCTCTCTCAAGCAATGTTTTCTGCCTATATTTCTCCCCATTTTGTCGTCCTCCTCACTCACTTACCTGGCCTCTGCTCTGCTCATGCACTAATACTTTCGGGTCACAAAAAGGCCTCAAGATAATGAAGGAAACAAAAATAAAATAGGAGAAAGAGGAAAAAAAGGGAATAATTTAGGTAGAAAAAAGTAATTATAGAACAAGAAAATCATGCCAATGTAAGTCTGTTATTTTGGCATATGAAATAATTACTCTTTAACTTTTTAATGCATCTGTAATAAAACATGATAAAGGAATCATTCTAGAGAGCAACATTCACTGAGATTCAATGCAAACTGTATGTGTAAATTTGCAGCTTCAGACACTGGCTTATCCTTCAAGTGTCAGAATGCATCACCCAACTTGATTGACATCGCTTATGTTATCCGGGACAAAAAATTTGATGCAAAGCACATACTAACCTGCTGCTCTGAAATTTTATGAAGCGGGTGTGACTTAAGGTGTTCCTAATAACCTCTGTAGATTACACTCAAGTCGAAGCTGCCCGTCTGGTTGGTTTTGTATCTAGACTCAGGTCCCACTAGAAATTCATTATTTAAGTTTGAAGATTGTTGTTTGCCAGGTCTCATATTTTAGCCACAGAAGATGCATTAAATAATAACAACAACAACAACCACCACCACTGAATTAGAACTGAGGCCTAACAAATGCCCACATATTTGTTCCCTGTTTCCAGCTCTTTCTGGTTCCATTTTTAATCTTACCCCTCTTTCCCTTCTTACTCTTCCTTTTGCTAACTCCAGAATCCCACCCACAGTGAGGAATTCGGGACATATGCAACTGTAATATAATTTGCCTTGAGGGGAAAACATCACAACTTCTCTCCAAGCAGTGAGTCTCCTGCATCCTACCTCCAGTAGCGCCCTCCTCCTGAGCAGTGGCCCCTTCACAAGCGCCTTGGGCATCCCCAGCATCGCCCTCTTCCTGGGGCTGGCTCTCAGGGGCAGCAGCAGCTCCCTCCAGGCTCCCTCTCCGCTGCCAGACCTCCCCAAGCTCCTCCTGGTCAGGTAATGTGGCCGAATCTGTCGCTGGCCCTTCCTCCTCCCCACTGGGCACCTGTACCACAGGTAAAGAACCTGGAGTGCATAGGGGTTCCTGTGACCCTTCAGCAGGGCCACTTCTGGGGGGCTCTGCTGCACAGGCCCCATCTTCCTCTTCCTGAGAAGAAAAGGCTGGGGTTTCAGGAAACCGTGCGCTTTCCATGGAGGAGCACCGAGTCTCCACTGAGGACAACTGTGTGGTCACACTCTCATTGCAGGAGCTGTCAGCACCTTCCAGGTCACTCTCTCCCTCAGGCCTGGTGCTGGCTTCACTCACGCTCTCTGTCCTGGCAGGGTCGCTGGGTTCTGTTTCAGAGGACACCTGGGATGGCTCAGAGCCCTGATCCAGGGACTCAGTCTCACTGATGGCTCTTCGACTTCCTCCTGATGTATCCGAAGTCCCCGTGTCTCCCCCACTTGTGGGCTGATCGGCCTCTTGAGAGCCACACAACTCAGTGCTGCCCTGGTCAGCACTGGGTTGAGCCTCTGGGCCAGTTTCGCTTTCCTCTGGGGCTGGGCCTGAGGGCAAGGAGCATTCTGCAAGCTCGGGAAGGTTCTCTGGCTTATCCTCAAAGGAAGCTGCTTCATGCATGGAGGCTTCCTCATTCTCAACCGGGTGGTCATCTTCTGGCTTTGTCTGAGATGTCAGGCTGCTGTCGTCAGTTCTTGATGCTCTGCTAAACATGATCAATCCACCTTCTTCCTCCAAGGAAGATGGATAACCCAGGTCTTGCTGGAACTCATGATCTTCTTCATCAGAATCGATATGAAGCATTGCATTGAGTCTTGTGTCAGTGGGAAAACTACTCCTTAGTTTTGGAGAGGCTCCCATGGCCCTCTCAGAGGAGGTTGCTGTTCCTGGCCTAGAAGGGCCATTGTGTTCAATAGCATCTAAATAATCATTGAGTGAATCCTGACGGCCTCTGGGAGGTGAGGTCCTTGAAGAAGTGGAGGTTAATTCCTCTGTGTCTATTTCCAGAGTAGAACTAGTCCTGAAAGAATGCTTGGGTGTCCCCTCAGCAGTACTTTCCTCGGACACTGGCCCATTAGCACAAACAGGGCTGTCATGATGGCTCCCTGGCATGTCCTCGTCGTCAGATGGGCTTCCTAGGTCTCCGTTCACAGTATTGACTCCAAGGATTGTACCAACAGCTTCTGGTGACGCATCTGAATGAGAAAGCAGCATTTGTAAAAGTGAACTAGAAATAGCAAATGAACTTTTAATGATCTTTTGCCTTGTGACCAATTGGTTCAAAGAATTCGGTCATCCCCCTGAAGCCTCTTGATGGTATTACCAACTTGCTGAGTTTTACCACTCCCAACTACACGAGGATGTCATGAGTTTGACGTGTGAGGTATATATATGCTAACTCCTGCTGGAATATTGCTGCTCAGTTTCAAAATGCAGGTGTAAATCTAAGAGACATTTTGTGATAAACAGGCTTTTCTATCTGCTTTGAAAACTTCAGCAGGTAATCCTTTGAAAGCTATTTTATTTTCAGAACAGGACACAAACTCAATTCTATTCAAATACCAAATGCTCTCAGAGCAAGATTTAGCAAGTGTTTACAGATGTGTACAGGCACCTCACCTTCATGGACAGAAGATGTGACTTCCACTTTAAACTGTAGGTACCCACTCACGTGGTCAGCTGGGAGCCTTCTGCCAAGGTTGTAGCTGAGCATCTGATCCCTGCAGGAGGAGAAATGGTTCTCTCATCCTTTCTACACTGATGTCAGCCTTCACATTATTCCCGCAGACACCCCCAAATCCCACATATTTTCCTTGAAATTTTCAGACTGGTAAGTAAAGAAACTACAAGGCACATTATAGCCCAAGTGAACACTTATAAAGCCAAGGATAAAAGGAAATCTTGTTGAAAGGAAAATTATTAATTAGGAGAAGGCAACATGGAAACACATGAAAGGGCCATACACAGGCAGCAGCCCCAGCTGTGTGAGCAGAGGGACTACTCACCTCTCCTTCCTCACATGCAAAGGGAAAGGTGGACCTGTTGGCCCTCACTGGGGGGGACTCTGGCGGACCACTGATTCCCAGGGCAGCTTGTGAGCCATGCTGATGGGATTGTTGGAGAAGCTAATGTGTCACTATGAGGGTGGAGAGGTCATGTCCCCAACCTGGTGCCACAGGGACCCACAATTGGGTCTTCCCAGTTTTTGCCCAGCCTTGCTACCAGGCTTGGGTATCCACTTTCCTCAAGGATAGAATTGTTCATCTGTTTCAAGACCATGTCTATCTATTGAAGTCAAATGCAATTACTTAATTTGCTTGAGTGCAAGCAACTCTTATTCTGCATCAAATTTTTTTTTCATTAAAAAATAATAGGATAGTATCAAATCATACTATCTCTGTTCTCACACTGCCCTCTAGTGGCTATTTCAGAAGGAGAATATAATGTCTCTGCCTAACATCTGCATTATTGGACAGTCAGCTATTTGGCATAAATCTGCATAACTCTTTTGTTCTTCTCTGTCTCCTCAGCACACTCCTAAACAGGCATCATCTGTTTAAAAGAACACATACTAAGTTAAAATCCCAGTTCAGTTCTTATGAATTATTCTGGTCTCAAAGCAAGACTTTCTTAGTTCTTTTTCTTGCCTAGAGATGACATTGTGATTATTTCACTTTCTTGACTGATGCTTTGATGTTTCATTTCTTCTATAGATTTCTTACTATGTGCCATGCACACTCTGCTAAGGGCTTTGTCTGTATCATCTCCTTTCATCCTCTAGAAAGCCTGGAGGTAGTGGTAGCCCTGTTTTCTAGAGGAGGAGACTAAGATGCAGCCGCACAACTATTAAGTGCCAGACTTGGGATTAGACACAGATTTATCTGAAACAGAAGCCCTCCTGTGCAGTTACTGCACCACAGTCTCATTTTACATACATCTCAGTGATTCCAGGCTAGTTCCAGTAGCACATATCTTAATGACATATTGCCTTGTGGGCCACCTTGATATGATTAATATCAATGCTTTCTCTACTTAAACTGGTACTTTACAAAAATTCTTCTGTAAAGTAATACAAAGGCATCTGCAACTATTAGACACTACAGGAATGTTAAATGCCATTTAGAGTATCCAAATAACATTATATGATGACTACTCTCTGCATAATGACAGGGGTGTCTTTTTCTTTTCTTCACTATTATAGTCCCAATATTTAGACAGTGCCTGACACACAGAAATGCTTGATATCTGTCACTTAATGCACAATTTGAACCTGCTCTGAACTTTGTTGTTCACCTATTTCTTTGGAGACTGAGTCCTTTAATAATAAAATCATCATTTCCTAGTTAAAAATAAATCAACCCTCCTCTCCTCCTCCTCAATCAATAAAAGCAGAGTGTCAGTGCTAATGTTAAAAATTTACAAAACTGATGAGTTTTATCTAGGGAATAAATATTTATAAGAACTGTAAGGAAAGGGCTATATCTACTTGTTTTACTCACTGTCTCATCTCTAATGCTTAACACAGTGCTTGACATTTAGTGGGTACCTAATATACAAATATATATTACCTTATTATATGTACATATAATAACACATATACATGTGTATATATATATGAATTAAACTAATTAATGAGTGAGACTTTTTACTTGGAAAATAGAATTTTAACTGACAAGATACTCAACTATTCAACCTGTAAGTATAGGGAACCCTCCCTATTAACTGTAGATTCTGAGCCAAGAGTTCTCCCATTCACTGAGTGCCTGTCCAGGGATTCAGCAGCCCTACTGGTGTTGTTCCGTCCTACCCTGATCCATTCTGCTTCTCATTGTCATATAATTATGAATAATGTGTCATATATTATGAAAAATGAGTGCTAAAACATTCTCACTGAGACAGTCTCTCACCAATATGATGAGAGGAACTCACAAGCTTGATGTGCCTTTTGGAAGGAATGCAAGTCAGGCTCTGATGAATGTCGTGTTCAAACAAATACTATTGAAATAGGTTATTCGTGAGGAGGTCTAGCTCATCTTATATAACTGCACCCTGTATAGCTTCAAGAATTTCAGAGAGCAACAGTCTACCAAATGCCTAACTAATTAAATACAGTATTTTTTAAGATACATCAATTACTCGGTGGAAAACAATAATTATATGAGAAATACAGATTTATATGTAACAGCCAAAATACTAATATGTAGTATCATTGCAGTGCTTTTAAACTACCTAGAAATAACCAATGATTCTGATACTTTATGAATCCATGTTGGACTTGCTTCTAGTAAACATAAAAGCCAGGACTGGTTCCTCTCTGGGTGGTCAGTTCTTTAAAAGACCAAATCAAAAGCTAGAAAGTGAATAACATTTTCAGTCACTGACAAGATTTTATTTTTCCTTGCTTGTTCTTACTGGTGTACATAAAATTGACACCATCAAGTGTCATGTATATTATGCACATTACATAATTATAATTATATAAATTCAAGGATCAATATATTATATTCATTGTAGTCAATTCTCACTCTATAATATTTCACTTTTTATAAATCATAAAAATAATTTTAAAACCTTCCCAAAATATATCTACTAGAAGCTCTATTGTTATTCTTAAAAATAATTGAGATTTCTCAGCTTTCATAAGTCAGGTTGTTAGAATTTCATATAATCTTCCTCCTTCCTGTGAACTGCTCAACCACAAAATCCACTGCCTTTGACCATCAAGAGGAATAGCATTTGTTAAAATCTCTGAGTTTGGGGCTTTGAAGGGGCCCTTAGAGATCATGTGGTCTCAATGTTCTATTTTTCAGATGAGGAAATTAAAGACCAAGAAAATATGATTTGCCAAAATCGAAGAGTTGATTAGTAGCAAAATAACTATGAATGATCAACTTCCTACAGGTAACAGTAATATTACATTATCGCCAGTCCTTGAGATGTTTCAGAGATGCCAGGATTCTATAGCAGATGGTTCTGAACTCAAATCTCAGCTCCGCCACCTGCTTATTAGTCTAGGAGTCCTCTCTGAAATTGGTATTATTTCATAATTTACCTTTCGTGGCTGCTGAGATTACATGAGCAAATGAGTGTAATGTACTTAACTCCTGACATACAGTGGGTTCCCAGCATCTTAGGTAAATATTTTTACTCCTATTTACTACTATTACTGTTGCTGCTACCACAACCACCACCATCACACGTTCAAAATATTCTCCTTCAGTGAAAAGACACACAACCAGATGCCCCTCAGTGCTATTTCAGGGCACTTGTGTTTGAGTTTGCTGGTGCTTACCATGTAGAACCACGTACAGCATAATAAAGGATGGAAGCATGTTATGATTTCTTTACTCATAACTGACCAAAAATTCATAGAAAGAAAAGCATCAAAGACAGGTTAAGATTCTGTTGATGCCTGAATGAATGCATGTCTAGGAGCTTACTATTATACCTCCTTATCTAGGTCTTGTTTTAAATGGCCACAAACAAGGTTGCTTTTATTTTTCAGGAATAAAAGGTTCTCCAGATGGGATTCATCAGGATAAAGTAAGTATCCTCTGACACTAAATTCTGCCCCAGGGAGAGAGTTTTACAGACAGATTTCAATACATTAAAAACACAGTCAGCCAGGCACAGTGGCACATGCCTGTAATCCTAGCGGCTCAGGAGGATGAGACAGGAGGATCCCAGGTTCGAAGCCAGCATCAGAAGTGAGGCACTAAGCAATTCAGTGAGACCCTGTCTCTAATTAAAATGCAAAATAGAGCTGGGGATATGGCTCAGTGATTGAATGCCCCTGAATTCAATCTCTGGTACAAAAAAAAACCCCACAATCAAACACTGAGATATGATTTTGAAATACAAATGTTAGGTACATCTTGGGAAAGATATATAGATACCAAGAAAAAAAGATATGTAATTATAACAAAGTACTATTGGCCCAGTATACTTTACATGAATATAAGGGCACTTTTATTTTTAAAAGAATTATGTTACCACTTATTATCAGTGAGAAAAGTCCTAGGGCTACCAAGTCATTTCTGTATAAATTTATCTCAACGAGATCCCTAAAAGTCAGAGCTGATTACCCAATGGCTTGTCGCTCCAGCAGCCTCTGGACTGGAATGGTTAGTTTCCCCAGGAAACGTTTGATAATAGGACGGCTCTTGGCAAACTTGTCTTTAATTTCAATTTCCAGGACATCAGTTAGAAGTGCAAAAAAGGAATATTTCTGAAAACAAAAGCAGGTAGCATGTTGGCTCAAAAGAAAGACAAATATAACTATGCAGTATAGGAAATGATATCTCTTAAATTGTAACGATATACAGGGTCCACATTACTAGAAAAATCTATGGCTATTGTCAATCCTGTATTCACTCAGAACCAATAACATCCACAATGATCAAAAAACAACTGTTAATAATCTATGTGACAAAAGCCCTTTAATTAGCGGCTGGGGTAGTAGCTCAGTGGTAGAGCACTTGCCTAGCATGCATGAGGTACTGGGTTCGATTCTCAGCACCACATATAAATAAATGAATAAAATAAAAGAATTGTGTTCATCTAGAGCTAAAAATATATTTTAAGAAAGCCCTTTAATTAAACCATGCAGCCTTTCCTGCTTTAATAGTTTTAGATGTTATCAAATATTAAATTATATACAATTTTATAATCACTACATTTATCACATCTTAATTCTCTAATATTTAATATTTTGATATATGATGAATTAGAATGAACCAGGATATTTTAATAGCCACTTAAATTCCTAATCTCATGGAGTTTTGAAGTTGCAAAACATAGTTTATAATACTCCTCCACTTAGTGGTTAAAGCAGGAACATCCAGCCGGGCGCAGTGGCTCAAGCCTGTAATCCCAGCACTTAGGGAGGCTGAGACAGGAGAATCGCGAGTTCAAAGCCAGCCTCAGCAATGGCGAGGTGCTAAGCAACTCAGTGAGACTCTGTCTCTACATAAAACACAAAATAGGGCTGGGGATGTGGCTCAGTGGTCGAGTGCCCCTGAGTTCAATCCCCAGTACCAAAAAAAAAAAAAAAAAAAAAAAAAAAAAAGGCAGGAACATCTATATCCCTAAGAAGTATTAAAATAAAACAGTGTTTAAATGGAATTATTACCTAAGTTTAGGTAGACACATGGGGTCATTTTTGCTGGGACAGAAAAGAAAAGCAAGAAGATAGGCTTTGTTTTAATTCAAGAATGTCATTGGAGAAAACTGAATTGGAGTTGATAAATATATAAAATAAATCTAAAGAGCTTTACTTATTTTATCATTAAGATAAAATTTTCTTTTTAAAGATGAAGATATCAAAATAAGTAAAAGATAAGGCCAGCAAACTAACTAAAATAATGTCACTCTTTCCCTGACAGAATCCACGCAACTGTAGTGATGTGAATGGTGCCAACCAGCTTGGCACCACAACGTTTATTTAGTCATAACAATTAAAGTCCTCCAAGGGCCAGGCAATTTGGCAGTCTGCTTTATGGAAGCACTTCCTTAGAAGGAGAAAGCTGAATGCAAGCCCTACTTCTGCCTCTTGAGTAGTTAGGCACATAAACACTTTAAACTTTGGTTTCTTAATCACCAAAATAGAGAGATGATAATCTCATCCCATAGCATCCCCTATCAGGCTTGCACTGGTGATGTGGTCAAAAATTTTGCAAATATAAAATGTTAGAAAATAAAGATATTGCTTGTTTCGTTACCATATTCACTATGAGCCTTCTAGAGATTACATTGAGATATATTCTGTCTTCTAGGCTTTGAAATATGTTAGATTAAGGGATATGACTTTAAGTGATATTTTTTATTAATAGAGCCTAAGTAGTCTTTTAAACAATGTATAAGAACATAAGCGACATTTGTCCAATTAGATAACCAAAACAACTGCCCAGGAGACATATTCTGCTGTGCTGACAAGGATCAAAGGGCCACACCTCTTCTCAAATTGGTTTTAGATCCCCTGCATTATCTCTCCCCAATTAAACATTTTTTAAAACAGACCTTTATTTTACTTATTTATTTATTTATATGTGGTGCTGAGATTCGAACCCAGTGCCTCACACGTGCCAGGCAAGTGTGCTACCACTGGGCCACAACCCAAGCCCCTCCAATTAAACATTTCTACAACATTGTTAGAACGTATTACTACCATTAATCATTTAGGATATAATCTAATTAATTGTGTAACTCCTATGCTAGTCAAGGTTTACCCAGAAAATTCTAACGCCTAGATCCCTGAAAAATGGCAGGAGAGCTTGCCTTGCTCATGCTGTAAGTAACCACATGGTGTCTTTTTGTTCATTCTCTGACTTTCTGTATTTCTAATGAGGAAATCCTTTGCTTGATTTCACTGATGTGGGCACTAGGATGGCGGGTAGCATACTGTAGCTGCGAGGAAGTCTAAAATACCATCAACACAATCTGCTGTCACTCAGGGTGATAACTCTTGGAATGGCTAATGTAACAAAAATCTAGAAATCCACAAAAGATTTGCCAAAACCCACAGAGAAGTTTCTTTAATTTGAAAAGAATTCATGCTAGGACAAAATATCAAAAATTTTTTAAAAACTGGGTCAGTGGGCTGGGGACATAGTTCAGTTGGTAGAGTGCTTGTCTCACATGCACAAGGTCCTGGGTTCAATCCCCAGCACCAAAAACAACAACAAAAAACTGAGTCAGTCAGTATTACTAATTTTTCCTTTTGTCTCAGGTTCTGCAAAGTAATGTTACTGATCCTGTTCTTATTTAACGTTTTGGAATTTTGTTCATGGCAAATTTTTAGGATTAATTTTAATTTTTTAAAAAGAACAATAATTCATTAAGCCAGGCATGATGGTATGTACCTGTAATCCCAGTGACTCAGGAGGCTAAGGCAAGAGTATTACAAGTTCAAGGCCAGCCTCAGTAACTTAGCAAGGTACTGATGCAGAATAAAAAATTAACAAAGGAGTGAAGCTGTAGCTCAGTGATAGAGCACCTCTGGGTTCAATCCCTAGTACTGCATAAAAATAAAATAAATTAAAATACATATATATGTATGTATTTCATTAAGATAGTTATTTTGATTACTGAATCTTTTGTCAGACCCTTAAATTGTGTCCCTGAGGTAAATACCTCAACTGTCTCAGACCCAACTCTGATGAGATAGAAATAGCTCATTCTAATTATACCCCCTTTCCAACAGAATCCTAGATACCTCAGCCACAGTGCCCACACCCATGAATAGCTCAAGGATGCTTAGAGCTCGGAGGGTAAACAATGAACCTGGCTGACATTCTGTCAAGCAGAAGACCCTTAAGGGTCATCTTACCTCTCGGTGCCAAATGGGATTAGTGGTGTTACTGATGATGGTAGACCTTCTCTCCTGCCCGTGGTGGGCACAGGTGGGGAAACTGCTCTTCTTCCCTGGCTGAATGGACATCTTAAGATAAGGGTCAGGATTGAAGAACATCCCTTTCTTTAGCCCAACTGCCCTAAGATCTTTAAAGAAAGAGAGAGATGGAGGGAGGGACAAAGAAGAAGGAGGAGGAAGGAAGGAAGGAGGGATGGAAAAAGACAGAAAGAAGAAGGAAGGATCCATATATCCTGATTAGAACAACAGCTCAAAGATAATCCACTCTTAATCATATAAGAGGCTCTAAACACAACAATTTGGTACAACAGCCAAGTTATTTACAATATAATTGCTTGGGAAAATGAGGACAAGTGGGTTATGGCTTTCAAAATGTGTTTCTTCACAGGTTGTAAAACTGAAGCCAAACCTTTGCCACCACCTCATACCCCTGCATTCCCTATCCTGGAAACCTTTAGATGCCAGCAGGTACATCTTCACCACTTTTCCCAGAGTAGTAATTTCTGTCTTGAGAAAAAAATCCTTGGTAAATAGTTTACTAAAAAGCATGTTCCTTCATGAAAAAAAAATGAATCTTTTACATACATATAGAAATGAATTTGAATTAAGTTTAATTAGGAAGCTTCAGAGTACACATTCATTGGTGCCATGTTCAAAATGTCATATATATATCTTATGAAGAATGTTAGATGGAAAAAGTGGACCAGAAATGATTCTAAGATGTGGATCTTGGCTGTTTTAAATAATTCTTCAGATGCTTTTTCTGTAGCATGTAACTTAAATATTTGATGAATGTCCTAGAACTCACCTTAGAGTCACACATTGTCATGTGCTGCATAAAAGTCCTAGCTTGAAGTCTGTTTAGTGAGGAGACTGATATATTGTGTTAAATGGTCAGGCTAAGAGATACAGAAATATCAGGAACAAAAGCTAGCCCTGCTCCTTCTCCAGTTCTGAAATTACTGGTAGATTAATGTAGGTCTGGAAGTTAAGCAATCTTGAAAACTTCTGGAAGAAAAGAACGTAAGTAACTATGTGGTTAGCATCACTTTGGGGAGGTCCTGAACACTCTGGTGCAGACAATGTAGACACTTTTGGCTTTTCACAGGTTCTCCAGGGTCATCCCATACAAGCCAATTCCTGAAATAGAATGTCTTTCTTACAAGAAGAGAATTGGCCTGGGGCTGCCCACAGAATCCTCAGGGGCAAACTGGAGGGAGCTCCCAATGGCCCACAAGAACTTATGGCTTAGATATATGTGAAGAAAGCAGGTAAGGGCTGTCCTGTGACACATAACAAGCAGGAGAGGGGGGAAGCTTGATATGTCAGCAAACATTCAAATATTCAACCAAAGGACCTTGTGTTAATAGCACTTCATGAAATATAATACAATCTTTGGCCTGACAATCAGCAAGAAAGGGAAGAGACAAATAAAGGACTAGACAGATACTCAGAGAAGCTGCTGTAATCTCATTGTCCTTACAGTCCCTACTGCTGACACTTCATAAACTATGCGGTCACTATTAAATGCAGCGCTTGCACTGTACTGTCAGTTTAATAACGCCACACATTTTCACTTGATTTTATTTAGCATAAAGAAGCTTTGAGAGGAAAATGCAATTTGCACATTTATTTTCTTGCCTTTGAGTAGGCTTGCCTTGGGCTCAGAAACAGAATAATATACTTTAGACATTAAAATCTACTTCCAAATAAGGAATTTCTTTACAATAAATGAAGAGGAACGTGGACAGAAATGGCTGCTGCCAAGTCTAACAGAGCTAAGCCATTTACAAAAACTATTCCTTCAAATGAAAAGCATTTCACCACAAAATTAAGTCACTGTGATGAAAGATGTCTCTGTTGGATAACCTTGATATTAAACTCTTCCACAATGAGAAACAAGACATAGTACAAACAAATCTTCATTAATAAATATAATAAACTACCAACTATGTTTAATCTGATAATTCAGTTCCCTTCATGCATTTCATTTCTGCTCTTGCTTCTTGCTTTTTTCTTGTATATGTTTTATTTTTCATATCCACACCACATTATAGGCCAAAGAAGGACTCAAAGACACAAAGGTATGACATGATAAATCCCCTAGTTATAGCCTTGTTTGGAGGAGGTTTAAAATATTAATTCAAACACAACTTTTATTTTAGTTGTAGAGTTCAATTTTTTGTATTCCTACTTATCCTTAGACAATCAAGTATAGAATATTTGTAGGCAACCATTCTACAGTGCTTTAATGCTCTCAGGTCAAAATTAGCATCCACAGTCAGTATGTTACAACCAGATTAGTTTTTTAGAATTAACATTATGGAATTACTTTCATCTCCTATGATTTTTAGCCACTTCTGTGTATCTGCAAATGTCTGACTATATGGTAGAAAATAAAACAGATGTTAGGTAACCAGCCTCCATGTGCAGAGAGGTGGAATACTGAAAGAAGTATTAAAAGAAGCGTTTGGCTGTGCTCTGAAATTTATTTTTCTACTTTTCAGGAAAATGCTCTAGGAATTTTACCTTCCAGATGGGCATTCTTCCATGGTGAGTTAATAATATCCCCTCTGGAGTTAAAAATCACTATGTGAGTGTTATATTTGGAATGCTATAGTTCACTTGAAAGCATGGAGCAGTAACTGTAAACTAAGAAACCCATGGTATATAGCAAAATTTCATGTTGTACAAGAGAACGCAAGGTATGTTTGAACTTTAAATTTTCTGAGCTATTGGGGATGGCTAATTGTTCACTACTATAACCAGGAATTTCAGTACCTACAGCCTCTCAGGACTACGAAGGTCTAAACAACCAAGATGTTTTCAGGAAACAGACAGACATAGGGGCATGAGAGTAGTACAACAGGATTTAAGCTGCCCTTCTAAAAACCTAGATATTGTTTAAATCCTAAGGATTCCAAACAAAATGTATTTAGTAGGCTGAGGCAGAAGGATCACAAGTTCAAGGTCAGCCTCAGCAACTTAGCAGGGCTCTGTCTGAAAATGAAAAAAATAAAAACCAAAAAGTTCTGGGTATATAGTGCAGTGACAAAGAGTCCCTGGGTTCAATTCTCAGTAAAAAAGAAAAAGAAAATTATAGTTAGTGGCCAAATTTGAACCATAAGCTGCCAGTGTACATACCTCTGAGATTCACCAGAGAACCAAAGCAAAAAAGGCTTTGTATCAAGAAGGCTCACTGGAGGAGAGAAGGACCATGCAAAAGCAAACGTAGCAACTGGGAGGGCCATGGACCAGCAATGAACAGATGTGAATGCTTCAGTTATATGTGACAAGTGTGCCTGTGGGAGAGTCTGATTTTAAGATCTCACTTTTGAGAATGTCTATTTTTATTCACAACATTTTCTGCAGTCAGGAAAAGTGGGTCTAATTTGAATTTCAGAAGCACTACATCACAGAGAAATGAAACAAAACATCTTACAGTGACAGACATCTGTTAGACTTTGTTGTCGAACGGTCGTCTGTTTTAGAAGTCCAACTCAAATACTGATCTTAAAGTATCCTTGACTTTATGACTACCAATTCATTTTTTTTTAAATCAGTGGCTTTCAAACTTCTCTGACAATGACCCATGTGCGAAATACATTTCACCTTTTCTACATTGCAGTCCAGTACATACCTACATAGATATGTATATTTTTTGTGCACAAATTTTCAGTTTGTATGAACTGATGTTTTGGAAAAATAAAAAATTGTTTTAGTAATAAACCCTGATATTATTCTATTTTTTTTTAAACGCTGGTTTCAACTACATCAAAGGCACAAACTTGCAAAAGTGTCCAAATTCATGACTTAGAGGGAAGAGCCATGCATCAACTGTATGAGAAACATTCAAGCAATTAGAATATTTAACTAAAAAGAAAAAAAAATCAAAAGGTTGTCTCATCGATTTTCCAATTTTTATGTGTATTCCTGCACAGAAAAAAGTATACCTTGACTTTTATTCCTCCTAGACTTTAAATTTTTCCTTTCTCTAACTGAAGTAAGCCCAATTGTTCAAAATAATCAAAATTCCTTGGTGGAATTAGCACATTGTATTACAGTTTTAGTAACTACATATATAGTCTTTGTATCATCAGAAAACTTGGTAGAAGAAATAATTTCAGAATTTATATTAATAATGTAATTTTATCAGAGAAAGAGATATACTTGAATTCCTAGAAGTATGACCAAAAAATTCCAAAACAAACAAGGTCACATAATATTTATGGGAGTCTGCAGAAAAAAGGGACTCTCCCTACCTTTGAAATCAGACACACTCAAAAACTGGATACCACACTTAAAGACATTCTTACCTGACAAGGTAAAGCTGACCAGCTTCCGAGAATGCAGATTTCCTGAAGCGCCTCCTTCCATGCCCTCTGCCCCCATCTGAAGAGAAAAAAACAAGCATTTGAAGTATCACACAGGTGTTATGCTACCTTATCTTCCCAGGGAACTGCATTTGTTTGCAAATACAATAATTTTTGTATAGAAACACATTGTAGCATGGCTGTAGATTGCCAAATCTTGGAACAAAGAAATGTAGATTCTTGAAGGCAAGACAATATTCAAATTTAACCTTTACCCCCAAATCAAAATAACAAATTTTGAAATTCTTTATGAATATGAATCAGCTTACCTTATATCTTTTTTCCCTTAATGAGAATATAGTTGTCATGTAGTAAATGCACTTATATTACTATCAACATTACTATTTAACATTCTCTTAAGTTAAAAACTAAACATCCAATTCCTTCAGACTTATTATGAAAACCTAGAATAAACTAAACAGTTGATTTTTTTATCAGACTCATCCATATGTACAGTCATCCTCTCTTGAAAAACAGTTGAGTTTCCACAGGGGTGTCCTACCTCCTTTCTAAGCTTCTATTCTATTGTGCTATAGGTACATGGAACATGCTATTATAATTAGCAATAACAAGTAGTGCTATTGTACTAATACATTTTTCCTAAAATATACACTATATATACTATATAGTATATATATTATATATACTATATATACTAATATTTTTTTCCTAAAATCTTTCAAATAAGTTAGAGCTCACATGAAACCAGTCATTTATAGATCATATTGCAAATTTAGGCCTTTCTCAATTTATGCACAATTCTGGTACACTAGAACACTTTGATGATACTCTGAAAAAGAAGTCTGTAACACCGGAAGAGACAGAATTGAAGGCAGAATATATTCTGACATTGGAAAGTGGAAACTATACTTTAATTCTGAAGTTTGGATTAAAGCCTCTGACCAAGATTCTTTTTCTTGATCAAAACTTTAGTCAAGCTCCCTTGAGCACTCTACTCAACTAGGTCTGATCTTGGGCTTCCATTTCATCTTTGTAGGGTTGAGTTTTAGCAAAAATGCTGCTCTCAGTATAGAGAGGATCTCCATTCTCCATATCTGATCATTTTTAATATCAGACCAAATTCTTCATTCTCCCCTTCCCCCAGGTGATATCTGACCACACTGGCCTGCCTTCAGCAAGAATTGTTATTCAGTTTAGCAAAAATCACCCTATCCTTTATTTACCCATTTAGTAACTTTTCATCTACTGACCCCACATGCCTCACTCTGCTCCTTGGCTATAAATCCTCACTTTCCTTTGTTATATTGGGAATTGTGCCAGTTCTATATTAAGGCTCTTTTCCCTATTGCACTAGTTCCTGATTAAAATCTGCTTTTACCTCTTTAACCACTGTCCAGTGCTGGTTTTAATATTTTGTCTCATCTTTGCTGAATTTCCCATATTCCTATAAAGACATCATATATCATTAGGAGACTAAAAACCATCACTAATCCAAGCAAAGGTGAAAAATTACAAAATAAATCCCAAATATATTTAAAATTTCAAAATACAAATTTCAACTGTCTTCTTTGTAATTCCTATATGTTAGTTAAGACTATTTTGTGTGTCTTAATTGTTTCCTGGTTGTTTCACATGTCATCTGCAACACACCAGGGTATTATCCAGGTATCTTTATTTCATTCCATCTATAGAACCAAATCCTTGATGACCATAGATTTGGTGCTCAGCAAATACATGTGGTTTATTATATTGTTTGTGTTCATTTGACTCATCATTCCCAGATTAACTAAGGCAGAGGCAGAGCAAGCTGGACAGACAACTGACCACTGTGACTATTGCATCCTGCTATCATGACATGTGACTCTAGACTATGGGGAGGCAGTGCAGACCACCACTGAGACAAGATATACAGCAACCTGCCCCATCTTCCATGCCTGGGCACAGACAGATCTGAAAAACCAAGGCCTCACTTCAAATGGACCACACTGCTCATTCAAATGTATTACTCCAAGAACATGACGCCTCTACCTGCTATAGGTACTCGTGCTAGGTGAGTTACTTGAAAAGATTCATAGCCTATTTTCACTTAAAATCAACTAAATATTATAAAAAACTAATAGGAACAAAAGAAAAATGTCCTCTAATTCTCATTTTAAAAATGTAATTCACCATCTGGCAATAGGCTACTCTGAAACAATTCTCAAAGAATTCATAGAAAAATAGTGTCCTAGCTGATCTCTCTGGCAAATGCTCATCTGAAATAATACTCAAAGAACTCAATTTTATCATTCATTCTAATAAACCAAGGAAAGACCAAACATCACCATTAATACAGGGACATTAGTGGTAATAAACACATGTGTACTCAGTGTTTAGAGAAGTTTTAAAATAAACTCATTCTATAGATTCATTCCAGGAAAACCAGAAGCCACACTGTCTCAGTGTTGAGACAATATGTGGTAGTGAGTGATGGTAGCCTTAATCTGCCCCTTCAGCCAAAGGATTTCCTGTTCCAAGTGTCTGAAACACATATCACTGAGTATTCTTGAATGACAGTAGCACCAAAATACAAATGACAGCAAAGAAAAAAAAAATTAAATTCTTGTTTTATTGCAAAGGGACATGTGATAAAGGAGGCCATATGATTAGATTGGCAGCTCATTTCTATCCCTAAAGTGTTATTTCTTCCAGGTCTATTCTTTGCATTTGTTTGGTCATGGTATAATCATACTAAGTAAGTTTTTGAATATCAATGTTCTTAATCAGTCATAATAATTAACACACATCATATACCTAGGGGACTATCATGCTGCTATAGAAGCACAGCCCTGATTCCCCAAAGAGGTTTCTCTATGAGACAATGTTTCATTTTTGGATACAGACCCAAGAGTTTCAAGCTTACTCAGTGATCTATTGACCAACAATTCTATTAGTCTTTGAACCAAAATATTCTTTTATGATTGCCAGTGCTGTATCTACAAAGCTCTTAAAGTGCTCTAAAATATGTGTGAAGCAAATTAATTATAGCCAAACTATCAACAGGCTTTAACAAAGTGATCTAAATACAAAATCAATGGAACAAAATTAATGTTCAGCAGGCTATAAACTCCCACTGCCTACAGTGACATCTGGGCATTAAAATTGCTCAAGTCTAAAAAACTCTGAATCCAGAAAATGCTTTTTAGAATCACTAATTATTGTCTCATTTCATATGCAATGAATTTTCGAAGGTTTTATTATAAACTGCGCACCCTTCTAGTTTTGTAACTTTTCTTTTTAGAATATTAACTGGAGCAAAATCCATCCTAGTCCTTACTCTGGGAAATGGCAGATTCTGTAGTCAACAATTATTATTCTTTTGTGACCTTTGAAGTCTTAAATAGTAATGTGGGCTATTCTTTTATATTCTACACTAGGCTTACTACAATGGGAACTCAAATATGATTTTATTTATTTATTTTCAATTATGTTATTTTTTGTTGGTTCTTTTTAGTTATAATGACAATAAAATTCATTTTGATATAATTATACATGCATGGAATATATCTTATTCTAGTTAGGACCCCATTCTTATAAATGTACATGATGGTGGGATTCACTATGGTGTATTAATATAAATACATAGAAAAATTATTTTGGATTAATTCCACCACTGTCTTTCCTTTTCCTGTGCCCCCTCCTCTGAGTGTTGAAGTATTTTCATACATTGCTTCCTTGGCCTGAAATGCTCCTTCTCCTAAATAACTTCTATTCACCCTTCAGATTGTCTCACATCACGTCTTCTTCAGAGAAACCTTCCTACCAATATATTTCTCCTTAAAGAATTATCACTCAAATAAATACAATGTAATTTGATTAATATTGCTCTCCTGCATCAAACCAATAAGAACCACAACTGTGTTGTTCTTATCATTTCATTCCTAGTGACTGGCACTTAGCAGGCACCCAGTGGATATAAGTAAAAAGAAAAGACTACTTGATTCAGAGGTACAGACACCATCTAAGACAGTGTATGGTGGGTCTGGACAATTTCAGAATGCCATCTGCAGAGATTGCTTTCTGAATTACAGGAACTCTACCTGGTTATTCGTCTATTTCCAAAAGTATAAATGTATGTATACATGGAAACCCACACAATTTTGTAAAGATTCTACAGTATAAAAGTCAACACTGTTTCTTATATTCCTGATCTGGTTTTTATTAATGACTAATAAAAACTGCAAGGTTTTACGTATCTTGGGCCCTAAGAATCACTCCAAAGCATAATCCGATTGTTCATATACAATGGACCCATTCATTGCAAGAATGCTAGAGTTTTAAAGTTGGTCTATTGAGTGAAAAAAATCACTAAGTTGTGAAAAGTAATCCTTAGGAAAGTGCCATGCCAAGAACAGACATGTTTATTTTAAATGTCCAACACAACCACTTTTCTCCAAAAGTATATTAGATATCAATTTCTTCAATTGAGAGCCTGATAAAGAAGTTGGCTTCCATCAAATGGCCATGTTTTCTAAAAAAAAAAAAAAATACAAATGTTATCTTTAGGCACTAGACCCTAACTCAGCATTGAGCAGGATCCAGCACTAAGACCTTCAGAGAAAACAGCCCATTTAGGACTCCTATCTCACACTCTTTTGGGGGCAAAAGCTCCTTGAGTTGATTGGCAGTTAAAATCACCCACTATTAAAATGGTCACTTTTTCTCTTTTACTCCCCAAATTCATGAAAATTAAACTCACCTAAGATGCAATATCACCATTTCCTACCAACTAGCCACTCAAACCAAGTTTCAAACCTTTCATAATGGGACACTCACCACTGTGCCTCATGAGAGGGTTCCCTGCAGAGCTGGCAGTACACAGCATATTTTCCCACTGATTTGTATTATAGATTCAGGTATGCCAGCCCTGTAAGCTATTTCCTTTTCTAAAACAGTGCCCATGCTGTTATGCATTTCCTTTTTCATTGTTCCTAGTAATCCTGTCAGGGCTGCAGAGGCAAAAATAGAAATTGTATCCCTGCACAGACCTCATGAGGAAGCTGGCAGTGAGAGGCACTCACCATTACAGCTGGGTTCTTCACGGTGATGCAAGGGGTCGTGGCTCTCAGAGCTCCACTAATGCCATGGTAGTATTTAAAACAGATTTTTATCTCCGCTGCAAAGCAAGGGAAGGGGAAAATAATTTGAACAATTAAACAAGTCATGTAGGAACCCACTGAGGAAACCCACCATTCTCCTCTCAGGCAATCCCACTCTTGACTCTTTTCCCATCAGAGACAACAGATTATACCAGGTTATACCAATTCCTATTTGATTTTATATGCTCTTCTGAAACGTCCTAAGAATATCTCAAACACATAGGAAAAATGATGCACAAAAACCATATACCCAGTGTAGACATAATAAGACTAACTACATTTATTAAGATGTTCCACAATTTGCCACACAATGTTATGCCTCATGTTGATGCTATTATTTAACCTTCACATCATGCTTGGGAGGCAGATATTCCTGTCCCCATATTATAGACGAGGAATTGAGGTTTGTATAGGTCAAAAAAGAAATGACAGTGGGGACTCATACACAATCTGCCCAATCTCCTAACCTCTACAATACAGACTGCCACTGTCAATGGAAATAAAGAAAATAATCAAAAAAGTACAAAAGTATACCATATAGACTCTGTGGGAGTCTGTGTTATTTTAATTTTCCAAATGACTTTAATGCTGACATTAGAGAGAGATCAAATTTGGGAACTACACACATATGTATGTACATATGTATGTGAGTGTGTATATGTATATGTATAATGTTGGTTTATTGAGTGAAAATATATACATATACACTTCATGGCACTGTTTTGTTAATTTCAGCTTGACAAAAAGCATTATAAATACCAATTATGGTCTTTAGAAAGCAATTACAAAATCAAAGAATAAGAAGACAAAATGTGTTAAATATAGAACCTATAGTCACCAGAATTTTTCTATATACAGAGCATCTGAGTCCCTGAAGTGCCATGGCCAGATGCATTTTTCCCAAGGTGTCATTCTATACTGGCAATGATGCAAGTAGCCAGGCATCGGAGGGAGAGTCCTGAGCTATAATAGGGAATTCCTCTTTCAACTGAGTTACCGGGATCATGAAAATGGAGCTGCTCTATATATTTCTCCAAGGAAGTTAATTTTCACTGACTTTCCAGACAGTACCCAAGGCTTCTTACATAGTATTTGGTTAGCTTATTTAAGAGAAAGATCAAATAATTAAAGAAAAATACTCTTCCAGGAATTTACATTACCACATTCTTCTTTTTTTTTTTTAAATATTTTTTTAGTTGTAGATGGACACAATACCTTTATTTACTTTATGTGGTGCTGAGGATCGAACCCAGTGCCCCACATATGTGAGGCAAGCGCTCTACCACTGAGCCACAATCCCAGCCCTACCACATTCTTTTTATCAATAAGTAAATATTAAATTTCAAGAAAAGTTCCATCATGAGGTAAAATATTGAGTCTTTCTATTATGTAAGTTAACCACATTCCAATAATTAATTCACAATTTAGCTAGCATCGTCAACCAAAAGATGTTTTACTATGTCCCCACCAAAATACACGCCCAGCACTGTACCAGGCAAATCCACGAAAGCTCTCTGGTCTAGCAGATGTTTACAGTGCAGCTGCTGAGATGACAGTCCCAGGCATGACAAAAGACAGCACACATACACTAAAAAGGAAGAGCACCAGGAGGAAGGGAACAGAGACCATGGAGAAGAAGACTAGGAGGACACGGTGGGGTCAGAATGGTGTCATGGAACTAATAGGTCATATGAATGAGAAAAATGGGGTTAGAGAGCTAGGAATCAGGAGTGCAGAGGCAGAGAGGCAGCAGTGATCATTCTGAGTGTGAGGAACAGCAAGAATTCTAGCTTTACTATGACTTTGCCTTCTGAGAACGCTCCTTCCAATGACTTCCCTGAACACTAACAGAAGATCTTGGTTATTGAGATAGTCATAACTGCATAGAGCTAAGCAAACCTCACTCTCCACTGGCTTTCTTCCATGACCCACAGCACATGTTCTGTGAGAACAAACTGAAGCCACATGCACAAGGACTGTCAAAGCAGCACAAAGCTCCATAGCATGCATAATATGCACAATTGAATTCTGTGGGCTTGTGCTCATTAGTATCATACTCCAAATGCCGGGAACCTGCAGTCTATGAATTTGCCTGTAGCAGCACCTCATAAATCAAATAGATGGTTAGTGAGTGAGCATGACATTTTTTCAATAGAGAGAAGTGCATTTTTATAATATATCTTCCCCTAACTCCCTCTCACATTAGAGGATGCTATCTACTTTTTTCCTAAGGTTTTAAGAGCCAGCTAGGCAACAAACTCTGAGACCAAGGAAAAGCAATTGCTTCCTCCTCTTGGAGGATATTGATGACCAGGACAGTTTTGCTAATTGATCCATGTGGGGTATTATTTTATTTCTTAGTGTAACAAAAATCTCCAACCCACATGATAAATCAGAACCTGTGGAACTATAAGATAATCTTATTCTGAATTGCACAAAAGTAGATTCTGTAAACACGATCACCAAAATCCTGAAGAGTGGTGTTACAGAAGTGCAAAGCTGAGGAATTTCCACAGATAATCAGGTCAAAACCACACACACAAGCTGGTCACCACAGTTCTGGACAGAACAAGTTGTCTGCTCCTGGATGGAAGCCAGTAAGCTCCCTTAGCAGGACACAAGTGAGGATTTCTGCCCTTTAGTGTATAGGAATGTTCCATTCTGGGTGGGGCTTTTCACCTTCAAATGTTACTTAGCATTTTAGGAGATCACTCAAAATTTTTTTAAATGTTTAACTAAACAACTTGCCCTCTGAGTAAGGGAGAGAGTGGTATTTTGATTAATGTATTTGAACACAATAGTTAGGGGAAGAAGTAACTATACAAAAGAGTGAAAAAGAGAAGCTGGTATCCAGGTTTCCAGTGACAATGTTGTAACCTTTAACTGCAAGAGGAAATTTTTAAAAATTAAATAAAATAAAAAGCTATTCCAGAGAAGTACATTTGAAGGCAGATAAAAGCAAATTCAGGCAATGAGTGAGCATCCAGTTAGGAAGGAACCCAGTGCCCAAACGGCCAGCATGTCCGCTACCAGGGGAAATTGTGGATGTGGATCAAGGAGCAATGAGTGATCCTATCATCCTAGGTGGTGTCCCTACAGCCTGATGCAGCAGGCAACATCTCCTCCTACTAGCCTCAAATTACAGAGGAAAAAATGCAAAAAGCTATTTTAAAAAATAGTATTTTTTTCCAAAGAATTCACTTATGAAAAGCATGTTGCCTCAGAGTACAGCAAGCCAGAAGGGTGAGGCTTTCCATATTGGCCTATCTGAACCTGCTGGTGACTGGCTTGAGAAAATGTGGCCCAAATGACATCTTCCCCCCTTATGTCCCTTCTAAATGCTAAACACAATCATGAATCATAGAAATATATTCTGGCCTCTTTCCATAAACTTCAGGATATTTTAGCAATAATGTTACTAAAATAAATATTTAGTACCCTCAATTTAAATGCCTCTTTTCATCAATACAAATAAAATATCCCTAGGGCAACAGCATGACAACTGCATCCCTACCAGAGCAGGCGTGGGGTGTGCAGGGGAGGATGGGGAGGAAGAAGGGACTGTAGACAGTGTTAAATGTGTTCTGAAGTAAAGGAGTTTCTGTAACTGCAATTCTGATATTGCATTTTGAAGCCACCATCCTACCATCTGTTTAAATGAAGATATATTACTGGTTTTGTATATGAATAAAGTATTTCCAAATAGATAACATGAAACTAGTAACTGGTTACCTTCAGGGTGGGGAAACTAGTTCCTGGGACACAAATCTGGGAAGAGATTTACTTTCACTTTTTGTATCTTTTTGATATTATACTCTTCTTATATATTACCTATTCAAAAATTGTTTTGTTTTTTTTTAAAGCAACCCAACTCAGTTACATTAACTCAAGGCATTTATATATGATTATGTCTCAAGCCATCTCTTAAAAATGGTCTGCAGGTCACTCCCTGCCTGAAATGGTTTTGCCTCAAAGATTGGATTCAGGTCTATAGCTACACAATTCGCTTAGGCAGTAGTTAATAGCTCATCCTTATTTAGAAAGTCTAAATTTGCTCCAAGTTTCTAGAAGCTGACCATAAAGTTGAACCATAATGACAGATGGGACATAAACACTCTTTTTCCTTCAATCCTTTCTGTTTTACTAAAATAATTTTTTAAAAATCAGACTAATTGAGATTCATTCTAAAACATGATTTTAATCACTGTCCTGGGTGCTTTTATGAAACTCTTAAGATTATAACTCCTATTCAGAGCCCTTTTATTCAAGGGCCACAACCTGAGAAAAAGTAAACACATCTTTAAATTTTCTTTTCTTAGTTATAGATGGATACAATGCCTTTATTTTGTTTATTTATTTTTATGTGGTGCTGAGGATCGAACCCAGTGCCTCACATATGCTAGGTAAGCACTCTACCACTGAGCCACAACCCCAGCTCCTAAACACATTTGAAGGCAGATAAAAATGGTTAAACCATCTTAATCTTCACACTTTTGAGGAAACACATGCCTACATTCCTGGTGGCATGTACATTTGTTATTTTTGCATTTCTGCAAGTTGTCCCCTCTCTTTAATAAGGCATGTGTAGCCCAGTCTGAAATGGAAAGGATTTCCTTGGCTAAAGCTCAGGAAAATCATTGTAGATGTGGCAGAAATCTATAGGATTAGAGAACTAACTATCCCCAAATATTAAATACGAGGATGAAGAATGAAAAACGCCAAATCTCAATCCAAGGGAAAAGAAGACCCTTCTGACATCCGTGGGAAGGGACTTAGGGATGGTGGCACTTAGAGTGGGGGCTCTGAAAGTAAAAATAAGAGGCTGAGGCCGCGCCCTCTTTCCCAAAAAAGAGTCATCCTGTGAGGAGCCTATTTTGAGAAGATGCCAACCTGAGTGCTGCCACTCAAAGATGAGAGTCTCACAGATGCTACTTGGGTTTCTACTGCTGCTTCCTAATGCTACATTCACATCTCAAGGCTGAGGCAAATGAATATGGGAAAACACTATACAGCTTCTATAAATACCACTGTTTTTTTTTTATCCTTAATAATCACAAAGTAATGTAAATCAAGTTGACTACTTCTAAACTTGCTCATCGAGCCAGGATTACTGAGTAGCTAAAATAGTGCCTGGAGTAAAGTCGGCCCTCGATAAATACTTCACAGTGGATGGTGAGATCATGGATGAATGAATAGAAGGAAAGAGTGAGAGATAAAAAGCAGGTAGGAATGAATGAACGTCCATAGTTTATGAAAGAATACATGGAATAAAACAGACATCTTGGCTTGCCAGGACAACTTTTGAAACTTCTTAAACTTCCAAACTTAAGAAAGCGTACTGCACAGATAGATGATCTGTTTAGTCGCTGTGACATGAACTCACTCAAGGACTATCTGACACTCTTTGGAGGAAGCAAACTCTCCTCTCTAATCCTTAGAATGGTCATCTGCCCAAAATTAAACTGGGCTTATTCCTTAATTCACTTAAGTAGGGCCCATAACAATATAAGCCTGGGCCACCTACCTCCTGTGAGGTTGATTAAACAAACCAGAGGAAGCTGACATTCTGAAATATTCTAAACAGTACTCAAATCCAAGCTTGTCCAGGAGTCTGGACAGATCAATTGTCAGAGGGCTTTACTCTGTTTGGACTTCCAATGAGCTAAAGATAACTAATTTTCTTTCTGAAGATGAAAGGAAAAGTTTTAAAATACCACAAGTTTTTAAGGTCAGAGGATGACAATATCTAGAATTTCAGAAGCTGTGTGAAATCGTCTCTCTCTTTTTTTTTTAAAGTTCCATACCATCAACTCCAAAATTTCATTATGCTATGAAGCTCCCTTAGGATTGCTGTAACCAGACTTTGGGTTTAAAAACTGACATCTAAAAGACACGAACTTTACTCCTAAGCAGTGGTAAAAACACTACATGATTTCTTTTTTCACTGCAAAGATAAGGAGGTATTTCCAGGGAGACTTTATTTTGATCCTCTGAATATAGGCTTATTTGAATGCAGAAACTTTCTGAAATTCCTATTCACTACCTTTCTCAGTCCTTCAAAACATTACTGAATATTTCCAGGCTTATAATCTGCTATTCAATCCTTCTAATTTTATGTATGAAGAATTAAGGTGTGGAAATGCTAAATGAGAAGAGAAAACAAAATGGGCAGAGGGACCCTACTCTTCTCTTCATTCCTGATTCCTAGCTTCAATGTCAAGCCCATTTCTATTAAATAACAGAATGAAATGTAGAAAAAGCATTTGTCATGACAAATATTTACTATACTTACTGATTATTATATTTACAATATAGTAAATTTATATTTGTTATAGTTACTGTTTAGTATAGCTTAATCAGACAGGATGTTATGACTCTCAACATTTTGGGGGAGAGAAAAGAAAATTATGGCAAATAGGATACTCTGTAAATAGGTTTTTTTTTCTTCACACAATGTTCCAGATTATAGCAGTGTGTGACACTGGCTTTGTCCCAGGTGTTCCTGGGCTCTGGAATATAAATCTGTACCCTTCATCAAAAGGCAATCATGGCAAGCAGTCTTCAGCATTTTGAAGTAAACAAAAAGGTGGTTTTGCCTTTCTCCTGGCATTTAGTTGGTGATATTTCTCACCTCATCAGCCTCTTAAATCCTGGGAACTTTTCAAAGAAAGAATCACATTAAAAGTAACACCAGCTATTTCCTGGTCCATTTTTCCACATTCTGACTTTTTTTCCTTACCACTTAGTTTTGCCAATTAAGCTGATGTTGGAAACTAAAGTAGGAATAGACAAGAATAACAAATTACCCATAACTCCACCTCCCAGAAACAACCCATGTCCAATGTTCCCATACTGTCCTAGACACTCTGCTACTAGCTGGAATTATGTTGTGCACATCTGCTCCCCCACCTATCCACTCCCCACTTCCTCTTCTTATGTCATGAATAGTCTCCCTTAAAAAGTACGCTCCATTTAAGAGAAAAGCTAGCCAGAGCATTGCAATATGAAGATATTCCGTAGAGGGCAGAAGTAGGATTAGAGAAAGCTCTAGAATGCTGACCAACCAGTAAGGATGATGGAAGAAATTAGCTTACATCTTTAATGTCAATTCCAACTAACAGATATTAAACTTTTTAAATAACTTTTATATTATAGAAGTTTTAGATGCATCAACAAGGATATACTTACAGCAAATTTCCATTTAATCAAATTATACCTTATATTTTAAATCTTAATAAGTTCTATCCTTCATTACTAGTACTGACACCCTTTCTATTGTATATTAAATCTCTTGCATAGAGAAATCTAAATTCTTACACAGAGCTCAATAACTCAGAAAAATTTTTCAAAAAGTCAATTATTCCTACATTAAAGAAATATAAATTCTCTAGATGTAGATATTAACCTGGACCAACAAGTAAATCATTTATTTATTCATCTCCTTTCTATTCCATAAAAATTTATAGAGCCGGGTGCAGTGGCGCAAGCCTGTAATCCCAGCACTTAGGGAGGCCGAGACAGGAGAATCACAAGTTCAAAGCCAGCCTCAACAAGGGCGAGGTGCTAAGCAACTCAGTGAGACCCTGTCTCTACATAAAACACAAAATAGGGCTGGGAATGTGGCTCAGTGGTCGAGTGCCCCTGAGTTCAATCTCCAGTACCCCAAAAAAAAAAAAAAAAAGTTTATAGAATATTTAGTATGTTCTTAGTAATGCTAGTGGCAAATATAAACACCCCTCATTTCACCCAAAATAAAAAGGGAGAGATATCTGTGTAAATATATAAGAATTTGTATTTACAAATAAATACAACATCAGTTTAATTGAGAAACGGTTACATTATCTGCAGCCACTTTCTGATTCCATGTTAGCAGTATTAGTGAGTTCCTCAATGGCAGGGCCCCCCAGATTATCTTATCAATAGTTTGCAAAAACCAAGATCCAGACTATTCTGCTGCTGGCAAAAACAATAATAAAGTATTCTAAAAACAAATTTCTTAAATTAACAAAAATATTAATTGTCCTTTCTGCTTCCAAAATTAATATAATTAAACATTAACTACAAATGTAGATACAAGGGTATATATGCATCTGTAAACTGTTAAAATAACCACACATAATTCATATATCATATATTACATAAGATATATAAATATATATGTACCATATATATTCCTAATAATTTGTGGTGTGTCTGTATATTTACAAATACCTAACACTTTTTCTTAAATATGTGAACATTCTCTAATGAGCATTTTCTAAAACCATGTATTTTCCACTGTGAAGCTTCATGACATAAGCATGTAAATAAGAACTAAATTTTTACAAAAATCAGTAAAGATTCTATAGACTTATGCACATATTTATGCAATACTCAGTACTAAACTTACATTTCACACTCAGTTACTTACGTTCCATGAAGTAGGGCCCAGGCTCAATTCTCCACACGATTTGTCCTTTTTGTGTTCCAGTCACACCCCTGTTTTTAGAATCCCAAAAGTTGGCTGGAGAATTCTCATCTGGAAAAAATAATAAAACACTTTTAATTTAATGCTAACCTGTCTTTTCTTAGCTCCAAGATTAATACATTTCTAAAATAAATAGAAAAAAAGATAAAGGGGAATATTAATGAGCACTATTTTTAATGACTACCTCCCAGAAGATTAATACCCTGAATTTCTACATTTGCATTTATTGGGCAAAGGGGTCAGAGTGGGAGGTTGGAAAGAAGATGGCATTTTGGGGCTTGGCCAAGGTGATCAATGCTGCCAAAAGACAATACTGCAAAGAACAAAGGGTGCACTTGCTACAGCTTCAGCAAGGAGCTAATTTAGAAGAAAGAGGTTGGGGTAAGCTTCCATCTATGAAATCCCTTATCAGAAAGCAAAGAAGAACAAAACTGGGATACTCTAACAATTCAAGATGGGATCAGGGGGTTGGGGATATAGCTCAGTGGTAAAGTGCTTGCCCAGTATGTGCAAGCCCCTGGATTCAATACCAGAACTGGAAAAAAAAAAAAAAGATGGGATGAACCAAAGGGATGTGAAGCTATTAAGTTATCTTCTAGGACAGTGTTTTTCAAAAGGCCAAAGGCAGTAGACCTCAAACCAAGATTTAAAAAAAGGACACAAAGTGTTTAGGCTTCTATGTGGAAAAAAGAAAGAAAGGACAGGGACCCAAAGAATAGGTCTGAAGGGAGGATTTTCCAAGCTTTCTACCCTCATGGCACACAGGAAATGGCAGTATCTTCGGCGAACTAGAGTAAGTTCGTGGAAGATATGCTTACACTTAAGATGATGACTGCCAAGGATGCCCTGCTGCTTCGGGCTCTACCTCAGCACTCTGAAGGCTGAAGGGATTCATATTCTATAACCTTCTCATATCATGTTGGGTTAAAGCTCTGTATTAGGGGCCTAGAGGAAGAAATGAAACTAGAAAACATGAAAAGGAGAGCATTTGAAATCGTACAGGTACATCAAAAAGTATATAGGGATACTAGCACTTCAGGTTGCATGTACGTCATTTGTTTTCCTAGGAAAAAAGATTAGAAATATACTTTAACCCAGAGTTGGAAAAAAGCAGGGTAAATTAAGAGCTACACTAAGACAGGAAAGGGAAAACAGATCTTGAGCCCAAAGGAAATGGTTCTAAGAAGAAAATCTTTGCTCCTTTGAGCATGAAAGAAATGGAAAATGGGCCTGATTGAGTGGGTCAGAGGGATTTCTGTCTGTGGTTTCACCATATTGATAAGCCTGGGAATTTTGGGAGGAATGGTCTTTTTATGCCATTTGCATTTAACCTGTTATAAGCCAAAGATTCTTTAATGTGAAAGGCCAAGAAACAGTCACTATTCTTAAGAGAGAAAAGGCATGACCCACTTACAGTATCATCTCTTCTCCTAGACAAACAGGGTAAGCAAAAACCTCAATCCCATACAGATAGATGTATAACCAAGATGCTGCTGTTCGGCAAATACTTAATGCTGGATTTGAAAGATGGCAGGTAGTTCTTAACAGGCAGAATCCTCACCGCCTAACCATTCAACATCTTCCTTGCCAACAAAACTCCAATTCTGTTCAAGGCAACAATGTGCCTAGTTAAAAATAATCACCTCTTTAGAATCCCTAGCAGTTAAGGTGGCATGTCACCTGGTTCTGGCCAGTAAGATGTCAGTGGAAGTCTGCCAGGTGGGACCTAAAGGAAAATATTACTTTCCGAGTAAATAAAGAACAGTCCCAGCATCCTTTTGCTCCTTCCCTGCCCTTGTGGAATGACAGCCACACACTGAGGATGGCAGAGCAGACACTGGGAACAATGATAATTACCTGATCCCTGAAACCACCTGCCTTTAGCATTTAGCTACCTAAGAAAAAAGAAATTCCTATCTAGCTAAGCCACTGTGGCTGTGTTTCTGTTATGTGCAGATGAACAAAATTCCTAACAGATAAACCCACCATCCTAAAAAACCACTCAATGATTTAGACTCATCATTCTTGGTCTGACCTGGAATTCCTGAGAATTTTTGGGGGGAGGTTGGAGGATAATCCAAAAATAATGATTTTGTTTCCTTTTCATTGGTGCATTATAATTATACATAATAGCAGAATTTACTGTGATATATTTGTATATATACATAGTATAATTTGGTTTGTTTTATTCTCCTGTACCTTCCTCCCTGCCCCCACATCTCCAACCTCTACTCTACAGGTCTTCCTCCTATTTTTAGGAGGTCCCTTTCTTTCCTTTGTTCTCTCTAGTTTCCACATATGAGAGAAAACATACAACCCTTGACTTTGAGTTTGGCTTATCTCACTTAGCATAATGTTCTCTGGTTCCATCTGTTTTCCTGCAAACAACATAATTTTGTTCTTCTTTATGGCTAAATAAAACTCTATTGTGTATAGATATCACATATTCTTTTTCCACTTGTCTGCTGACAGACATCAATGTTGGTTCCATGACTTGGCTACTGTGACTTGTGCTGTGGCACATGTGACTTAAACTATCACTACAGTATGCTAACTTTAATTCTTTTGGATAAACACTGAGGAGCAGTA
This sequence comes from Geosciurus inauris, assembly GCA_004024805.1. Classification (NCBI taxonomy): domain Eukaryota; kingdom Metazoa; phylum Chordata; class Mammalia; order Rodentia; family Sciuridae; genus Geosciurus; species Geosciurus inauris. Next base: position 6,139 of record PVHX01001932.1, on the reverse strand, counting down.
CGGCTGGATCATATGGTTGGAATCCCTAAGAGTGCACAACAGCTCCAGACTAGAAAACAAAGATGACTGCTTCACCTTCTGAAAGATACTTTAATGGTCCGAGCTACTTGGATAAGGAGAGGGCCTCTCATATTTTCACAAATAAATTTACTTACAAGCTGTTGGTTACTTGGAAAGCACAGGAGGTTGTACGCTGAAGGGAACAGAACACAGGGACAGCAAGCACAAAGTATCTACCTGTTCAAAAGGCTTCTTTAAAACAAAAATAGTGATGCTAATGGGCAATTTTCCAAAAAAATATTGTTTTGCCAGTTTCCTCTCAAGACCTCAGGAAAGATGAGGTAGCATCAATCTGGTTTTGAGTATCAAGCACAAGGATCACTATGACAAAAAGCACCCATAAGAATATGGTACTTGTTGATAGGTCTCCTTGCAGGAGTGTTTTCTCCCCAGTTAATTTAGTCAAACTAAGTACTCACTTCTGATATAATAATTTTGGGCCACTGTGGAACAAGAACAGAATGGAAGGGCAATAGTAATTGATGAGAAGAATTATTCTAAGAGGTCTGTGGCCAGGACAGAGGAGATTCCTGAGGTTGACAGATACTTTAGGGTTCCTGGAAGGGAGCTGAGACAGAAAACAACCATCAGTACCTGTTGTCCAAGAGGGACACTAACATTTTTCTTTGCCAGTCATTTTCACTCCAAGGTAGAAATGTTGCATTACCTGGATGTCCCTGCTTAGTCTCATAGGTAGGAAATTAGGGAGAATGAAGGATGCAATGCTTCCTTCCTTTACAGGTCCTTTTCTAAGAAACAGGTCTAGAGTTCAGTATGCAATTCATCTACCAGCTCAAGCATATTAGGATAAACCATATAGATCTGACTTCAATTACCCTACTTGGTTCATAGCCCATTCGGATTCAGGTTCATCTAGAACATAAAAGTTCCATATATGATGAGACACAGGTCAAAACTAAGATGAGCTGACCTGGAGCAGAAACTTGATGAGCCTTTTCTGTTTCAAAGAAAAAAAAATCCAAGTGCCATGGCAAAAGATCATTCTTCAGCCTCCATGGAGAAGGAAGCTTCTGGGTTACTCCTTGCCAAGCACAGTGTTTATCAAGTAGAAAATATCCATGCAGATTAATATTCTGGTCAATCTAGACATTTTACTTTGATAAGTGATATTTCCAATAATTATTATTGACAAATATAAACTCTTTTGCCATTAAGTGGCTGCTAATCTTAATTGTACTAAATAAGGTAATACTAAATTACCTTATCTTTTCTGCTTAGACACCTGGCATATTATCTGTCTATTATGTAAGTCCAAGGGGTCAAGGATTTTTGTCTATTCCGTTCACTGATGGATCTCAAGTACTCTGCACAGTATCTGGCACATGGTCCTCAGATTTGGATGAATGAAAGGTGTCTTGATATATTCTTTTGATTATATAATAATAACCAAATATTAGTATTCTCTTGTTAAAATATACAAAAGAGAAATAACATTCTCACCAAGGAATGCATAAAGGCTTTTTAAAATGATCTCCATCTTGTTCAGAGTAGAAAATGAGAAGAATATTGAAAATTCCATGTAAGCCTTATTAGAGTTCTCAATAAGATCAGTTTAAACTCAATCTTTAGAACAAAAATTTCCAATTAATATTCACACTTAATTCAAATACACTGCTGAGCTAATGTTCAATTTTCCTCAATACCTACAACTGCACACATCAATGCACTAAAAGATGTATAGCCTTGCCTAAGATCACAGGACTAGTATTTAGGTAAAGGCCTTTGAAATATCTTAAACAAGTTCATTCTTGACAAGAACTTGCACAAAATTTCTAACTTAAATTTTATTTGTTTTCCACAACTGAACAATTTCTTATATAGGACTTATGAGAACTCATTCTGTAATAATACTTCATATAGAAAAGTGACTAATGCCTCCTCATATCAATCAAGAAGACTATATTTGACTTGGTTATTGCAAACATTTATAATAAATCTCATAAAGTTATTTGCAATTGGCTGTACCCAATTTTATGATTAAAATATCAGAAGGAACCAGGTGTTCTTTTTAAAATTTGAGACTTAAAAATTTCCAGGGCTGGGATTGTGGCTCAGTGGTAGAGCGCTTGCCTCCCATGCGTGAGGCACTGGGTTCAATCCTCAGCACCACATAAAAATAAATCAATAAAGATATTGTGTCCACCTACAACTAAAAAAAATATATAAAAAAAAATTCCAGTTTATTCTCAAGCACATGTTGCTCTCAGTACATCTTTTTTCCATCATACTGTACAGAGCTATTTCCCTCCAGCAATCACACTTACATAACAAAAATGCAAACTCTACCTCAACTAAAGGGCCAAGTGTAGCTGGCATCCAGTAGCTTGGCAAACACCTTACCACATAATTCAATATTAGGCCTTTCTAGAATATTCTCTGATGATGACAATAAAATGCCTCAGTCCTAATCTGTGTAGTAGAATTGATGAGGCAGAACAAGACTTCTTTCTGCTTAAGTACTTCCATGGTAAATAGTGGAGTAAATGATTTTTTCCTAAAGGTTATAATTTGTACCAAAGTGATAATAGGCTAAAAATAGAAAGAACATTTCAAACCCCTCAAGACAGAAGCAAAATAGCAATCAATGAAAGTACAAAGAAAACTATATGCATTAAAAATTAATTCAACAAATATGTACTGAGCCTTCAGTACCTGCCATATTCTAAGCAATAGTACTTCAGATGGGAATAAATGAGTCAAAGTCCCTGTCCCTGTGGAAATTTTGGTCTGGTGGGGAAAGTAACCCCTAAGCAAATACATAAACATACAATGTAATGCCATTCAATGGTAGAGAAGGTTTAACACAGATAGCCAGAGCATGAGGTGGAGAAGTTGGTGAGAATATACTATTTCACACAGCCTGGTTAAGGGAACATTGAAACAGGACTTGAATGAAGCCCAGGAGTGAACTGAAGGGAGGTTTGGGGGAAAGCACTTACATACATACAGTGCAGGGCTGAAGGTGTAGCTCAGGTAGAGTGCTTTTCTAGCTTGTACAAGATCTGAGCTCAATGCCCAGAATTGCAAAAATGAAACAAACAAATGAAAAATGCAAAGACCCTGAAGCAGGAGCCAGCCTACCATGTTCTAATTCAAAACGATGAATTAGAACAGCATGAAGGAGGCAGAAAGTGGGAGGAGATGAGATCAGAGTTGGCAGGGGCTAATTTGCAGACAATTGTAGTAGTAATACTAATAATAGTAGTAAAAATAATAATAAACTCTCTCAAGAACATCCTATGTGCTAGGCACTATTCTAACATTTTACGTACATTTACTCATTTAAACTTCTAACAACTCTTTGAAGTAGAAACTAATATCTGATTTTTAATGATGAGGAAACTAAAGCACAGACACGTTAAGAAATTCATCCAAAGTCATGAAGCTAGTGGGTGCAGAGTGAATCCAGGCTCTCGCTCCAGACACTACGTTCCTCAAAACCACACCATGTCTACCCAGACCACAGTGAAGAGTTTATAGTGCACTTTAAGGATGATTGAATCAGAAGGACTTAAAGCAAGAAAGTGACACAATTTGCATTTTAAAAAAATCCTCTGCTGTGTGAAGAGTGGACTTTAGAGTAGCAAGAATACAGTTCCCAATGCTTCATGCCCAGGCAAGTACCAGGCACCGAGTCATAACCTGAACATGACCTTCCTCCCATCACCATCCTTCCTGTGCAGTTAGAGGTGTGGCAGATATAAATATCCACCCTTAATGCAAAAGGCCATGAACTAATCTCTGACTCCTCGGTTCAGCAACCTTAGGAGGTGATTTATCCACTTCTCCCCCTCTCCACATCAAACCACCATCCTGAAATTTCACTCTCTACATCCAACATGTTCTTCCCTTCCTCCTGTTTGAATATAAACAACTCCTAAGAAGTCCCACTTTCTCCATCTTCAACCTAAATTAACCAAAATATAAAGCTCCAATTCCTCATCCATTAGTAGCTCAGTAAAACTCTTAATGTAGTATTTTGACTGTATCAATGGCTGACTCCACACAGACTCTCTATTTGCCAAGAGAAGTAGGTTTTCTGTTTTCAGGTACATATTATACATTACAGGCACAACAAGAGTAACACACTACTTGATACTGATATTGCCAAGTGACAGCTGTGAGATGACAACAGTTATAAGTTTAAATCCCATTCCTCCCATTTACTGAATTTGTAACCTTGAGCAAGTCTTAAAACGACATAGATTCCATTTTTTAAATCTACAAGCTGATAATAACAGCACCTGGCTCAGAATGCTGGGAGAAGTACATGAGTATCATATGTGAACCTGACATAATAGGAGCTGTATGTGTGAGGTTTTTTTTTTTTTTAATTTTTAAAAGTTTTTTTTTAAATATATATTTTTTTAGCTGTAGATGGACATAATGTCTTTATTTTATTGCTTCGTATGTGGTGCTGAGGATCGAACCCAGGGCCTCACGCATGCGAGGCAAGCGCTCTACCGCTGAGCTACAATCCCAGCCCATGTGTGAGTTTTATAATGATTTTTTTAACCTGTCTTCCTTCTTTTGAAAGAAGCTATGTTTTCTTTTTCATGCTTAAAAGCACAATGCTTCAACCTCATTTCCTTCGTTTTTACTTTTAAAATTTGCTCTATTCTAAGTTTTCATAAATATATATAAATTAAAACAAAAGTATGTTCATTTATGTCTCTTGAAATGCTGCTTTCTTAATCAATAGTGGCCAAAAGACCAGGGCCAAGGTGAAATCCCTACTACACAGTAGTTGTAAACTGTGCCACTAAATTCACAGCACAGTAGCTGACGCATAGTAGTAGCCCAATACTGCCTAGTTCCTGGAAGGAAGCCACTCAAAGCTTAAAAGTCTGTCTAGATAGAGACCCACATGGAGGCACCCTCATTTCCTCACATGATGAAACCAAGATTTTCAATACAGTGTTCACCTTGAGAATTTGTTTCAGAACCATGTATACATAAAAAGTTGCAAGGAATGATAATAGCATTTTGATTACATATCCTACTTTCTTCTAATTATTTAAAAAAATCATATATGCACTAAGCAGTCATTCAAAGGTTATCCCTTCTATTTTTTCCATATTTTTATTGGTACATTATAATTATATATAATGGTGGGAGTCATTATTACATATTCATACATGCACATGATATAACAATATAATTTGATCACTATTGTTCCCCAGTTATTTGCCCTGTCCCTCTACTCCTCCTTCTCCCTCTATTCCTCCTTCCCCCTGGTCCCTTTCATCTATATAATCCCTTTTAGTACCAAGTGAAGTTTACAAGCAAACTTTAGATCCTTCAGGATATTAACTTTTACATGGCACCTACTGCTGAAAGATCTGAGAATTAAACAACCATTATGAAACACAATGTTCAGCACAAAAGCATCCATTAGTTAGGGGTAAATTGTTCCTTTAATCTTAATAAGTGTATACAGTATGGATCAGAAACTGTAATAACTACATTCAAAGAAGGAGTTACTTTCATTGAACTGAACCAAATATTTGTTGGAATTAATCTAAATTCAGTCTGAAAATATTAATTAGAATCACATGGAAACAATATTTCTGAAACATTCATTGCTACTGATTCTAAAGAACAATTTTGCAGAAATAGCTGTTTCCTGTAAGCCTCTCCCCAAAACTGCTTGATCAGAAAATGAACTTTCCAGAAATTAAACTGCTCATCTGAATTTCTGCTAAATTATTAGCTTACTTTTCACTAACCTGAGTTCAACAAGGGAACTACTGGAGTTCTAGCACATAATTCTCAGTGAGGGCCTATCCAGTGTACCGCAGGATAATCAGCACTCCTGGCTCCCAGACACTAAATGCCAATTGTTCCTATATGGGAACAAAAATAACACCCACATCCTCCTTGAGAGCTACTGATTGGCAATTTTATTGCCAAAATAAAACTTTACATGGGACAAAACTAATGTGTAAGAAATTAGAATAAAACTGAAATTCTGCCAAATTTTAGAAAGTATATAGAAAACTTGGTCAGTTTCCTATAGTTGCCACAAGAAAATATCTAAAGACCATGGTCTTATCCT
>PVHX01001931.1:0-185371 GCA_004024805.1 Geosciurus inauris | reverse complement strand
CCTGGAGAGCACAGAACCCACTGCAGAGGCGATGCTCAGACTGATGCTGATGCTCTAGTCACACAGTGGGGCTGTGTGTATCACACGACACTCCAGCATGGACCTAAAGAAAAACTAGCACAAACAAAAACTATAGCAACTTGTCAAGCAAAATTCAATATAAAAAGAGATGAATTGTGGCCAGAAAATGAAAATGTACAGGGAATACAGCTAAAGGATAGGTTTTTGTTTTGTTTTGTTTCTGTACTCACATTGTTGTGAGATTAACCTGTTATAACATTTTTTAAAATACATTTCTATACATCAGCAATGAGTCCTCTGAAAGAGAAATCAGGAAAACTACTCCATTCACAATAGTCTCAAATAAATAAATAAATAAATAAATAAATAAATAAATAAATAAATAAATAAATAAAATACTTGGGAATCAATCTAACAAAAGTGGTGAAAGACCTCTACAATGAAAACTACAAGACACTAAAGAAAGAAACTGAAGAAGATCTTAGAAGATGAAAAGATCTCCAAAGGCTCTTGGATATGCAAAATCAATATTATTAAAATAGTCATACTACCCAAAGTGCTATACAGATTCAATGCAATCCCAATTAAAATCCCAAAGTCCTCTCCTATAAGAATAGAAATAAGAATAGAAAAGGCAGTCATGAAATTTATTTGGAAAAATAGACACCCAGAATAGCCAAAGCAATACTCAGTAAGAAAAGTGAAGCAGGAGGCATCACAATACCAGACCTTAAACTATAATACAAAGCTATAGTAACAAAAATGGCATGGTACTGGCACCAAAATAGACATGTAGACCAATGGTACAGAATAGAAGACACAGAGTCTAACCCACATAAATACAGTTATCTCATACTAGACAAAGATGGCCAAAACATGCATTGGAGAAAAGATAGCCTTTTCAACAAATGGTGCTGGGAAAACTAGAAATACATATGCAGCAAAATGAAACTAAACCCCTATCTCTCACCATGCACAAAACTCAACTCAAAGTGGATCAAAGACTTAGGAATTAGACCAGAGACCCTGCGTCTCTAATTGTGGAGAAAGTAGACCCAAATCTTCATCACATCAGATTAGGCCCCGACTTCCCTTAACAAGACTACTAAAGTGCAAGAAATAAAAGCAAGAATCAATAAATGGGATGTATTTAAACTTAAAAGCTTCTTCTCAGCAAAAGAAACTATCAATGAGGTGAACAGAGAGCCTACATTCTGGGAACAAATTTTTGCCACACACACATCAGATAGAGCACTGATCTCCAGGATATATAAAGAACTCAAAAAACTTAACACCAAAAAAACAAACAACCCAATCAATAAATGGGCTAAGGAGTTAAACATACACTTCTCAGAAGAAGATATACAATCAATAAATAAATATATGAAGAAATGTTCAACGTCTCTAGCCATTAGAGAAATGCAAATTAAAACTACTCTCAGATTTCATGTCACCCCAGTCAGAATGGCAGCTATCCAGAATACCAGCAACAATAAGTGCTGGCGAGGATGTGGAGAAAAATGCACACTCAAACATTGCTGGTGGGACTGCCAAGTGGTGCAACTATCTGGAAAGCAGTGTGGAGATTCCTTAAAAAACTTGGAATGGAACCACCACTTGACCCAGCTATCCCACTCCTTGGCCTATACCTAAAGACTTAAAAACAGCACACTACAGTAAAGCAGCCACTTCAGTGTTTATAGCAGCTCCATTCACAGCTGCTAAACTGTGGAAGCAACCCAGATGTCCTTCAATAGATTAATAGATAAAAAAAACTGTGGTATATATTACTCAGCAACAAAAGAGAATAAAATTATGTCATTTGCAGGGAAATGGATGGAACTGGAGAACATCATGCTAAGTGAAGTAAGCCAATCCCAAAAAACCAAAGGCCAAATATTCTGTCTGATTAGTGGATGCTGATACATAAAGGGGGTTGGGGTGGGAAGCATGGGAGAGATGGAGGAAGTTTTGATGGGCAGGGGGTAAGTGGGGGAGGGGAGAGAAAATGGGAGTAGCAAAAATGGTTGATTGAAATGGACATCACTAACCTAGGTGCATGAAGACACAAACGGTGTGACTCTATCTTGTTTGCATCCAGAGTGATGGAAAATTGAGCTCTATGTATGTACTATGACTTGAAATGCATTTAAATAAATAAATATTTTTTTTAAAAAAAGGAAAAAAATTGTGGTAAGCACAAAGCAAAAACCTTTAATCAATACATGAAAGCTAAAAAGAAAGAACCAAAATATACTACCAGGGAAAGAAAAGTCACATATTTGGAAGCAAATATAGTAATCAAGTAAGAAAGAATAAACTTATGTACAAAACAACTAGAAAATAATTAACAAATGGCAATAAGTTCTTGTGTCTCAATAATTACTGTAAATGGATTAAATCTTCATATTAAATGGCATAGAGTGAATCACTAGGTTTTATAAAAACTTATACACAACTGCATGCTGCCTATAAGAGACCTACTTCAGCTATGAGCACACATGTAGCCTGGAAGTGAGGGAATACCAATGGAAACTGAATGGAAGAAAGATTAATTATATTTAGATAAAGAGCACCTGAATATGTAAGGCAATTAGCAATAGATCTAAAGGGAGAAATGGACAGCAACAAGCCAGGATGATAACTGGAATGATGGGAAATTCAACACCACACTTCCCTCAGTGGGTAGATCCTCCAGGCAAAAACATCAACAAAGAAACAGAATTAACTATACTCTAGACACAAGGAAGAAGTCCAATGTGCTGTTGCAGAAACAAACTTGTGTATTAAAAAAGTTTAAAAATTCCACCAAAAGACTGTTAGAGCTAACAAATTCAGTAGAATTGCAGTATACAAAATCAACATGGAAAATTTGATAGAATTTTTACACACTAATAGAAAACTATCTGAAACAAATATCAAGAAAACAACTGTTGTCGGGTGCTGTGGTGCACACCTATAATCCCAGAAGCTTGAGAGGCTGAGGCAGGAGGATCACAGGTTTGAAACCAGTCTCAGCAATTTGGAGAGATTGTAAATAACCTATGGAATTCCTGTCTCAAGAGTCCTGGGTTCAATCCCTGAAAAAAAGAAAAGAAAAGAGAAAAAGAAAAGAAAATAATACAAAAGAAAAGAGAGAGAAAAGAAAAAATGACTAGGGAAAAAATTTAAAGTTAGAAAGAAAGTCAAAATTTTCTATACTGAAAACTATAACATGCTGATGAAAAAAACTGAGACACGAATCAATGAAAGGATATTCTGTGTTCGTGAATCTGAAAGATTAATATTGGAATAATATTGCTGAGATGTCATACTATGTAAAGCAATACAAGGCTCCAAAGAAAATTCTATGAAACTACTAGTCTTCACAGAAATTAAAAAGGATTCCTCAAATTCACGTGGAACTGCAAGAGGTCCTGTAGAGTCACAGCAAACTCTAAAAGAGTAAAAAGAACAGAAAGGGAGGCATCACACTTCCCGACTCTCACATGGACCACAACCTGTAAGGACCCGGAGAGTACGGCCCTGGCCTAGGAACAGATGCGTGGACCAGTGGAACAGGGTGGAGCAACTAGGAGGAACCTGCACATCATAGCCAACTGATTTCCAACAAAGGTGCCAAGAACACACACAGGGAAAGAGCAGTCTCCTCCACAAGTGGTACTGGGAGAACTGGATGGCCAGATGCCGAGGACTGAAATTCCTTTTATCTCTCCAGATAGATGAAAAATTTAAACATAAGATATGAAATTACTGAAATAAAGCTCAGGGAAAAACTCCACCACAGTGGTCTGGGCATTTTGGATATGACTTCAAAAGCAAAAGCAAACTCCACGTCATGTTCAACCATAAGAATGGGATCTCAGATAGAATAAGTTATACTCCATGCATTGAAATATGTCAAAATACACTCTACTGTCATGTGTATCTAAAAAGGACACATAAGATTAAAAAGCAAAAGCAACAAAAGCAAAACTAGACAATGAGATGATTAAATCAAGTTAAAAATCTCCAGAGCAAAGGGGTTGACCCAGTGAGGAGACACCACAGAGGGTGAAAGAAGAGATTTAAAACTTGGTGCATCTGATGAGTTAATTAGCAAAATTTGAAAGAAACTCAACTCAAGAGTACAAAAATGAGCCGGGCGCAGTGGCTCACATTTGTAATCCCAGCACTTAGGGAGGCTGAGACAGGAGAATCACGAATTCAAAGCCAGCCTCAGCAACGGCGAGGTGCTAAGCAACTCAGTGAGGCCCTGTTTCTACATTAAAAAAAAAAAAAAAAATCACAAAATAGGGCTGGGGATGTGGCTCAGTGGTCGAGTGCCCGAGTTCAATCCCCAGTACCAAAAAAAAGAGTATAAAAATGACCCTGCTTGGACAAGAGAGGTGTCTTGACTCTAAATGGACAAGATTCCTGAGTGGACATTACTAAAAGGACATATAAATGATCAACAGCTATACAAGAAAAGGTTCAGCATCAGGTGGCATCAGGGAAGTGCAGGTCAGAACCACATGAGGTATCACCTTGCATCTGTCAGAAGGGCTGTTTTCAAAGACAACAATGAGGAATGTCCTGGAGGTGGGGAAAGGAAGCCTCCAGGTTGATGGAAGGGAGACGCACTGTGCAGTGTGAGAGGGCAGCCCCCGTTGGCCGCAGTGGGGACTGTTAGGCAGTGCAGACTTCCAGCAGGAGGGTTCTCCAACAGCCTGAAAGGCAATTTCCCATAGGATGCAGTCCTTGCACTTCCCAGTCTGCAGCCAGAGGCCTCCAGCAGTGCACGGAGAGCTACCTGCGGGCTCGCCTTGAGGGCCATGCTGTCCACAGCAGTGAACAGACGGGATCAACCCACCTGCCCGTCAGCATAGGAGTGCGAGGTGGCAGAGAGCAGGCCAAGGCTCACTGGAGCACTGCTCCCCCTTTAGAAAGAAGGCACCACCACAACAGGGATGTTCCTGGCGGCTACTGTGTCAGGGAACATCAGACGCAGAAAGGCGAACGCCACGTGATCTCACTTCTATGTGGAATCTACAAGGGCATGAGGATGATGGCTACCAGGTCTCCAGGTCTGATCATGGGGTGGTGCAGATCTCAGGCGAGTGAATGCTCTCTTCTCCCTGTCTCTCTCCCTCTCTCCTCCCCTCTCTTTCTTTCTTTTTTTTCCTTTGAGGTCTACCGCACACTATGACAACAGCGAAATAACGCACACTGTGTATTGCAAAATCGCTAACGTTTACATACACTGCCCACTAAAACATAACGCACTGGCTGCCTGAACTCCCTTGATTTCATCACCTTATAATGCGTAGATTTGGCAAAACTTCACATTGCACCCCATAAATACATACATCATTTGTCAATTATAAATAAAAATTTAAAAGATGGAAAACAATATCCTAAGCAGCAACTGTGCCCGGGAATTGTGCTAAGCAGGAGGCGCACTGGAGGCAGAGGCTTTTGGGGGAGCTCCATGGTGAAGTGCAAAGGAGCCTCTGCAGAGCCCTTAGGTGCACAGCTCTGCCTCTGCCTCCCTTCCAGGGTGCTGACCACTGGGCGACGGGGAGGCAGTCGGGAGGGCAACCAGCGGTCCCAGGCTTGCTGGGATCCTGTCAGTGGAGGTGGCTTCTCGCCCACTCCACACACCCTCCCCACACAGGAGCCCAGGCTGCTGGGGCTTCCTCTCTCCAAGCTTGCAGAGCACGGGGCAGAGGAGAGGTTTGCTGACTCCTGCACGGCCGACGCTGCTGGCAGAGCTGACACATGCTCCGCTGCTCACATGCATGCCTCCGAACACCCTCAGCCATATCCAGTCTCCTGTGAAGGAAGAAGAGCCGTCCACATTCCTGAAGAGGCTGTGGATGTGTAGACCTAAGGGCCACCGCAGGGGAAGGGTACCAGCACAGGCGCTGCTGAGGGATCTCCGGGAAGGACTGCTCTTGCAGGTGTAAGTAAATCCCGGTCTTTGTTCATGCTTCTCTTCCTATTTAAATGGTGTTTCTGTAGGGATGTGAGGATTGGCGCTGTGGTGGCCATCTTGAAGCCACGAGGCCACATTACAAGCTGAGGGCGGCAGGAAGGCAAATAGAAAGGGCCTAAGGCAAACGGGAGGACCTCACAGACTCTCAGCCGCTTATCTCGGCTACTGTGGAGTTACTTTTCTACTTAAGTCATGATTAGTAGATATTTTGTTGCTTGTAGCTGATGTAATCACAGGTCTGTAAAGAACTAGCTACAAGGTAGACAATTAGCAACACTGTAACAGAGGTCTACTAATGTTCAGGGAAGCCACCCTGGGGGTAGTGAACTGCACGCGCCACTGGAGAGGCTGGCACCTGGTGCAGCCGGATGGAGACGCCCTGCAGAGTCCAAGTGCAGGGCACAGGGTCACTTCATTTAGTCTTTGGTTTGGAGTTTGCACGATGACTCAACACATCCCTGGGCTGATTGAGGGGTCTGTTGTCAGCCCCTCAAGAGAGCAGAATGAGGGGCTCTCAGCTGTGGAGCTGCAGGCTATGGGATAAAGCGGGAGGCCGGGGTCTTGGGGCACACATGGGCAGATCCTCCCTGACAACAGAGCCCCACCAGGGAGGTGCGGCAAGATGGCAGGAGGGGGAGGTTGCCAGCAGGCGCGCTGGGCCAGGAGAGCCACGCCACCCACACCATGGTCCTCCCTATCGGTGTCTACCCTGCACAGGTCACTCAGTTTGGATGACCGACATTCAGTGGGCTGTGGTTCCACCTCAGCCTCACCAGGCCCATAGCCCCTGACCAGGAGGAGGACACGCGTACCTTGAATGAGCTTTACAAGTCCTCGATGAGCCTTGTGCTAGGAACTCAGTGTAATTAACTGAAAACTTGAGAATTCCACATTCGGCTACAGCAATAGAAAGCGTTTTAACAGGAGTCAGTATGACCAGAATATCTGGAAAAGCAATGGAAAGTGCCAAATATGGGCAGTCAGTAAACTGTGGGTCACATTCCTTAAGTGACAGAAGGAAACACACTCCCAGACCTGGGCTCAAGATGCCACAGGGCCTGTCCCACCCATTGTTGGACACATACCGGAGCCACTGGCCATCGTCTGAGACTATCCCAGTGTCACCATACAGAGACTCAGGAGCCACAGGTGCTCTTTCCTGCCTCGCGCCTCCAGGTGAGCCTAGATTGCAGCTCTGTGGGTGGAAGTGAGGCTTTCCTCCTTTTGTGCCCATTCATTGTGAACTCATTCAAGAGTTCCCCCACCAAGAGCTAGAGCCCTGGGGTGGGTCCAATGATGGCCCCAAGGATACACCCAGAACCTGACCCCTGGAACTTGTGATCATCAACTTATTTGTAAAAAGAGTCTTTACAGATGTAACTAATTTAAGTTTCTCAATGTAAAAAAAAAATCATTATAGATTATCTGGTTGGCCCCTGAATCCTGTGACAAGTGACCCTAAAAGAAACAGGAGAGACCTATACTAGAAGACGTCATGTAAAGACGGAGGCAGAGGCTGGAGAGAAGCTGCCATAGCTCAGGGAAATGGCAGGAGGGCTTTCTCTGGAGCACCTAGAGGGAGGCCAGCCCTGGTTCCAACCTTCTGGTCCACTGAACTCAATGAAAGAGAATGCCTGCTGCTCTGTGCCACTGCTCTGTGGCACCTGTCACACCAGCTGCAGGACACTGACAGGAGCCCCTCTTCTGTGGCTCCCCAGGGCCCAGGGCTCACTAAGCCATGTCTTGCTGCTGATGAGGTACAGTGGGGCAGACAGTGGCCTTGTGTGTTCCTCAGCCTCAGATACCCCACCTTGGGGAAGCCGTCTTCTGGGCCTGTGGCAGCAGCCAAAGCTGGTCACTGAGATCCTGGGAGCCCTGCTATGGCGCTGTGCACATGGATGTCCTCTCGGAAAATCAAAGGGCCCTTGATGTCAGTGAGCAGGTCGTTCCAACTCCAGGCTGGGGCCCTCTCCAGGGAACACTGAACGCAGCACCGCACCCTGGCCCAGCTCTTGGTCGTAACTCAGCAAATACGTGTCTGCAGCCGTCTTCTCGCGGGTTATGTAACCCTACTTAAGGAGAAACTGTGTGTGCCCTTGGCACCTCACACATGAAACCAGGGCCAAGTATCCAAGGCAGTAAGTCACGGAGGCTTTAGGTTTTCAACACACATAAAAGCAATTCTTACAGATCATTCTTCACATGATTTTAAATGTTTTCTAAAGTCCCTGGATGGTTTGTGTGTGTGTGGTGTTTAAGGAGTCACTGGGCAGGAGGTTTTGATTTGGGTTGCCAGGGAGGTCCCTTGGGTCTTGCTGCCTCATCCCTCAAGCACATGTGAGAGAGGGGAAGTGGCCCCTCTGGACGTGGCTGGGACTTCAAGGACCAAACAGACAGGGGGAGAGCTCTCAGCAGCCCCTGTTCACCCTCTGCTTTATTTACAGTGGGTTGTTCCCTAAGCAGAGGAAACAAAAAGATTAGATCATATTCCAGAATACTGCATGAACTCCCGAGTCTGGTTCAGAGGAATGATATGCCAACAGCAGAGAGAACCTGAGCAAAGTAACAAACATTTCAAGAGTTTCCTACTGGAGAGGCTGAGGCAGGAGGAGGGCAAGTTCAAGGCCAGCCTGGGCAGTTAGTGTTTCAGAATAAATTAAGAGTGGCAAGGGATGTAGCTCAGTGACAGAACACTTGCCTGGTATGCTCAAGGCCCTGGGCTCAAAAATTCATGCCCCCCAAAAATAACACATAAAAAATAGTTCTTGGTGTCTGGTATTAGTATCTATTTCCCACAACTTAACAAATCCATTCAATGATGCAACTTCTGGGCCAATGTGGGGTTTGGATGACCATCTTGTGCTGTGCCTGAAACCAGGGCCAAAGAGTGAGGGCAGACAGAGGAAGAAAGTGGGCAGAGGATGGTGAAGTGTCTGGGCCTGGCCGTCTTCCCTGGCCATCCCTGCCCAGCATGCTCAATCTCTGGTGACCACCATTTCTCCTTAAGATTTCATTTTGCTCTGTTTCCAGTCCTGGCAAAATTTGAGGGAGGAAACATGATCAGGAGGTTGCAATATAACGTCACGAAGCAAGCAGGAGCAGAATGTTGTACAGGTGCAACTACATTTTCTGAAACTATCTACATCAAAGTAAGATTGCCCCCAAACTGACCCTTTAAGGGTGTGCCCACAGCAACTGCAGTGATAGCTTCCTTACACTTTCCTGTCATTTAGCAGAGAGACACTGAAGGGCACCCATTGTGAAAACGAAGCAGCGTTCTCACTGAGTGGCCCTGTAGCTGATCCGAAATTCGCCCCTCAGTTTGGGAGAGAAAGGCAGACTTCTCACTTGAGAGTAAACACCAGGATAGAAAAAATTACAGCAACTCTGAAAAATGAAATAAAGAAATGAAGCCCTACCACATCCAGATTTTGCCAATTATATTTTAGACAACTGCTCCAGCAAAAATCTGTGAAGAATTTTGAAGTTTGAATTAGACTTTTAAAACATTTCTCACCTTTGAAATTGATTTGAAGAAAAGAAAAACAACAAGTTTTTTAAACAATATGTGGACAACTGTCCATTCAAACCTACTCTCTTGGTTAGTCCCTCAGTGCAGACTCATGAAGCACTGACTGGCAGATGCTTGCTGGCTTTAGGGGTGCACAGATGCAGGGACACAAGTTTCCCTGCCACATACCACCCTCTGTGGTCCTGGTCTTGGGAGTCTCTTCCTGTCCATGCCCTGGATTCTCCAGGCTGAGTGGTGCATGGTCAGCACTGGCCTCAGGGACTATGGCTCTCTCTGTTGGACACAGCCTCTCTCAGCCTACTTTCCAGACACTAGGCTCATCTTGGTGGCCTGAGACTATATTGGAGTCTCCCCCACACATAGTCCTGTGCAGGGTCTCCTGAGTTACCCCTCCCATGGGGCATACCAAGCAGGAGTGTCTGTGGGTCCCTCATTTATACCCACAGAAACCTGCCCACTTTATAATATGTTCAGCTAGGACCTCCCCGGGACTGGCTCAGGGGGCCAATGACAGCGTCGAGCATCCTCCATCCTCAAATTCATCCTGCCTCAACAATGCACCCTGCCAGTCCCCTTTTTTCCTGGAGGAAATGGCTTTCCAGAAAGTTCATCTGTGCCCCTGCATCCTCCACATCTCTCCAGCTTCGCCCAGTGAGGGTCACCGGCAATGCAGGGCCAACAAGCCCCGCAAGTGATTTGGCCAGGGTTCCATGTCACATGGTGTGACAAAGCGTCCATCTCACAGGGGTAGTGGTTCCCCAGCCAGGCATGCACCACAGGAGCTCTCCCTCCACACTGCAGCCGCCCTCTGCAACGGTCACATGGGAGACCGGACAGTGCCTGGCCAGCAGCCTCACCAGACAGATGCAGAAAGCCCAGTGCAGACGCACAGGACGCACGTTGGAGGGCAGCTCCCGCGACACTGGGTGCAGTTGTGACTCCCTGCAAACCCTTCCCGTGTCTTCAGTAGGGAGCTGAGCAGACAAGCCCTAGCACCCATGCCCCGCCTTCCTGAGCAAGAGTCTTTAAGACATGGTGAGGATTTGTGTGCTGCCATAAGAAGGTAGGCAAGACTTTGGGAAGGGAAAAATGAGCTGCAGGCAGATGGCAAAGGGATATGGTATTGTTGATGCAAACATACACAAGCATATGCACGTGCGTGTCTGTCTGTGAATGCACATCCCAGTAATGGTGACGCGCAGAAAGGGAACAGAGGAGCAGGTGTCAGGGAGCTTAGGGCACTTTATTGTTATAACAATAAATCTGATACTTTATAAAGAAAAGAGGTCATGATTCAGTGGCTGGTGAGGCCTCCTGGATGCGTCACAGTGGGCGGTGAGGGGCGAAGAGGACCCCATGCTGAAGGGCGCAGGGCAGCAGATAGCCTGGGAAGTTGAGCCAGGTGCCGCCCTGTCTGCAACAACCAGCCCGCCTTCTATGGCGAGGTCTCGGCACCTTCCCATCGCTTCCGCTTCCAGCACCTCAACACCCCAGACAGTGAAGTGGAAGGGGTGATGTAAGCCTCTAGGAAGAATTTACAGGAAGTCAAGAGCAATCAAACTGCACTGAGCAAACATGCATGCCAGGCTCGGGGGAGGGACCTGTCCCTGGGTGGTCATGGACATCCCCCCACTCCTGCTTCCTCGAACTCTCGACTCCGCAAAAGCACATTCCTTCTGAGGGTGAAACCTTCCTCCTGGAAGAGCATGAGGTGTGGTGGGTGGAGCACCACTCACATAACCTCTTCTGTCGCCTGTTTACACAGTGACACCCAAAAGTTAAGTGCAAGAGGTTCGGAACTGGCCTCAGACGCGGTGAGGCTTAAGCAACCGGCTGCTACAGAACTGCCAACACCTGCTCCCTTCCTCCTCTGCACCCCAAAGCCCCGCAGCTCCCCAAGGCACAGCGGGGTGGAGAAGTTGTCCCCCAGTGAAGGCGCTTTGGGTCCTGGATGAAGCTTCTGAACTCTCGTGGCACCACAGACACAATTGGCAACATGCTCTGCACCTACTGTGCATGTGTGGGGTGAGCAGGGGACTGGAGAGGAGCACGGCCTCTTCCCGTGACGCTCCTCCCAGCACCTGTCAGGAGCTCTATGGGGTAACTCAGGGCGCTCCTTCCCACCACCGCTTGCTCCCTCGTGGTGAAACTGTTAGCTCAGGTTTGTGTCGCAGGCTAGATGTCTCAACACAAAGAGATGTCGTACAAGAAAGGACCTCCACTTGTAGCAATGGTGAGCATAAAGGGAGTAACTTCTGTCTGACAGCAATGGTCTCCCCACTAGTTCTGTCATTCTGAATTTCTGTTTAAAAATTCACACTTTATAAAAATCAACGAAATGTTACGAAATTTGGTAATAAAGGATGTGGCTAAGGCTCCACCAACCTATGGAAAACCCACTGGATCTGACCTTGGGAGTGTCATTTCATCCACTGTATTTCACAAACAGTAATAGGGTTCTGCATAACAATGGGTTGAAGATAATAAAACCCAATCCTGACAGTGAATATGATTTTTCAAATTCACATTTAAGCACAAAATCCTTTGTTCAAACAAAATCTTATCTGGAATTCAATACGTAAGATGAAAAAAGTGGAGCTGCTCTACCTGAGGGCTGAGGAAGGGCCCTCAGTGTCCTCTGCCCACCAGGTAAGCCTACCTGCACAACCTTCCCAGAAACCCCAGCGTGGCCTGTCTCCATGTCATGGAGCCCCATCACCTCTTCTGCCCATGGGGGGACGTGGTGGTGGGAGAGGTGGCAGGTGGTGCAGTCAGTCTGGAACCCAGGTCCGACTCCCAGCCTGGGACTTGTCTTCACTCCATGAGCCAGGAGCTCAGGGACAGGCAGAGACAGGCACCGATACTGCACCACTGCTTGGCTTCAGCCCACAGCCCCAATGGAGCCGGCTTCGTGACACTCCACTGGTATGAACTTTGGTGGATCCTTTTCAGCTACCCATGTTGTCCTCGTCATCCAGGAAGCAGGTCCATGCTCACTGCTCTGCCACTGAAGTCCACCACTGCTAGTCCTCAGCGGCCCCACCTGCGTCCTTTGATCCACATCCCGCAGCCTCGCCAATGCCCCCCACCCCCGTTCCCAGGGCTTGCCCAAGTCTGTAACGCCCTTCACTCAGGTTCTCCATTGATCACACCCAAGTCACCCTTCAAAGCCAGGGCCAGTGTCTCTGCACTCTCCTCATCGACAGCACTCATTACTGTCCCTTGGATGCAACCTCAATTGGGCAGATTCTCATGAGAGGACAGCATCGACACCAGGTATGTGGACAGAGAATTTAGAATGAAGAATTTTAAGCTGGTTTTGTTAGGAGATGAACCATGGTCCCCTGGGACCCACAGGTGGAAGTCCTAACCTAGCAGCTGAGAGGGCCTCCTATTCTGGGAACTGGCTCATCACAAGTGGAATAAGTTAATGATGATGTTATCCTGGAACGGGGTGGCCCTGATCAGGTGTGGCCCATGTCCTTATAAGAAGAGTATATGCAGGCACAGACAGCACACCAGGAGAATATCAGCTGCAGATGTGGGCAGGGCTCTGGTGAGCCTATAAGCCAAGGAATACAAGACCACCAGCAAACATTAAGAACCAAGGCAGAGAAGCCTGGGGCAGCTTCTCCCCCAGATCCCCCAAAAGAGTCAGTCCAGCTGATGCTGCCTGGCCTCCGGCCTCTAGCCTCCAGACTGTGAGAGGATCTCTGTTGCTTAAGCTTCCCCCTCTGTAGTACTTTATCAGACAGCCCTCACTAGCTAATGCAGCGTAAAGGGAGCTCAACCTGCTCGAGGAAAGCACCAAGTGTCTAGAAGGAGCATGCAGGAAGCAGATGTTTCATGGCTGCTGCCCTAGGCCAAGAAAGAAAAGGGGCCTAGATGCTGAGAAGCCACGAGCCACAGAGTCTCAGGCTTCCGAGGCAGCCACACTGCTGGACTCAGCCAGGCCTCTCTGAGGGAACCTGGCATTCTGAGTCTCTCGTGCTGGGAACCTGGAAAACAGGACCAGGGGCTTCGTCCTGGCCTGCTGATGCTGAGCAGGGCAGGAAGCGACCCCAAGGGGAGCAGAGCTGCTCCCTCCCCTGGGAGCTCACCTGCTGAGATGGTGTCTCACTCAGAGAGAAAGTGGCAGCTCAGAGCCCCAGCATGACAGAGAGGAGTGCTGGTGGGGCCATTTGAAGCTGAAGCCAAAGCTTCAGGACTGGCATCTGTCCTAGCACTTATTTCTGTCTTGTAGGATAACTGCGTTTCTGTATGTATTGCACTTAACTGTCTAATTTAGACACTTAGACACTGTATAGTTTACCTTAGCTTTTCCCTCAGCAAAATACACTGTCCATTGCTTACAGTGGTTCTCACCAAAGGCTTAAGAGAATAATATAAGTGGGAAGGAGGGAAGGAGAGAGGGAGGGAGCATGACTGTCAGGAGCGGGCAGCAGCTAAGTGGCAGTCTGGCCCCAGTGGCAGGAGCAGCTGGCCCTGCGAAAGCAGAGAGCAGAGGCTCTTGGGGATTTGGGGGGAGAGGGGTACATCAGGAAATCAACAAGACCCTCTGCCCTAGCCTAGCACGCAGATTGTTGAACCAGGTGCCAAGGTTCTAATCCTGGATTTATTGCACACTTGCTGAGTGACCTTAGACGAACCACTTAACTCAACCCTAGAGATAGTGTCACAAAGTCTTCAGCCTGTAAAATGATTACTGATCCTTGGCCCCCCATCACCACAGTGGTGGTGACGCCTTTGCTGGCACTGGCGCACAGCAGCTGATAAAAGACTAGAGCAGACTCCAGTTTCCTCTTTTGATGGCAATTCTTTTCACCAAGCCAAGCCTAACGCACATGCAGTGAGCCTGGACCTGGGCACCGGGTAAATCCTTTCCATGGGCACAACAGCAGCAGGTTCCTCGTTTGCCAATCTTAGGAAAGGACTTAATTGGTAGCTTGGAGATTGTCATGCCAGAAACATATCATGATGTGACACTGGCATATCTACTACAAGGAACAGGGTCTACACATCAGCCTCTGTGGTCTACAGATCCATCCTTCCTACGGGACAAGCTGGAAGTCACCAGGGGAGAGGCTAACCTGCTGGATGCCAGGATAATAGTCACTTTCCCAAGTGTGCTTCCTCAGAATCCAGAGAGTCTGTAAACCATACGAACTCAGGTAACAGGGTGGCACATTTAGCCTTTGATAATGATAATTATGAAAATGTTTTAACGTGCAGAACATAATCCTACCAAACAGCACATACATAGTCTTGTTTATGTTTAACACTGAAGAGGCCAAACTCCAGAGCTTTTTCCTAGACCTCCTGCCCCAAAGCTAAAGGTACACTGCACTGTCAGAAGTGACGTGGGTCTTGCTGAGGAGCTCATGTGTTGCCTGGGCTAGGAGGAGCACAGGTGGGTATGGGCGGTGTCCTGGGCTGTTACAGCCCCCAGGAACTCCTGTGTCGAAGAGCCTTTAGTACCTCAGAATCTTAAGATAAGGCCTTCATAGAGGTAATTAAATTAGAATCAGGCCCTTAATATGTGCCTTAACCCAACGACTGGCATCCCCTTAAGAGGAGTTTTGAACAGAGAGCCAGGCATGTCCTTCCATGGAGGAAAGACCATGGGGAGATGGAGTGACAAGGTGACTGCCTGCTGGCAGAGCACAGGGACCCTGGGAGAAACCAGCCCACCACACACTTCAGTTTTGGACTTTGAGCCTTCAGGACTGTGGGCTATGAACTGCTGTTAAAGCCACCAGTGTGTGGTGCCCTGTTCTAGTGGTCCTGGTGACCTGAAACCCATGGGCAGGGTTCTGAAGCCTCCTCCAGACCCGCTTCTGCTATCAGCAGCAGCTGGGGAGGACCAGCCTTTGACAAGAGGGATGTAGCTCTCCCCCCACCCCCACCGCCAAAGGGCCATTGGAAAGGAAGCCCTTCTCCTAAACCATCCAGGGTGTGGTCTCCCTAAGGAGGGTAGGTCGAGGCACTGGTAGCCCCTTATTAAAATGTAAGTGCTCCCAGTGCAGATTAACTCCACCCACCTCTGTCAATTAACAAAAATCCTGGATCCAATTAGAAGCTCTGATTTTCCTGCTGCTCCCTCAGTTATTCCCAGGACAGTGGACCCCTGGCCTCCTGGATCTGCACTGAAGAGTGCAAAGAGCTTCACCATCTGTAGTAGATGGCACCAGAGACATCTCTGCAGCCTGTGGTCAGAAGGAGGGCACTGAGGTAGCCCTGGGCTTGGGAGTTCAGGGCTTGGGAGGACACCTGGGGGATGGGTAGAACAGGGAAGGGAGCTGCCCACCTGCAAACGTGGCCTGGGTTGGCTTCCTGCTTGGTTGTCCATGTCATGTTCTGTGGCCCACCTGGCCCTGGAGTGTGCCTGGCAGAAGAAAGCGTGCCCTCCCATTCCTCTCACGCTCCCTGCCATGCTCTTTCCACCTTTCACACACATGCACACTTGTGTACACACACAGTCTCCCAGAGTTGTATGAGATTGGGGGTCAGGAGAATTGAAGTCCCTGAGCACTTCATTTGGCCCTGGAAAGGAGAGACAGAGCTGGTGGTACCCAACCAGTAACTCCACACTGCAGCTCTGGAGATGACGATGGTGACAACTCCGAGAGGTAAGTCAGAGCAAGAACAGGTCAAGGATGCCTGCGCAGAGAATATGTTATTTTCTCTTTAGTTCCATTTCATAGGACACATCATATTATTTCTTTTTTTTCTTGTAACAATAGTCTTGGAAAATGCTTGGAGACCCTAGATGTCTTCAAAACTTCCAGAAACATTTCCCTGAAATTCCAAAATATGTGCTAATCATTGAGACATCCATTTGCTGGACATTTTTGTTGAGCTGATGTCCCTACTGTCTGATGAATAGATATTAACCTATCGACCCATGAGGTTGGGTGCACACATCCCTTAGAAACCTGGAATACATTAAACTTTCTACTTAGGATGTATTGCGTGAGCATTTTTTTGTTGATAGACTTCTAAAGGGATTTCTAGTAGGTAGACTTTCATCTTTAATAATATAAATGGGTGGAGGGCTGATATGAAGTCATGGGAGATAGAACACTGGTCTAAATTTCAAACATTTTTGGAAGCTTCAAACACAAATATGCCATTTCGAGTTTTCCCATTCTCCTATCCCACACATATCATTTCCTTTGAGGGTTTTACTAGAAAATCATCTTTGGATTTGCTCAGATCTGAGAAATGTATTATCAATCCTAAGCTATTATCTCACATCCTCTCTGGTTGTTACTGTCAGTTGTTATTTGGAAGAATATGTGAAGTAAATTCATAAATAAGCTTTAAAAATGTATTCATGCAAGTCTGGTTCTTTGGAAGAAATATACTACTGTAACTGTAATTGCATGTAATTGAGTTTATAATTTAACCACTCTTGATTGTTGGAGCATCAATTTCAAAATGCATAGCTATGATATAAATCAGGGATTGTAAAAAGAAACCAAAATTTAATAATTCTTATCAAGTGTGATATTTTTCTATAGACCCATTCCTACTTGGTTGGACATAATATTTGTAATATTGAATATTTAGGTGATAAGTACCCATGCCTGCAAATTGATGAATAAAATGTTAATGGAAATGACAGTGAAATTCAGTCATGTTGACTTGAGATGTTCTTATTTCCTCTTTTCAGTGAGACTTGGGCCCCATATGTGCATTTCCCAGCTGAGTCTCCCTCACACAGGGATAGAGAAGGAAATGAGGTCCTCTACTTCCACAGCAACTGACCCAGGACAGTAGGAGACAGCGTGGGAACTCCAGTTAGGCTCACTCTTCCCTCAGCCAGGTCCCTGCTTAGGTGCAACAACTGCTGGCATTACCTAGGGACAACTTGGGAGCTGCCCAGGAAAGATGGCATGGTCAGGCATGATTTTCTCTTGCTTTTGGAAACAAAAGGAAATGGAGTTGTTCCACACTTTAGGGATTAAAGGTTAGGGTCAAAGTCTGGGTTATACTAGCTTCCATTCTCATAAAGTTTGATACACATCAGATGGACTTCCAGAAACCTGTGTGGGTACCTCAGGAACCCAGAGGAGCAGAGCTGGACGACCACATAGGGACACCTGACACTCAGCAGGTGACTGCAGGATCCTAAAGGATGTGCCTCTTCACTGTAAATACTAATCATGAGTCCTCTAACAGACAACAGTCTTGTCTTCTATTAGAAGAAAAAAACACCACTAAAAGCAACATGAGTTAAGTTTTTAAATAAACTAGATTTACAAGACAAAAAAATCAAAGGATACTACTTTGCAAAGGGACATGTGCAGGAGGAAGAGAACCTCTGGATGGCTGGAATGGTGTCACCACTCCTAGCCCACTGACATCTTGCCCTGACCAGTTCCTCTGAGCAATGCAGTGACATTGCATATCCAGAGAGTTAAGATACAAACCTTAGACGTGCCTGCTTTCACACTGCAGCGTCCTTATAACAGTTCTTATCAGAGGTCTGCCTGGTACTTGGCAAACAAGACATCCTACCTTTTAAACAAATAATTCATTAGGTAATTAAATCCAAGTGAGATTACTCTAATTAAATATACACTGCTGTTGAATCATAATTTCTATGTGGCCTAGTTAAAGATGAACAATCTCTTATTCCCAACAAAAAAGAAAGCTTTAGGAGAATTCCCCGGTGACTGGAGGAATAGATTTACATGCACTCCACAGAGGTCGTTTCAAGAAGGAAAAGACAGCACAACAAGAGGTGGGGCTGCGTTGCGTGGCTAGAAATTTCGGGGTAAATTCCAGCCTCGCTCACTCTGGTTAATGTTAGTGGAACCAGGCAGGAAGTCACAGGGAATTTTCCTGAGCTCTAGGTCACCGCCAATGAATACCACCGCCCCAGGCTTCCGGGGCTGCATGCCCCAGCGGGAATGGGGGCCCAGAACCAGCACTGGCCCCAGGGCACCCAGGATTTGAGGAGCACGAAAAGTCACTTTGTCCCTAACACCGTGCTCCAGCGGACTCCCTCTAATGGCATTAGAAGTGGCATCCACAGTGGCGCTCCCGGGCGCAGAAGTCCCCGCTGGCTTTGATCTGCGGGGAGCTGACAGTCAGCATGGCAGCCCGCTTTCATTTGTCAGACACGCGTTTGCCAGTGTACGGAGCAGGCAGCGACACCTGTACTGCAGGAATTTACATGGCCTTGCTCCGGGATGGCATTGATTTGGGACGGGTGAAATACAAACACAAACTAATTAAAAACTGCATAATGGAGTCCTTCAGGAACACGGCAGAAAAACAAATAAATACAAGTGCAGCTGGCGCGGCGGCGATTGTGCCTCTGCCCCCGAGCAGCCGTCTGGTGACATCAAATTATAAACCCTGAAAGCCCTCACACCGTCGCTGTTGATCATACTGGAGGTATAATGGAGATGATCTGGTTAATTACCAGGAGATTTATAAAATATTTACGTGTGCGCACACGCATGTAATTCACTTTCTCTGACGCTCGGGGACCTTGACATCATGACACTCAACGCCGGCCTCTGCGGGCCATTCCTCTGCCCCTCCTCGGTGGGAAACTCGGGCGGTTCCGGAGGCTTCGGGGACCTGGCCCCGCTGGCTTTCCCGGGAGCTACACCCGTACTCCAGCCAGGGTCGCTCTGCGCTGCTCTGGGTGTGATGTGCTCCAGGTGTGATGCAGCGGTGGAGGGCGAAGCCCCCAATCTCTGTCCTCGCGCTTCCTGGGCTCCCAGGGTTGCCTTCCAGGATCTCCCCGGAGTTCCTCGCGGACACTCTTATAGTCTGACTGGGCGCCTTCAGTGGTGCAGGCTTGACTTCAGGGTGAACTCAGCCTGGGACTTTGGTCCTTTGTTTTGGGGTCACCAAGGGGTCCTTGGACCCGACCTGATATGACACAGCAGATTAACACAGGCCCGGTACCCAGGGGTGGGGCCTAGAGGGACCATGGGTTGCTGCCCCAGACACCACCCTGGGTGGGGATCTGGGGTCCACCTGTGAGGGGATTCCAGCTTCTCCTCAAGGAGTGGGTATCAGTCTCTTTCAGCTGACTGCCTGATGCTCCCCTATTGTCACCGAGTGAAATGGCATCCCAGAGTCTGCTAGAGAAAGGCACAAAGTCCTGAAGAGTGCTTATGACGCTTACATCAGGGCACACTTGTTGGGCGAACGGCCTGACTGGGGATCATGGGACACATGCCAGGTCAGACCACCCAGCCTCAACACCTAGCCACCGTGCTGCTCAGCAGCCTCACCATCCCTAGAGCAAAGAATGGCCACTTTGAAAGGCGAGAGAAGGACGGAGGCTTCACCCAGGTATCTCCCAGACTGGTCCCGGCCCGAGGCCATTTCCAAAGACTGGAGAGAGGGAAGCCACTCCCACAGGAACCTCCCCTTCTGCTCCAGAGACTCCCGGACAACAGATCCTCGAAAGCAATGGAAAATTATTTGGGAGAAATGAAATTGTAAATGAGGACACCCTTGGGTTTGTCTAATCTCATCCTTAAGTAAAAGCTCTATGCAGGTGGCTTGGAAGGGTGCTGAAGATTCAACGGGGCTGAAGGGTAGGCGGAGGAGGAAAAGGGAACCTGAGCTTCCAAGCAGGGACAACAGCTTCCTCTCATTTGGAAAACAAAACAAACTTGTCATCGAGCTTTACAACCTTGATTAAAAATCAATTTGGCTCAAAGGTGCACTGTTAGCCCCCCCCCTTTCCTCCCCCACTCCACTGCAGAGGCCTGTTGCAGGCCCTCTGATGCCAAGGCGCATCCATGCGCATGCTCTGCACACGCCCAAAGTCCCATGTCACTGGGCAGGGGTGCACCCAGTGTCCTGGCACCCCTGCTTGCTTGCCTTAGTTCCCTGACATTGCAAGCTTCACTGTATCCCACGGCACGCAGGCTCCCAGGCCTGATCCTGGAGGTCAAGCAGCAGAGCTGGGACCCACCACGCAGTGACCCCTAGGCCTGTCTGACTGTGGGTTTGACTGCCTCCGGCAGGATGGAGGTGCAGCAGCCACAGGATGGGTCTTCTCTAGCTAGGAGCAGCCTCCTAGGAGAGCGCCTGCCTGAGTCACCCTTTAGGAGGTAGGGAAAGCATCTGAGGGTCAGGAAGCTGATCTCCCTGTTTCCAATCCAGCACAGCCTGCTGATATCAGTGGCCCTACAGAGTAGTCCCCAAATCCTTCCACCTGCTGCATAGGCAGGAAGCACCAGCAGATCCTGGCTCCCCTTTTCTCTTTATCCCTTGTCTCTTGGGCCACCAGAAAGACTGAACTGGCTGACCTCCTTGGGAAAAGTTCTAAACTCTTTTAAAAGTATAACCAAGTTAGGGCAATGGCTACTAGACACTGTGTTCCTGGTTTAGACACCAGAAGCCACCAAGCTTTGAGGCATGGTACGCACATCCCATGCTAAGGTGTGTGTGTGGAGGGAACTCCTAGGTCTGCTGAGCCAGGAGGTTTTCTGGTTCTTCTCCTCTCCCCTTCTCCAATAGGAAAGCAATTTTCTTTCTCTTTATTTCCCTCCTTCTTTCCCTCTCTGTGGCTAGGTGCAAAGAGAAATAAGAGAGGGCACACAAGGTTCCACTAGCACCTTCCGGAGATGAACTTAAGTCCAGAGGTCTGGGGTGCAGCCCATCTCTGTTCCTTGGGCAGAGAATGGGCCATAATCAACCCTTCACCTTTCTCAGGAATCCATGGATGTGCAGACCTTCTCAAGTAGTGCTCAGGTGGTGTTCCCAGGGGACTTGCCAAGCAGGACCCAGCCAAGGTCTCCCACTTACCTTGCTGATGTCTTCAAGAGCTTACCTGCATTGGATGCCCAATGTAGGTGATATACCCATAGCACATAATGGTGGCTCTGTGAGGCTGGTTGAGGGTCAGGACAAAGTCCCCACTGCTCCTTTCCAGTTCCCTCCCTTGGAGGTTATAATGATTAGAAGTGTGGTAACCTAAGACTGGAAACCAGGTTGGGCCGTTGTGGTGACCAGTGGGAAGGAGGTAATCAATCTATGCAGTCACATCCGGGCACTGGGAAGTGTTTCTGGACTCATATTCTACCTCGTTCTCCAGGTCATACAGGAGGGTTTATCTCACCTGTATTTATTTACCTATGGCCTTGGAATGTGACACAGGTTTGTTGAACCAGAACAGTAGTATGGCTGGCCCATTTCTCACACAGGGATTCACTTATACCCTTCCAATTTGCTCTGGGTATGGGAATCAGAGATCCGAGCCGGAAGTTGAGGGGGTGGACTGGTGATTAGGAGGGCTCTGCAGCTAAGGACTTCCCAGAGCTGCAGATCCCAGTGCCAGCTGGTGGCCACCCAGAATCCTGTCAGAGCTGGAGGGGAGGCCTGGTGCTTGCTAGAGGCAGGGGTGGAGACGTCTGGAGTGTGTAGGGACAGGTTGTGTGTGTGTGCTGGGGGTGGTGAACAGGAAGACCTGACTCAGAGCAGAAAAATTAAGCGCGATTTCGGAGCTGGTAATTAGTAATTACTATTATGGGCCTTATTGTGTCTAATTATAGGCAGTCGCTTAGTGTCCTCAGGCCCGGGAAATGGTGCCTTCCTGAGGCTGGAGGATTCCTGGGGGCCTGGAGGCTCCGCATATGCACATCTCACACAGGGGGAGGAGGGGTAGGGGCCGGGCCTGCGCACTGGGTCCTGGGGGCTCTGGTATCCAACAACACAACCTGATGGGATGGGGGTGTAGGGCAAGATTCCTCTGGCAGCCCCCAACCGCCTAAGCCCAGTCCCACTCCTGAGCAGCAAGTGAAACTCATGCGGGCTCCAGCTTGCGGTCACCGAGCTGGGGCGGGAGTGCCTTCCCGATCCTGCTGCCTTGCAGACAGTGGAGCGTAAAGTGGCCCCAGGAACAGGGACGGGTACCTGGACACTCTCGGTCCCGGGACACTTGGACCAAAGCCAGCGAGAGTAGCTGCAGAGTGACCTGCCTGAGGGGCCTTCCCCAGCACGCGGAGGCGAGGAGGACCTTGCTCTCGGCTTCTGCTCCCGGCAGCGGCGCGGCCAGGCGAGGAGACCCAGAGCCACTCCCAAGCTTGCCGGCTGGGTCCGCTGTCTCTCCCTGCGAGTCTGAGGAGGAAAACGGAAGGCGGAGAGAGGAAGACGCGGGGCCCGGGGCCAGGGGGCTGCGCTGTCTCGGTGCTGGCAGCGGCGCCACCAAGGGTCCTCCGCGCGCTCCTCACAAGTTTACTTCCTGCCTCTCACACCTAGGGAACCAGCCAGGGCGTCCAGGCCGCAGGCTTGCAGTCGGCCAGGGCAGGGGACAGGGGTGCTTCCGCCTGGGAGAAGCGAGGCCCCTCCCGCCTCCCTCCGAGCCCACCGCTGCCGCCTGCGTCTTCCCCCTAGCAGTGACTTCCCAGTGCATGACGCCTCGAAGTTTTCACATTTGGAAACGCCCGCAGAGCTCGGCCACTCTCTCTTTTCCAAGTACAACGAGATCGACCATCGATCGATGATCTGCTAATACCTAACAGGGCTGCGGGGACATCGCATCTTTCCTCAGAGGTGTCTCGTCACGCAGGTTGTTGGCGCACCGAGGACTCCCGGGTGCACTTCTGCCAAAGATGTCCCGGGGAGGAAAGGCAGCGCCAGTCTCAGAGAGAGGCTGCGGGACGCTGGCTGTCACCCTCGACCGGGCTGCGGGCTGCGGGCCTCTTCCGCGCCTCCCCAAAGGTACAAAAGCAGTTTCTGAGTTGTTTTTGTTAAGACGGGACACACCTCAGCGGCAAAACTGGGTATCAGACAGCTGCAAACCCGTGTCGACAGGTTGTCAGCCAGCCTCGGGAACTGGCCTGGATGCAGCCTGCAGCCTCTGGACCCGGACCCAGCGGCCCAGCAGCGCGCGGGCCCGCAGAAGGAGGTGGCCGGGCCGGCGCGGGGCACCACGTGCTCGCCGGGAGGGGCGGGAGCGGACGGTGAGGGCGGGCGGGAGGCAGGGAGGGGGCGGGAGGGGAGCCAGGGGCGGGGCCTGCGCTCAAGGGGATGCCAATCAAAGCATCAACTTCAAATTGTGTCTGAAAGCCCCGCCGCCGAGCCGAGGACTGCCGCCGCAGTCGGCGCGCGATCGCGGATCCGGGCGCAGCCGGGAGCCGGGCGCCGGAGAGCACCGGCCGCGGAGAAGCGACCGGCCCCCACCCCCAGGCCGGCCCGAGCGCGCCCGGGCCGCCGCCCGCTGCCCCTGCGCGGCGTCGGCTCCCAGACCCCGTCGGCCTCCGCCTCCCTGCCCCCCCCCTTCATACTTGCCGCCGCCGCCGCCGAGTCCGTGGACATGTCCTTCCCGCAGCTGGGCTACCCGCAGTACCTGAGCGCCGCGGGGCCGGGCGCCTACGGCGGTGAGCGTCCAGGGGTGCTGGCCGCTGCCGCCGCGGCCGCGGCTGCCGCTTCATCAGGCCGGCCGGGGGCTGCGGAGCTGGGAGCGGGAGCGGGCGCGGCCGCCGTCACCTCGGTGCTGGGCATGTACGCCGCGGCCGGACCTTACGCCGGCGCGCCCAACTACAGCGCCTTCCTGCCCTACGCCGCGGACCTCAGCCTCTTCTCCCAGATGGTGAGTGCGCCGGCCTCCTGCGCGGCCTCCGGTGCGCCCTCCTGGCCTTCGCCTGCCTTAACCTCGGACCTGGCGCCTGGGCAAGGGGAACAGGGGTGCCCGGCGCACGGGAGGGACAGAGGACTCGTAGACCTGCCCAGGCTAGGAGCGGGAGATGTTCTGCTGGAGAGCTACCAGCGGGCCGGGACCACGACCACAGGACTTAGGAGGGCAGAGACTGTGGGCCGGTAGCCGCCCGGCAGGCTCGGCCCAGAGAGGCGGAAGGCCCGAGCCGGGACGGGGTCGCGCAGGAGTGGAGGCCGCTGGAGCAGGCCGGGGATGAGCTGCCCGGCGCCGGAGGTCGGGGGAACCAGGACAGGCCCACCGGGTCCCCGTGGCCCAGGTCACCAGGACCCCCACTGCCTGCCCGCGGGCCTCGCTCGCGGTCTCTTCAGCTTTTGAGCTGGGTCGAGAAGACTTGCTTTTCTTCTTGTTTGGCAGAGCCGAGGTAGTTGTCTGAGTTGGCCAGAGGGAACCCTGTAAAGCTTAGTCCCTCAACATCATCCTAACAATAGACGTCGGGAGGAATGGCGAGGTCCTTTAATGGCGTGTGCAAATTTAAGGTTTAAAAACATAAAGTTGAACTAAATGTTGGCGTCTGAAACGGTGTAGGCTTTTACTTTTGTAAGTTGCCAAAGTTTTCATTTCATTTGTATCAAAAGCATTTAACTTCTCGCGTTACATAATGAAGGATTAAAGAAAACAGAGTCCCTGGGCTTAAAATAAATGGTGTCCTCTCAGTCTCGCGTCCCAGTGGGTGTCAGATGGGGGAGGGGGCTGCAAATTTAATTCTCCGCAGGGGCATTGGCCAGTCAGTCTATCCAAGTGAGCCATTTTCCTTGGTCTGATTGCAAGGTTGGGGCTGTTTAAACTTCAGGACGCTTGTGAATCGCGAGGTGGGTGCAGAGTCGAGGCGGCAGCCCCCTCCTGCTTTGCTGCAGACTGTATAACGCAATTTCCAGGCACCCCTGAATCATCCCCACTTCTGAAGAAGAGACCCAGACTAAATACCCGCCAACTGTGCAGGAGCAAAGCAGCAGTCATGTTTTCTTGTAACTTTTCTTGTAGTTCTAAAAGAAAGCTGGTTTCTCTGAAATCGGCCCCAGCGGCCTTTCAGATTGCCTACTGTCCAGATAGATCAGCCCCCATTTTGTTCAGGCTGCGGGGATGCCCGGGAAGCGATGAGAGATTTACAAGGTGGCCTTTCAAAAAGAATTCCCAGCAGAGAGAAGGCCTAAATGTCTTCTTTACAATTACTCCCGAAATACACTGAAAAGCGCAAACTACATTTTGCAAAGACTAAGCAAAAACGAATTCTGGCCACAGAAATCGTTTTTTATGTGGTCTCTGTCACCCAAGGAATTAGTCAAAGAAATGTGCTCTTTACAACGTTCTAAGAGCCTGGAGTTCCCCTTCACTAACACAGTCACTGGATGAAATCTTATGGAGGATGATAATTTTTTTTACCAAAATTTTGAATGCAGTTGTGAGCCATTTGGGAACCCTGCCCGTGTGCCTGTGGGGAAGAAGCTTGTGGGGAGGGCCTTGTGCATGGTGGTTCCATAGGAAAGGGCAAACTAGTTTTTTTCCCCGTTGTTGTTTGTTTGTTTTACTAAGGGAATAAGTTTAAATGCTTCCCCCAAGGTGTGTGCTTTACCTCCAGGTCTCCTGCTAATTTCTGGAAAGTAAGCCCAAACTCAAACCCCATTCTAGGCCTAGGTTTCCAAGCCATTAAGATTGGGTATTTGGAAGTCAAAAGATAAAATTGTGAGCAAATGTCTGTCTGGGCAATTTATGGTAATAATGAGGCTTAATGAGGTTGTTAGAAAGATAAAATGTTATTTACCAAAAAACCTGATGGGATAATTTGACTCGCTGTGTTTTACTACTGATGATAAAAAGAATATTGATTGCAAATAAATCACCGCCTCCGAATGCCTTGCAAACAGT
The DNA here is from genome assembly GCA_004024805.1 of Geosciurus inauris. Lineage (NCBI taxonomy): Eukaryota > Metazoa > Chordata > Mammalia > Rodentia > Sciuridae > Geosciurus > Geosciurus inauris. The sequence continues at coordinate 159,277 of PVHX01001931.1, read as the reverse complement.
TTGTGTTTGCTTGCTCCAGATCAAAGTCAAACTTAAGAGATAAAGTAACCGAGAAGAGGCCCAGGAAACTGAACCGGTTCTCCTCTTGCAGCCACTGGCTCCAGGCCTCAGCGTTAATATTTTACTGGATAAGCCCTCCTTTTGTATTTTTTTTTAAAACAAAACAAATGGTGTTTTTGTTATTGTTGTGGATGATGGCCAGGATTAAAATTTTAAATTACTTGTCACTACTACAGACCTCTAAGTGTGAGAGAATCATTCTATACAGATTAATCTGGGAAGTAAAAGGAGTGTGCTTTCGTTTTAAACTGCGGGTGAATTTAGACCCATGAAAGTTTATTTTGATTGACCCCCTTCAGGGCGGAAAGGGGGGGGGGCTTGAGTTCTGAGTCCTTTGCATTTGGAGAAACTGTTTCTTGAGCCTAGTTAAAAGATTTCCCCCTCTAGTTAGCATAAGATAAACTTGGAAATCCTGATTTCACCAGCTATTGGGGGACTATGGGGAGACCTAGGGAAATTCAAGGGGACTATGGCTCTCTAATTACATTTTTCTAGAAATGCATGGTTTCTAGAAGTTTTTTTAGAGTAACAAAAACCTATCTCTGTGATGGAAAACGCAGCTCCAGGGCCTGAGTACCCTCTCCTCCCCCAGGAGCGCATTGGGATCTTCTTGCGTTGGGAGCGTACTCGGGCCCGCGAAAGTCCAGTGGATCGGGATCCTAGGAGGCCCTGGGGCTGACAGGAGCGGCTGCTCGGACTTTCCCGGCTTCGGACTCACCTTCTCACTCCCTGTCTCTCTCTCTCTCCACCTCCTTCCTTTCCTCTTTCGCTCTGCCGTGGCTGCAGGGCTCGCAGTATGAACTCAAGGACAACCCTGGGGTGCACCCCGCCACCTTCGCAGCCCACACAGCACCAGCCTATTACCCCTATGGCCAGTTCCAATACGGGGATCCGGGGCGGCCCAAGAACGCCACGCGCGAGAGCACCAGCACCCTCAAGGCCTGGCTGAACGAGCACCGCAAGAACCCGTACCCCACCAAGGGTGAGAAGATCATGCTGGCCATCATCACCAAGATGACCCTCACGCAGGTCTCCACCTGGTTCGCCAACGCCCGCCGGCGCCTAAAGAAGGAGAACAAGGTTACATGGGGTGCGCGCAGCAAGGACCAGGAGGACGGTGCCCTTTTTGGTAGCGACACTGAGGGCGACCCCGAGAAAGCCGAGGACGACGAGGAGATAGACCTGGAGAGCATTGACATTGACAAGATCGATGAACACGATGGCGACCAGAGCAACGAGGACGAAGAGGACAAGGCAGAGGCGCCTCGCGCGCCCGCCGCTCCTGCTGGGCTTGCCCGGGATCAGGGCTCGCCGCTAGCAGCTGCCGATATGCTCAAGCCCCAAGACTCGCCTCTGGGTCTGGCCAAGGAGGTCCCTGAACCTGGAAGCACGCGCCTGCTGAGCCCTAGCGCCGCGGCAGTCGGCCTGCAGGGCGCGCCGCACAGCAAGCCCAAGATCTGGTCGCTGGCTGAGACAGCCACAAGCCCCGACGGCGCGCCCAAGGCGTCGCCGCCGCCGCCTGCGGGCCACCCGAGCGCCCACGGGCCTCCCACCGGTGCGCCGCTGCAACACCCCGCTTTTCTGCCTAGCCACGGACTGTACACCTGCCACATCGGCAAGTTCTCCAACTGGACCAACGGCGCGTTCCTAGCACAGGGCTCGCTGCTGAACATGCGCTCCTTCCTGGGCGTCGGAGCGCCTCATGCCGCGCCCCATGGGCCCCACATGCCAGCGCCGCCAGCGCCACAGCCGCCGGTCACTGCTGCCACCGGGGCGCTCCACGTCGACAAGGCCTCGGCGCGTAGCAGCCCTGCTCTCCCAGGTACCGGCGCAATGTCTACCCAAACTGAGGCTAGGAAAACAGATCTGGGAGGGGTGAGGGGTAAGCCTGATGCCGGGGGAGCTAGGCCAAAGCCCTAGGGCTCTGGGGAGTGGGCTGTGATCTACCGGTAGACAAGCTCCTGATGGGGGGAGGGGAGCAGGTTTCCCTCCTCCAACCTGCGGGAGCCGTGGGCCGGGATGTGTGGGGAGGGAGCTGTGCAACCTTCGCTGCGCGCCCCGCCCCCTCCCGGTCTCCCTACCCTAACCTCTGCCTCTTCCCCTCCCCGCAGAGAGAGACCTCCTTCCCAGGCCGGAATCGCCCGCACAACCTTTAAAATCGCCCTTCCAGCCAGTACGCGAAAAGTGAGTGATGTTTGTTTTGCCCAGGGACCGGGTGGAGCTGGGGGCTTGTCTAGGTCTGGGCTGAGCGGGCGGCTGCCGTAGAGGTCGCGGAGCCATTACTGTAGCGGTGCTGTCCGCCAAGCGGCAAAGTAGATTGGGTTTCTCAGCAGCCGGGAGCTCGCGCGGGCTGCAACCCCCACCCTGGGTTCTGCTGGTAGGAGAAGCGACAAGGTGGCGCAGCGTCCATCCACTGACATTGCTCGTGTCTTGTTTTGCTGTGTCTCCCATGCAGCTCGCTGGCCCCGCAGGAGGGAACGCCGCGGATCCTAGCAGCGCTCCCGTCTGCCTGATTAAGGGTCTCCTTTTACTTTTGCGGGGGGAGGGGGGAGGAGTTGGGAGGGAGGAGATGAGGGAGGAATTAAGACAAATATTTCAGACTGGTGTAAAGGACAAATATGACAACGACGTCAACGACTCTCATCCATCGCTTTCTGCAGAAAGGGGCTTGTCCAGCCTGAGCTCTCGGACCCGGTGGCCAGGCCTCTGCCTGCGGCTCCGGTGGCTGTCACCACGCTCGGGTTGATTATCCGATTCGGTAAATGACCCCACGTGCTTGTGTCTTTTTCTTTTTCTTTTTTTCTTTCTTTCTGTATATAGAGTGATTTCAGATTGTAAATAGCGCGTCAGCGAACTTGTCTAAATCATATATTTTTGTCTAATAAACTAAATGAAATGAAGCCCGACGCTCCTGCTGCAGTGTGTGGCTGTGCGTGCACGCGTGGGTGAGGGTGTACCAGGATCCTGGAATCCTGGGCAGGGCTCAAGGGCCTGTGGCTTGCGGAGGGAGGTTCCTGGGGGAGGTCCTGCAGAGAGTGTTTCCACTGGGCAAGCCGGTGTTTCAAGCAGGCGTTTGCTTGTGGTGGTGGTTGAATTTGTTAATATTGTCGCTAGAACAATTCCTTGTTGGCAGGTCAATTCTTTTCAACGCTTAGATAAACATTTATCTGGGGCACGTCTTTCCTGGGACATAAATGAGTTCAATTTTACACAATTTATAAAGTGATTTTTAAGTGGGAAGAAATGAGGGTAAATGAAAAGAATTTTGAAACTCACCCCCAAAGGAGAAATTTGGATTGGAAATCCGTTCATAACTAGTCTGAGCAGTGCCTCTTGCTATAGGGTTGTGTTCTGGGTGGAGTCTACAATAATACAGTATGAAATACTGCTCCGAATGTATTTTTATTTTTAATTTTTGATTTATTTTATTTTTACTTATTTGGTTAAATGTAACCTGGATAAATTGGAAGACTCTTAAATTCCCCAGAGAGACGTGCGGGAAGCGGTGCGGTTCCGGGGGTTCTCTGGGAGAGTGAGTGAGCCGGCTGTGGCCGCGGTGGAAGTGGAGGGAGGGGAGGGGTCTGGTCTGCCAGGGTCGCCCCCTTAACCTCCATGCCACGGCCTGCGTCGTTTTGCCCTGCGAGGCGCACCGAGTGAGCCAAGAACAAATAATCCGCCAGATGCCCGGGCGGCAGGGGAGGAGGCAGCTGGGAGAGGGGATAGAAACAATGCAGGAGGAGCTGGCCGGGGACACGCGCTGGTGGAAGAGTATCCTAGATCGCGGCACTTAGTCTGGAGGTCTGGCCACCGGTGCATTCGGAGCATCCCGAAGGTCGGCCCTGGGAACCCTGCGCGGGGGCTCTTGGGACGCCGGCGACTTGAATTCGTGAGAAAGCAATCATTTCAAAAACTGTCAGCAAGGGTGTGCCCTGCGGAGACATCCGCTCAGTGGGGATAAGTGTGGGTCTTTAGTGTCGGGCACACAGTCCCCCACTCCGTCCACCTCCACCCTGAGCCTGTGCCTTCCTCTTCGTGCCCCTTTGGGACCCGCTGGCTCCCAGGCTGCGCGCAGTGGTGGGCGAGTGGCCGGCGGGGCAAGTCGGGCGGGCGTGTGTTACCCGCGGTTGCCCCGCTGCCGAGATACTGGCCACCCTCCTGCCGCTCGAGTAGACACTTCCCTCTGAGGCCGAACCCCACTCGCGGCGCCTGCGTCTCCCCAGCGCTCCTCTTCACTGGCCGGTCCTTTCAGAGGATAGGGTCCAGGCCCCTAGGCTGGAAGAGGAGGCGTGAAAGTTGCTGCAGTGACAAGTGTCCTGACCTGTGGGAGTGCGAGTCAGTGCGCGGTGGGGAGGGGTGGGATGGAGCCCCAAGAGGAGCTGGGCCTCGCTGCCCAGTGGACCGCGGGGCGGGCGGGCTCAGGCTGTGGCCACTTTAGAGCAGTTTCTGTCTGAATGGATGTGCTCGAGGCGCCCTCTATGGTCGGAAAACGGAATGGGGCCCTGACCTGTGATGATGTTGCTTCTGGGGTGTGGCACCAATCTGGGGGTGCTGGGCCTTGGGGCTCTGTGAACACAAGCCTGGGTTTGCAGCAATAGGATTTGCTCTGTTTCCGGTGTGGTGTGTGTGTGTGTGTTTCGTGGGGTGTTGGGGCTTGCTGAGTAGTCACCTGGCATGTCCAGAGAGTGGGCCCCAGGCTGTGCCTGTTTTCCTCGTGCCCCTGTGGCCTGCGGAGTCAGAGGGGTTTTTAGTCCATCTTCTGCCCTGGGCTTCAAGGAGCCTCACACTCCCCCAGAGCTCCTGAAACGTGCCTCTGACTCCACCCTGACTGCTGAGGCTAAATGTGCCCTCTGACCTTGAAGAGACCCTGCCTCTAAAGAGCCTTGACTAGCCCTGACCTGAGCACCAGATGAGGAACGGCATTTTCAGCCACACAGGTTTACTTCTCAGGCATACGAGATGTGCTGGAGATCCCTTCTGAGTGACGTGCAATTAGCAGGCAGAACCAGGTGGCCCCTGTGCTGCCACCCAGGCTCAGAATTTTTCTTTCCCTGAGTCACATCAGATGGTCCACCCAGACATCCTCTGAGGTACACCTTCTATTTCCATTATTTTTTTTCCTATGCAAGACATTTGGAACCTTGCTGGTTGCTACAGAAGAAGCTGGGACAGCATGTGCCCACTGGTAGGAGTGCAGGCTGCTGGCCATGGTGGTCTAGAAGTTATGGAGGTTCTGTGGGTGTTTCTGAGAGTCAAATTTCTCATGCAAAGAAATAACACTGCCAGACTCAGAATTATTTTTCTCCAATGAAAAGCAAGAAATGAATTTTTAATCAAGCCCTGAAAGGCATTTTTCTCTTTTGTGGGCAATTTGTTCACACTTTTACTCAGCACAGCATCTATTACAGGTGTTGGGGGGCTAGGAAGCACCCAGGTGCCCAGTGTTCTGTTTCCCAATAACTCCAGAGTGGACACAGAACATGCAGAGGACACCTTTGCCTCTGAAGTGTCTGCCTGAGCAAAGGAGCTCCCTACCCGGGCTCACCCCCACGTGGACAGGAGTGGCAGCAGGTCTGTGACAGGCAGGAAGGAGACACGGATTCCTAAAGGGAGAAAGGCTAAGGCTTGTCAGTGGGACTGATGTTCTGATTGTAGGATCTCCTTCTGGGGAGCAGGTTGCCTGTGGCAGGACACCATTTCTGGGGAGCACAGCTGGAAGTGGATTGTGGAGGGTCAGGAAGCCAGTGAAGCTGGGATGCTCCTCCACTCCAGCCCAGACCTGCCCTGGTGACAGGCAGTGCACCAGGCTCCTTCTCTTAGCTCCACTGGACCTGAGGACCCAGGGAGTGGGCCTACCCTAAGGGCTGACCTGCCACCAGTCTCAGGTCTCCCTGGTCCCAGCATACCACCCGCCTTTGCTGGACAGTTATATTCACCAGCACGCTTATCTTGCTGTGAAATGGAGAATTTGTATTTCTATCTCAGGGACAGGAGAGCAACACATGCCTTGGCTCCTAGGGGTGCCACCTGATGAGCCATGTCCTATGACATTTCAGTCATGGGTGATGGAAAGGAGGTGGGGGAGGCAGCACCCGGGGCCTTTGGGCCAACTTCCTTGGAGGAGGAGGAGGAGGCTGGCCCTGGCTGCTCAGCTCTGGTCAAACCGACCCAGTCCTTGCCTGAGCTGAGACACTCCTTCGGTCCTCCACTGCCTTTCTTCCTTTCCAGAGGGCACAAGCATGCAACAGGTCTTACCTGGGCAGGCAGGATATGCCGTGTGGCTTCCTGGAGTTTCCTGGTAGAGACTGGGGTTTGTGGACACTGATTTGGGAAGTTTGGAATCTGAAATGTGCTTCTGAAAACTACAGGGCCCGGTTTGCCTATGTTACTGGAAGTGAAGAGGAAAAGGAGGGAATTAAGCCATGCCCAGAGGGTCACTTGCAGGGCTGGGGAGGGGATCAGCAGGCACTGAGATCTGGAGACCAAAGGTACTTACAAGGCCAGACCAACCTCCAGCCCTCTCTGGTCGCACCATAGAACAGAGCACTGTGACAGGAGTCAGCCAGGCTCTGGAACCTCCTGGCACCCAGGGGTAGCTCTGGAGTGTACCACACTGAGACTGAGCATCAGCTGGTGGCCAGTGACTATTGTGGCCTATGGAGAGTGCTGACAGTTCTCTGGCCCTGAGGCAAGAAAGTGGCTCCAGGTGTGGAGGGCTTGCAGGAGGGATTGGCCCTGGGGCAGAACCCAGGAAGGAAGCAGAGATAGCAGAGCCACCTTCCGGAAGTGGAGACAAAGCCCACCCACCTGGAAGGGTTCCTTGAATTCCAGTAGGTGGGATTGGGGATAAAGTGATAACTGGAGGCAGCAAGGTCCCATCCCCAAGGCCCAAGGCTGCCTAAGAACTTTTTGGGCCAAGGTCGACCAACCCAGCGTGTCTAGCCTGCCTCCACTTAAAGCCTCATTCTGCTGGGGAAGGAGTTTTCAGGTCTCAAGAGCACCCTGCTGAGCCTGCAGCGCTAATTATGGCTCCAGAGCTGAAAGGCCTTCAAAGGTCATCCTGTGGGGGCTGCTGGCAGCCTTTGTGCCCCATGGACTGGTGGCTAGTCCCAGATCTCCTGCTCTAGCAGGATAAAGGTATCTGCAAGGGAGCCCGTCCAGAGGGACCGCATGCCCGGGAGCTGGGCTGCACTCCCCGAGCTGTCCCTGCCCTTAGGGACCCACAAAAACAGTTGTTTCTTTTCTAATAAAAAGGTAAATTTTAGATCGAAGAAAATGTGTTAATATGTAATATTAACATTTACCTTTCTACTAAACAGTCCTAAAATATAGTTTTTAACATGTATTTTCAGTGGAGGCAAGGGGCCTTGAAGGCACACTACCTGAAGACCACGAAGCTCCCCAGGTGAAGCAGGTTCCAGGAAGCCCTGCGTGGCCTCAATTTCTGGAGTCCCCTAAAAGGAGAAGCAGAGAAGGGAGGTCACCCTGACATCTGATGGGAGTAGGGAGCAGCCTGTGTCCCCACCCAGGAGCCCAGGGCTAGATTGCTTTGAAAGACCCCAGGCTGCTGCTCTGACCTGTCAGACAAATATCCACAAAGGGACATCTCAGAGTCCCACATCCTGCCCCTCCAGTCCCACCCTTGACTAGGTTACCTGCTGGAAAGGAAAGGTGGACCTTCTGCAGGCAGCAAGGAGGCTGGAGCCTAGACTGTACGTGGGTAGAGGCCCACGGCCACCCTCTGACTTCCCTTTGGGCGGAGCCCCAGTGGCAGCTCTCTCTGAGGTGCCTGATGTCTGGCTTCTGAAGACATCCCCCATGTCTCCGATTGTCCTGGGCTACTGTCTGGTTGGGCTGCACGGTGGCCAGGCTGCAGCAGGAGCCTGCAGTGTCACCACCCACAAGGACCGGTACTTGGGGGCAGAATGAAGGACCTTTATTGTTAATTCCTGTATTTAATCTCATAGTTTAATTCCCAGTCTGCTGTGCTGTATTTCTCTACGGCGTGTTTATGATGTGTAAGCCTGGCTCTTTAGCCGAGATGGAGAAGGTCACCAGACATCGACACTGCATGCAATAGCTGGTAGCATTACCGCGGGAAACCCCTCCCACGGTGGTCCTTGGTTGGGCGCTTTCAGTCTTGGTGGCTTTCTGTCTCCTGTCTCCTCTGTTTGCTTGTTTATTTGCTTGTTTGGGCTGTAGCTTTGCTTGTTATTGAAATTTAAACGTATGCTTAATTGCCAGTTCCTTGGATAGTTGCAGCAATGACTGGAAATATTAAATACATCTGTGAGATTGGTGGGCAAGAGAAATTAAAAAGGTGCTTGCTGCACTGAATGCTAAAAGGATCTCACAATGAAGTGATTAACATTTTTATGAATAAAATTAATCACGCATTAACTCTGCAGCACAGTACATCTGAAAGCCAAATGTGGCCCGGCAGCCCCTCTGCTCACACCCAGGAACCTGGAGGCTCCCAGGGCCCACAGCAAGCGCTCAGCCACCGAGGACTTGAGTGTTTACCAGGGGTCAAGTCCATAATGGATTTCTAAATTTCAGGGACCAAAAAAAAAAAGAAAGCCGAAGGGCACTGACGCACACACCACACCACACGGATGACATTGTTCAGAAGCTGCCAGGTTTTGGTGGCCTTTAACAAACTCTCAGTGGACACGGGCCATCTCCATTTTCAGAGGTGCCCATGGACCCAGTCCATCTGGGTCAAAGAGGATGTGAGAAGGTGATGCAGGGGAGGGAGGCCCACAACGCCCAGCAAGGCGCTGGCTGTGGCCCTTGCTGACCCTCTCCCGTGTGCCACAGAGCTGGTCAGTTTGGAGCGAACCTTCCGCAGTGTTCAGATTTCCACTTTCCCAGGTAATGAAGCACGGTTTCTCGGCTCGGCTCCCCTCTGCTGCTTTCTCATCTCTGGCCACTGCGGCTTGGGGACCACTGCAGCAGGCTGTACAAAGGGAGGCGGAGGCATCTGAAGTGTCACTCCTCAGCCGCAGCAGAGCCGCTGCATTTCCATCTTGTTGACGCTCTCGGCCGTGTGTGCAGCAGCAGGTGAAATCAAAGCGGCCCGTCTTCCTCAGCTCGCCACATTATTTTTCACTGCTGTGGAGAATCTCTCCGAGCTCCGTGAACCAATAAAACAACGGTCCTGTTTGAGTTGATATATTAATATTTACTGAGGATTTGCAAGGTCGGGGCTAAATGTCAGCAGATTGCTGGGGCAGTCCTGTGGGGAATAATTAAACAAATCTCACAGCAGTTCAGCTTCCTAACATCTTTATTAATCTTTTTTTTTTTCTACCCTCCTGAAAGAATACATTGAAATATTGCTTTTGCAACCTTAGAGAAGAGTCAGAATAAGTTTAATAATAAAATACTGTGTTGGCAATGGTAGCTCCTGACAGTTTCTTGGACCCTTCCCTGGCAGATGCTAGTGAGCAGGAAAAGCTGTGATGTGTGAATTATCACCAAGCTACTGGGATTCTCACCTGCCCCTCCATCAAATTTATCCTGACCAATTTGCCAAACACAATGATATTGTTCCTGTGATTTGATCCACATGCTGACTGTGCCCGCGTGGTCCTCTGCTCAGCAAGGTGACTGCCGGCTGCTTGTTCCCGAGGCCGCCTTCTTTAACGTGATTACAGTGTGCACTTTAGTACAAGTTCGGCGATTCTCTTTAATAAGCTCCATAATTAGTGTAGGGATGCCTCATTACAAGCCATATCCTGTAGCAGTCCTAGGCCCAACAACCCTCTGCAATCTGATTTATTTTTTATCAGGCAGCAGGAGCTGTCTGGAGTTTTTGTTTATATAATGGGGACCTGCATTAGGCCCCTAGTGTAAAAATACCACCAGGAAATTAATTGCTTCTGTGTGGATTCACCACAGATGTGTCCTGTTGATCAGAATGGTGTATTTTTGACTTTGCTCTCCTGTGGTGAGTTGTGAAAGCCAGCAATGCAACGTGTCGGCATCCATGTGGATGTGTTCTGACATAATTGGAAGGAGGAGGCTGAAGGAGGTTTCACAAGGTAGGTTCTGGTTTTCTGTGAGAGGGTCCCGTCCTTTCCCTTTATGCAGTTCTTATTTATCAGCATGTACACACTTGGCGTGTATTTATATACCACATCTGCGTGGAATCTCCTCGCGCAGTGCCCGGGACTGGAACTTCAGTGGGTTTCTGGCTGAAAATTCACGTACAATCACTGCAGCAGGGTGGTTGATCTTTGACCCCCACACCCAACACCATGGCCCTTGTGAGCTTCAGCAGAAAAGGGTCTGTCTCTACTGGCCACCTCAGAGACAGGTCGGGAGGACACTGGGTGGCAGGCCTCATGAATGGTCCCATTGGTCTGTGTGGGTTTCAAGTGCCACTATGCTATGTGGGCCTGGCCACAGGCCTCGGCAGAATATAAGCAAATGTCAAAGGCCCCCTTCCTTTTCTATGCTCTTCCTAAGATCACTTGACCCACCCCTAAACTCTGATCAGGTTATGAATTACTCTAATTTAGAACATTTCAAGGATGGTTTTTTGTATCTTAGTGTAGTATGTATCAGAATGTCCATGTTCTATCCTGGGCACTGCACTGTTCCCTGCTCTGCATTCTGGGTGGACAGATCAGCATCCTCATGATGCTCCGTATTCCTGTAACCCTTTGTCTGCATTTCCTGAAGGAGACTCAGGGGCTTCTCTCTAGCTATCTTTCCTTTTGAGATGCTGTGGCCAGCAGTCTGGTGTCCTTGCTCATGCTCAGCACCATGTTGGGAGAGGTTTGCAAATTTAACCTCAGACAACTCAGCAGACAGCACTTTGTTCTTGAAAGGAAAAAAAAAACTAATGATAAATGTAGCAATAATGATAGTGAAACATATGGAACTGTGCAAGGAAGGAAGTGTGTGTGGAATACAAAGAACGCATTCTGTGACTCAGATGCTCCTCAAGAAGCATTAGTTATTTTTGAATCACTGCCAAGAATAATTAGAAACTAGAATTTATCAATTAGGATTTGCAGAGACCTACTCATGGGGTGATCCAGGGTCCTTCTTGGAATTCCTTAACTTGCCATACTGAGATGTTCTCAGTGCCAGCAAATGCAAGCTCCAGAGTCAGGAAGGGCGCACGGAGGGGAGGTGTGTGGCACCTTGCTTGGTAGCAGTGAGAAGAGTGAAGGTGAGCCCTGGTGGACATGACCTCCTGCATTCTAATAGAGGGGCCATGGCTGAGGGAGGTGGCCTAATGCTTGTGGGTTCAGGAGAGCTGCTCAAGTTTGCATTAGGAGTGACAGGGGCAGAGCTGGGTTTACCCTCTGGGTTATCCATTCTGTCTACCTTCTTCCCCAGATACTTCTCACACCCTTACCTGCTGGAGAGGGGCAGAGATGCCCCTAGAGAAACTTATTAGCATGTATGTTGCACATCAACCCCTTCCCCAATTCCTGTTTGGTCAGGGTGGACTGGGGCCCAGGAATTTGCAACTCAGGCAAGTTCTTTCTGAAGTTGATGATGGAGGCCACTCTTGAAGAAGTACTACCTAGGTCCTGAGCTGCACTAAGGAAGCAGCCTCCAGAAAGTGCCAGTGTTGGTCTCACAGGTTAGTGGACACTTGAACTGGGAGTGGAATGTCTTAAGGCATTTCTGAACCAGGCAAATGAGTCTTTAATAGTGAACATGATTTATGCAGCCAGAGGGAGGTGGTGCTCTGGGCATCCTCGATGCCCTGCACCCTCTGGACAGCCCCTTGGGGCAGCATTAGTGAGTGTGGACACTCCCATAGCTATGCAGAATTGTAAGTGGACAGAAGACCTGCATGGACATCCTACTTTGCCCCTGGCCAGCAGGACCATCCACCAACGACCAGCATTAAGGAAGGGATAACAAGATGCTATCCAGGCCCCAAGTAATGGTGAGAATTGACGCATGGTGGTCTCCTTTGTCAGGCCGCTGTGGCAGGCTTCCTGGGCGCCCTAATGGGGGAGAGTCCCGTCTGAGGGTCTCCACTCATTCGGGAGTCGCTGGTCATGCATACAGTTGACCTTCGCTTGTGCACTACATTTCTTTTTCCTCTTTACTATTCATGCAGTTGCTAATTCCAAAAGTAGGTGGCAGTTGTCCAGGATCTAGCTGAAGGGATAGGAGTTAGAGTTCCTTGTGAGTGACAGACTGGGGGTGCCTGATGGAAAGCACACACTGTAAAGGGCGTCTCCGTTTTCAGCAATAATGCAATAGTTCAGAAACAAATAGCCAAATGGTAATGTAAGATGGAATGAGAGCTGGGTGCTGGACACGTGGTCTCTGGAGGAAGGGCAAAGGAAGCAGAACTCAGAAGACCATCCTAGGGAGAAAGCAGACAGGAAGCCAGGAAGCCCACTGTGCCCATTTCCCTCCATCATGCAAGGGGAAAACTGAAGAGAAAAATAATTTCTTAGCCACATTTGAAATTGGCTTTGTCTGTGGGACTGAAGTTCATTTTCTCTTGGGAAATATGTCTCGATTCTAATAAGGAAGATGTTTTACTTTGCTATTTTTGTTTATTTGTTTATTGGTACTGGGGACTGAACCAAAGGGTGCTGTAACACTCAGCCACACCCCAGTCCTCTCTATTTTTTGTTTTGAGATAGGGTCTCACCTAGTTGCCCAGGCTGGCCTTGAACTTGAGATCCTCCTGCCTCAGCCCCTAGTCACTGGGATTATAGCCGTGGCTGCCACGCCCAGCTCAAGTAGGAAGATATTTGAAAATTTTAGTAAGGAAATCCCTAAAACTTCTGGGGCATCAAATATCTGTTAAAAGCAACAACAACAAAAACAAAACATTTTTGATAAGTTAAGAATAAATGAATCAAGCACATGGCTTTGATTTTCCCTAAAAGGCTTAATTTTGAACCCCAAATATTTTCAGAAAACTTTAGGTATTCAAAGGCTGTTCAGTCGAGTGCACCAATACATTTTGAGGGGCTGAATTCAACGCATATGTTTCTGCTGTGTTTACAATGATCAGAGTCCACTGTTGGTTGTGGACGCCTTTTGATGTGAGGACCCCACCCCCAGGCTCTCTCGGTCCTGAGAGCTGGAAGGGAACGTCTCCACATTGCTAGATCCTTTTGCCCCTCACATGGCATGTTGCTGCAGGTCTTTTAAATGTGTGTTTTTGGGAGCACCAAACTTGTGAAAATGGCTTCCCCTGTTAGTCTCATGTTAGCCTTGGAGAGAGAGTCTCAGAGCTCAGGGCAGACGGCTCCCCTTCTGCCTGCTGCCTTCAGGACTGTCATTCCAGGGCTGCCTCTGCCTTCTGAAGTGTTCAGACCCAGAAAACTGTTCCCTGGAGATTCTGCTGCTGGACAGAGATGCCCAAATGAGAGCTTCACTTGGGTGAGCCTAAAGCCAGTGCTGGGCATGGGCTATGGCAGCAAGAGTCACCTGTGGTAGGGGAGGCCTGCTCACAGGCTGCAGGGGTGTGGGGAGCTTGCCGAATGAGATTAGAGCACCCTGGAGTGGAGATGTGATCGTGATCTCAGTCTTGACCTTCAGTAAGCACACTTGATGTTCATCGGGCAGTTGGGGGGCACTGGGCACCATTTGTAGTTCATGTAGTGCCAGGATTTGTGGAGTTAGGCTGTTTGCCAAGTAACTTCAGGGACAATGGTGCTGGCCCTAGAGTCCCTTCAGAAGCCTGGGCTTCATCACTTGGCTGGACACAGCCACCCCTGGACAGGAGACCAGGCTCTTGCCCTGCCTTCCTGCAGCACATTCGCAACGGGCTTGTGGCTTCCTGTCTGAGAGCTTGCAGGCCAGGGCAGCTTCACTGTGCGGACTTGGTATGCTGTGTGCCAATCTGGCAAAACCACCCACTCCCTAACTGACTCATGTGGTCACAGGACCCTGCCCTGGCTCCGCTAATTCCCGAGGATAGAGTTGGTCTTTTCCAAAGCCAATTTCTTTTAAAAACCTGGTTGCATTTTTTCCTCTCACCAGTATGTAACTCTATCTCTTTTATGCCTGACCAGGGCAGGCGGATGTAAGCACCGGCCTTCCGTTTGGAGAAGGCTCTTTTCCTAGTGATAGCAAGCATCTGAGCTCTGCGTGCAGCAGGCTCTACGAGCCTGCCTTCAGCTGACCTTCCTGGCCCTCTGGTCTGCTTCCCACTGAGCTGATCACCTCGTCACCTTTCCCCATCCTGACATGGACCACAGCCAGCATAGAGTGGACAGGGAGACGCGTGGCTGCCCACAGGCATCTTTCTGTATGTTCTGAGTGCTACAATGTGCCCTTGGCATGTCACCCCACTCTGGGGGTACGTCCAGGACCACTGCCAGCAGGTGAACAGCTGATTTCTGCTTAATGGTTCCCCTCCATGGGTTGGCGGATAGGATGCACTTGACCTTCAGAATTGAGTCAAGTGGCTCAGGGCTAGGCCTCCTGAAATGCTCCCTCTGTCCTAAAGGCTGTGGGCTCAAAGCCACCAGGAAGCGGCTCAGGTTTCCAGGAGGACCCAGAGCAGCTGGAGACCTGCGCCTCCCTTGCTCTTAAGGCCTCCTTGTTCTTGCTGTCCTTACTTGTGAAATTGGACCACTAATATTTTCACCTCTTCTAAGAAGGCACATTTTAACTAATATAGTATTCATCACCCTTCTGAGTGAGATGCCGAGCAAACTCTGGGCCCACAGTGACATGCTGCTTCCTTGGCTGTGCTGGAGACACAGCCAGACCCAACCCCTGCTTCACTGTCACAAGAACCCCACTTCACCCACGGCTTTCCATGCCTTACTGTGGCATTTGCTGGGCTTGTGATTTGAAGGTGACCCAACATGGTGGTGTCACTCAGCTGGTTCATGCTTTCCTGGTTGACGGAGCCACCTTGTTCTAAGCCTTGCCTCTTGGTCCTTGCTGCCCTGCTGGCCAGGGCACTGTCTGGAGATGCTCAGAGGCATGCTTCTTCCATGTTTCAACTACCAGTGGGTCTCCTGCGCACTGTGCTG
The DNA here is from genome assembly GCA_004024805.1 of Geosciurus inauris. NCBI lineage: Eukaryota > Metazoa > Chordata > Mammalia > Rodentia > Sciuridae > Geosciurus > Geosciurus inauris. The sequence continues at coordinate 144,233 of PVHX01001931.1, read as the reverse complement.
ACTGCTCCGTCTCTCCACCCCCTGCCCCTGCTCTCACTTTGAGTCTGTGATTCGTCTTCATTTGGGGCTCCCAGATGCATGAGGAGGTAGAAATATTGTACTGATGGTTTGGGATGAGATGCCTGTCAGCAGGGGGTAAGGCCCTAGTGACTCCAGGCTACCTGGAGGGCCAGATATCACCCTTCTGTTGAGAGGCTGGGACTTTGCTTCAGTGGGTGGAAAGTAAGGGAGAAGTAAATGCTGTAGGACAAATGTTCTAACAAGAGCCCTCCATCTGCAGAGGGCGTGAGGAACTCCCAGAAACTGCACAAGGGGGTATTCCAGGAGAAGGCGGGAGACCTGTGCCACGGGCTGTTCAAGGAGGCTTTGCCCTGGAGGAACTTGGGCTACATCTACAGCTTCCTTGATTCCGAGGCTGTGACTCAGTGTCAAGCAGAGTTTTGGGTCACCTAGGCCGCCATCCGGCAGCTCATGTGCACCCGTGTGCCTGTGTGTTGCCCCGTGTGTTTCTGCTTCTCCAGGTAAGTTGTAAGCTTGCTGCTCCTTAGTCCTGGTATCCCAGCCTATCCTGAGGGTGGGGACTGGGAATGCCACCAGCCTCGGCTGTGAGTTCCATGCAAAGCCAGTAGAACAAGTGCCGGCCCCCACCTGCCATACCCACCCAGCCGGACACCACAGAGACCGGGCCGAAGAGAAAGCCAGGGGCAAAGGTCTGGAAGGGCTTGGCAGTGGAGAGGCAAGCGGCAGAGGGGCCAGTGTTGGCTGTGTTGTCTGTTCTCTGTGTCCTCCCGCCCCTGCCAAACTTCCCATGGCTCCTTGGACTCTAGGATGGGCAACTCTGAAGACAGCCCTGGCTGGTCCAGAGGCTCCCCAGGAGCAAGTGGGGTGCAGATAGGCCAGCGTGAGAAAGAAGGAGGTGCAGTGGCCCCAGACCACTGCTGGGACATGTCAGAGGCCTGGGGACAAAGTCAGGAGATGAAGGCAGACTCCAGAGAAGGCTCAGCAGGTGGGTCAGAAAGCTGCCTCCTCTGGGGGTGGGAGGCCCACCTGGCTGTGCGCAAGTGTAATACATGATGTGAGGGAGCTCATGATTATTCTAAGTGGTGATCGAATTGTGTGTGTGTGTGTGTGAGGGATGCTAGGGAGGGGGAGACAAAGATACGCTTTGCTAATTTGGTCTGTGTGGTCATCAACCCAAACACTGAAGCCCTCCAGCCTTCCTGTTCTGCGTCCATCACAGGGCCAAGAGCGGAGAAGTGGGAAGGGACCCTCGCAGGTTCTGGTGAGCTTTCCAAGGACCCATCAGTCTGTGTGGGAATGGAGAAAGGGGAGAAGATTTTTAATGTGCCTAGGGAAATGGTCTTGGTCACAGGGTCCCCAAGCTTAGCATGCTCATCCCAGGTTCAGTGACCCAACTACTGCCCTTTCCCTGGGGTCAACTTCATCCCCTGACTTTGTTCCCCAGGCCTCTGACATGACCCAGCAGGTGGTCATCATTGACCTTGAAATTGGGCTGGGGTGACTGCTGTTGTGTCACCCTGGACTCTGAGCATCCTGGAGTTCCTGGCCAGCTACACTGTGGTCCTGTCATCGTGCCGACTCTCAGCCCTTGCCACTGTCTGCATCCTGGCAGCAACTCTGCATCTTTGCATGGAGCAGTGCAGCCTGAACCAGCGGAAGTGAGGACTTTCTCGCTCAGAAGCCGTGATCAGGGGCCAGCTGTAACGCTCTCAGCTGACAGCCGCAGCTTTGTCTCTGTGTGGGCGCCAGCTTCACATCTGAAAGCACAAAGGTGCTCCTTCAGCACCAGGGCTCTCTGCCTGGGCCTGAGCTGTGCGCTTTCCAAGACCAGGAGCACTTTCTCAAGGGTGGAGGTCTTTCTGCAACGAGGTGGGGCAGCTCAACCTGCAAGGCACATCTTGGGAGAGGTTTGCTATTGAGGACACCTCATTTCCCAGAGCACCACATGCACATAGTGCTGGATGGCTCAGTCTGCAGAGCCCTATGTTCAAGGGCTGCTGGATGTCAGCTACTTCACCTAAGTCAGACTCCTGAGTGCAGTGGTCGTGCTGGGGAGCAGTGAAGGGCAGGGGACAGGAAAGCAGCTGGCTTCTGCGTGTCTGAGTCATAGGCAGCCCTGATAAGTTGCTGCCATGGGCAAAACCTGGCACAGGAGCTGGGATGAGCGAAATTGCCTGGTGCTTGCAGCACAGTGGCTTCCTCTCCTCCTGCGGCCAGCTAAGATGTTCTTCCACGTGGCCATCAGGAGCACACATGCAGCGCTGCCTCTTAGCTTCTCTCTCACTCTGCTTCTTTCTGGGCCTTCTACGAGAAGTTCTAAGGGGATCTCCCTGCATTTTAAACATGAGCACATGACCTCAGAGACCATGCTGGCTGTTGTCATTCCAGGACCAAGTGCTTCGTTTTTCAGCAGATGTGGTGGATTCTATGGGAATTTTCCAAGAGCCTTTGGCGGCTTGGCCTTTTTCTACTGGTGGGGAAACAAATTAAATCCAATTAGCTCTTCGCCTTTTGCCCCGGCAATACCTCCTGAGAGCATTAGTCAGCGAGTGATGGTGCCCCCCAGGGCCTAGGAGAGGGGCCCTGGGGAGCTCAGGGGGATCCAGCATTCCTGTGGGTTGCCGCGATCATTCCCTATGCGTTTCAGATGAAATACTTAAGAAAACAAGAACTGGGAACTGTGTTCCTCCTAGTTTGGTTTCAGATCCCCCAGTTAATGCCATCGATGAAAACAATTAACGTCTCTATATTTCAGGATACAGGCAGGACCTTGTAGGAATCTTATTTAATTATGTGCTATATTAATGCTATATTGATTATGTTATTGCCTGTAAATCCAGTTGCTTAATAAAGCTGCAGTCATTTTGCAATAAAGTTGCGTTTGCCGTCAATTAATGGGTGTCTGGGGGGCAGGGAGCTATGTGAGGGGGCGTTGGCTCTGGGAGAAAAGGTCCTGGGGCTGAGAACCATAGGGATCAACAGAGAAAACCAGTTATTTATATATCTGTAGGAATGTGCGTATGGGTACATATAGTTGGACTGAGTAAAAAGGAAAAGCATAGATCCCACTGCACTTATTTTTAGCACATGGCTCTGAGATTTATGAAGGGCCATCTGTATGGGCGGGCTCCAAGGCGGCACGAAGGCCCCATCTGCAGCAGGGCAGATGACGCTGATTTTAAAAATACAAGGAAGCGATAGCTGCCGATATTGAGACCATGTGAAGACGTGGAACAAAGCATACTTCCATGGCTCCTCACACTCCACCCAAGTTGGAGGAGCACATTTGCCCGCCCAGAGGAAATGCCATCGCCCCTCGACGTCACATCTGCCATGAAGATCGTGCAGCTTGTGGTCCGGCTTTTATCTCCCTAATGAAATCCCATGTCACGATTTTCACATCTGGCGCCTAATTCAGGTCACTACAAAACAAATTCGACTATTTCCTTCTGTCTTGTCTTTTGAGATGTGTCCCAGAAGTGTGTTCTAATAACGGAACATGAAGTAAATGCTGAAGTTTTATGGGTGCGCTTTTAACAATGCACCAAGGCAGATAGGAGACCTTCCGTAATTCAGACAGATTGTCCATCCTTCCCATAAGTGAAAGTGAGAGGAAAATCACATAATTGTGTTTAAAGACTCTAATGAGGGGCAGGCAAAGGGTTCCACCGTGGCAGCTTCCGTGGACTGTTTAACATGGATCCTACTTGACCGTGAGGGTGGCACTGCCGAATGCAGGGTGTCAGCCCCAGCACCTGTCAGAGGTAGGTGCCTTCAACTTATGGAGTGAACTCTAGATTTTCCTCTCAAATGCCAGCTGGGTCTTCTGAGGATGCATCTGCTGTCTTGCTGTGAACGTGCCACTTGACTTCACTTCCTAAAGCTCCTGACCTGGTAAACTGGTGGCCAGCAGCCTGTCAGGGCACATGGGTGCCTCTTCAGAGCCAGGACCACAGGGGACTCCAGGTTTGAAGGTTAGGATCTTCCTGCTTTATACCTGCTGCTGCAGCATCTGGAAATGCTCCTATTAGAGACGGAGGCTCCATGGTGTACCAAGCACATCTCCCATGCCACTGTCCTTTTCTCCAGCTGCCCAATTCAGCTTGGGACGGCCGGTGGCATCTGAGCCGTGAGCAGACTGGAGGAGCAGAGCCTCCCTGCTATCCGCGCCCGCTGGGCAGCAGTGGTTTCTGCCATTACCTCAGGCCCCCGCTTACAGGGGCAGGGCAAAGAGGGTATTTGGACGCTGTCCCTGTGAACATACTATTAAGGACATTTAAGGTGCTGAGACCAAGTGTCTGTAAATCCCACTCGATCCCCAGTTGCTCTGGCCCATCACTGTGACTGTTGCAGTTACTCAGCGTGAAGAGGCAGAGCCCACCTGGGAAGTGAATCAAACAGAAACATTTCAAAGATGACATGAATCGCCCCGATGTCATGCTTTCTGGGTGGAGACTGAGAAGACGGAGTGAAGTGGGAAGGGAAGCCCGGGCATGGGGGGAAGCTTCTGGGGTCCTCAGGAACCCAGGTGGAAGCCTGGATTTTCAGAGAACAGATCCAGTCCCCACCACAGACACATTGTGATTCCCCACAATGAAATTCTGTCATGTTCAACAATCTTGGAGCAGGAAAAGGAAGGACAGAACTAAACTCCAGTATTAATCATTTGTGCAGATCTGAGTATGGCCCAGGATGAGAAGGAAATGATTCCACTCACTGTTGGCTTCCTGAGAGCTGAAGAAGGGCCCTCAGAGCAAGGAGTGCGAGCCCTGAAAGCCATTCCTCAATAGCCAGGACTCCACACACTCCAGACGAAGAGGACATGGCCTGCAGCATCCACCATGATGGCCATGGCCCACCATCCATGCCTGTACTGCATGCCCAGGGAAGACCCTGCTGGGTCCACCAGAGATGTCGACTGCAGGAGTCACACTAGGCTTGCAAAGCAAAGAGTCAAAAATAAATTTGTCGCAAAAATAAATTTGTCTTTTCTGATTTCTTCTGGGGTAATTCTTTCTCTTGTATTTTCTTACCAAACAAATTTGGGGCTAACTTTTCACCACACAGCTTGAAAGAGCTGGTGTCATTTGAAATCAATTGAATAAAAAAACAAACAAACAAACAAAAAAAAAACTAGCTCAATGTTGGAGGTCAGCCCAGGTTCATGTGTGCCTTCTCGTAGGGCAGCTCAGAGGCACCAAGTGACCCTAGACTCATGCTGATCACAGTGAGTGAGTTAGGGAGAACTGGGATGGTGTGGTCCACCTGGACAGCAGAGGTGAGACAACAAGGCCAGTGAGAAAAATGAGCAGGAAGGTGTCCAGAGCGGGGGAGCCCTGCGGGTGTGGGAGCATGGGACAGGGCAGCCTGAGGTCAGATTGCACTCGCCTAATCCACACCCTGAATTGTTTCCTACCTTTATTAGCGTGTGATTACACAGAATGCTGGGATTGTGACACACTTGTACTTGCACATGATAAAAGTTGACCAGTTTCACTCCCCAGTGCCACCCTTGCTGTGCCCCACTCTGCCCCAGGTCTCTTCCTCCCCGCTCTGGTCTCCTTTCTATTTGTAGGAGAGCCTGTCCCCCTCTGGCTTCCACGTATGAGACTTTCTGAGTCTGGCTTATTTTGCTTAACATGATGTCCTCCAGTTCCATGCATTTTCCTGCAAATGACAGAATTCTGTTCTTTATGACTGAACATGACTTCACTGTGTAATACTACATTTTCTTTCTCCATTCATCTGTTGCCAGGCACCTGGGCTGGTTCCATAGCTTGGCTACTGTGAACTCTGCTGCTATCAATGTGGGCGTACATCTGTCACTGTGGTATCATGCCCTGATCTTAAGGGGGCACTTCTGGAGGCATCTCAGCCAGCAGGAGGTGGGGCTCACTAATATTCACCACTAGTTCCTGCATATGGGCATAGTGGTGAAAGTTTTTCTCTGGGTCTGGAGACATCTGGGTGCTATTAGGAGGCTGCTCTTGACCTCTGGTGCACGAGGGCCAGGGATACTGCCTAGCACCCTGTAGCAGGCAGGAGAAGCCTCCCCTCTGTAGCAGATCATCCAGCCTATGTCTGTACAGCTGGGTGGAGAGGGCCAGTTAGCCCTGCATGCGGGAGTTCTCCTTCAAGGCTGAGTGCGTGAGAAGACCTGTTCAGCCCCAGTCCCAGAACGTGAAGGTGTGCATCTCAAGCGGTCCCAGTGAACCTGGGTCTCAGTCTCCCATCTGATGAGTGGATGGAGAGGACCTCTTCCTTTCTCATTCCTACAGTGCCATGAAGCTGGGCAGGTGTGTGAGGCTCAAGGGCTTCGTACCAAGTCTTTCCTGGGCAAGGAGGTGGAGAGGTGGCCAAATGAACTGCAATGCCGGAGGCCACAGGTCAGCCCAGGCCCGCGAGTCCATGCGGCTGGGCAATGGCACTGGATGTTGCAATTGTCCTGGAAAGAAGACTACCACTTCAGGACCAAGGACCCCGGCAGTGTCCTGTGTCCTGTAACTGCTCCCCTTGCCCTTTCTGCCCCTCACAGGTGTCCAGGAAAATGAGCTGGAAACTTGGCCTGCACTTCTCAAAGGGAAAAGCGCCATTTCCCACAGGCTTGGGCTAGCCCTGCTCAGGAGCAGCTTGTGCACAAGGCCAACTCTCTTCAAACCGTATGTGCACAGCCCACAGACCCACAGGCGAGTATCCTGTGGTTTTTAATCTCACTTTCTGGAGAGAGCAAGCACATTTTATTTGTTGGAACTTTTGTCATAGGGCCCCAGTGACATGGTCCTGTGAAATATAAAAGTATAATCTATTTTTCTTTTTCTTTTTTTGGTCACATTTCAGTAATATAGTAAATTTGAGTTGTTTAAAAACAAAATGGTTGATTTAATGATTCTTCAATAACAAGTTCTGGAAATCGTAACTGGGGGATGGTAGGATGGAGCTGACATGCTTACCTGTCCCGGGAGCCAGGAGACACTGGCACCCCACAGGTAGTTTGTGCTTGTGGGAGACACAGGGAGGTTCTGTGCTCTGAGCCCCTGGTTCCAGCAATCCTGAAACACAGGAAGAAGGAGGCAGCTGAGGAGCCAGCTCTGTCGTCTCAAATGACTGGCCTCTCAAAACCTGTCGAGGGAGACAGGCCCCCCACACAGGCATCTGGGACGCTGTCTCCCACATTCCCTCACTCAGGTCTTGTGTCTGGGCTCTGTCCCAGCCCTGCAGAGTGACCTTTACCCAGGAAGTGCCGTCAGCTTTAACCTTCAACCCAAGGGCAGTCCAGGGAAGTGCTTCCCTCTGAAATCAAAAGAAGAGGAAAGAAAGAAAGCTGAGTGGAAAGTGAAAGGAAGGACAGGAAGAAGACAAGGGAGGGCTTGGGGAGCTCTGGTCCCCCCCACTCTTATCAACGTAAAGCAGGGGACCCACTGGGACGTGCCGAGAAGAGGGTCAGTTCAGTGAGTGTTTTCCAGCCTCCAAAGGAAAAAGCTACAGGAATTAAAAAGCAAGTTTCAAAAAGAAGTTAATGACATGACTTTTTAAAAATAACTATTATGTTATTTTTAACTGCCATAAGTAACTGGAGTAGAGAGTAGAAGAGAGTGATGGGGGGCTGGGTGCTAAAGAGAGGACAGGGGAGACGTGGTCCCCAGGGAGCTCCAGCAGGGGAGGTGTGAGCCCTGGCGACTGCAGGGGAGGGGATGAGCTGAGTTTAAAACAGCTAGAAGAGAGGATCCGGCCTGTAATCCCAGCACTTAGGGAGGCTGAGACAGGAGAGTCGCGAGTTCAAAGCCAGCCTCAGCAATGGCGAGGCGCTAAGCAACTCAGTGAGACCCTGTCTCTACATAAAACACAAAATAGGGCTGAGGATGTGGCTCAGTGGTTGAGTGCCCCTGAGTTCAATACCCAGTACCAAAAAAAAAGAGAGAGAGGATCCGGAATGTCCTCACCACAAAGAAATGGAAACGTGGGAATGATAGACACAAAAATGTTTTTATCATAGTGCCAAGTGGCAAAAGGTGCATATCAAGTTCACACATGATTTGATCCTAGACCTGGAAAAAAAATACAGCCATATCTCTGTATTTATTCACATATACTGGAAAAGCCAGGAAATAAATTCATAAAAATATGCTCTGTGCTTTCCTATTGAATTGTGTGATATTGCTTGTTGATATTTCTTCTAATATAATAATTATAGGAATTTGTGACTTTTTAATGAGACAGAAAAGTTTTACATTCCGAAAGCATACAAGAGTGTAAATGCTTTACGAATAATTTCGACTTCAGATTATAAAATTAAATGGCCTCTTTCTGAGACCTCCCATGACACACCCAGAATGTCCTTTAAAATCAGACACTACTCCAGTGTGTGTGTGTGTGTGTGTGTGTGTGTGTGTGTCCCCACACGCAGGCAGAGGCAGAACCCTGGCACACAGCATGCAGCTATGCGTACATGGTCATAGGCGGAGATGGTGAGCGTAGCTCATTGGCAAAGTGTGTGCCAGGCCTGTGAGGCGCTGGGCTCCATCTCCAGCACTGCAGAAAACAATGCCAAACAAAAATCCCTCCGTATTCCATGTGCCATGTGGAGATGAAATGCATCTCACAGAGACACACGTGGTCTTGGAGATATGTGTGCCGAGTCACACACTTGCACCCACCAACTGTGTCCTGTTGGAGAAAGACCACATCAGCTTCACTTTGGCTTCGGTCTGACTATAAAAGAACCAGTATGAGGGCCAGTTCTCCCTGTCCCCAACCCATCAGCAGGACTGTGTCTCAGATAACAGCTGCCTAATGAATTCCTGTTTATAAACATAAGCTTACAAAAATTAATGTCTTGGCGATAGACGTCATTTTTTCAAACAGATTGATCAAAAGAACAAGATGCTCAGAAGCGGTGGGCAGCATGGGTGTGCATTCCTGGCCTTCTTTATGTGCCAGGCCTCTGCTCACCTCATGCCAGGCTCTGGGAATCCCACTGGTACCAAGTGGAGTCCTGGTGTCTGCTGTAACCCACAGGGCAAAGCCCACACTGTTGTGGGTCACTGCGTTAGGTGGTAGGTCGACTAATGTAATGGGAATGGCATATTTTGACAGGCAAGGTCCCAACCTATCCTTTCACTGCTGCCTCACAGCCCTCCCTCCAGAAGTCCAACTCTGTGAGTCTTCTAGTGATCGGCACTTGTGATTGGTGTACACTCAGCGACAACTGCTCAACAATTAGCAGCCGGGTACAGCACGAAGTACGTTGGCCTGGGGCTTGAAGGAGCTGCTGTGTTCGCCTCCTGAGCTCTGTGGAGGCCTGGGGTGAGCAGCAGGCCCCCACGTTGCCTCAGGTTGGACAAGACCACTTAGTACAACAGCTTCACACCAGTCTTCTTTAGGAGTACACGAAGCGGAGTAGTCCACTGCACAAAAATAGAAGTGCCCACAGTGCACAGGTGCAGAGGTGCCCTGCACTCGCCCCTTCAGGGCTGAAGAAGGGCTGAAGAAGGGCTTGCAGACAGACAACACACTGTTGCTTCTCGTTCTACTGTAATTGAGAGTGCTGGCTGCCACCAGCTGAACACACCATCTGCAGTCTGGCCTGGGCTGGGGAGCAGGCCCAGAGGCAGGACTCTCAATGTGTAAAATGCTCTTAGAGCAAGTTGCATGGGGATCGCAGCTTCTAGCAGTTTCCTGTAGGGATGTTCCTCCAGGTGTGGCTGAAAGCTGTGACCACTGCTCCCCACAGTCCAGACCTCTAAGCCAGGGGTGTCCTGGCTTGGTGACCCACTGGTGATGCTATCAGAAACCCAGGACCCCATTGTTCTCTCTCTCCTCATCAGATGGGAGGAGACAGTGTGTCTTCTCAAGGTCACAGGAAGTCTCAGCAGTTCCAGAGTCACATGCCTGCTCTCTCACCCATCACGGAAGATGGGAAATCCCTCCTGACCTCTATTTATTTATTTACTTTATCAGCAAGGAAACTGTTTGTCCTAAGCCTAGCAATGAATTTTCCTTGAGTCTGACAGCCCCAGACTGGGTATCACGCCAGGCTCAGGTAGCCAGAGGCCAGCACCATGTTCTTTCAGATGCTGGGGTGGTCAGAGGTCTCTGTGTGCATCAGGTAGCGCATGTGGGAACAGGCAGAGAGGCTGAGGGAGCACTGGCCCCACTGTCTGCTGACTGTTGCCCTCCGTCTCTGGGATCCTGTGACATTGGTTTGGCCAGGAACCTTCAGAACTCACAGGCTCAAGTCTGTGAATTGTATGCAGCTGGAAGTACCACCGGCCCCCGTGGCCTGGAGGAGCAAGAAGACACATGCAAGCTAAGCTCCTACGTGAGCCCTCGGGGCCTGAGGTCAGCTGGCAGTGAGCACTGCATGGCCCAGGGGGCTGCCCACTGTCTCTGTACCTCGGGGATCACCCTCCAAGGACACAGCTCTTGCACAAATCCTTTTCCTGACGTCAACCCCAGCCAGGCAGGAGCTTCATCTTCTACACCAGGTACCTGTCCCTCTGCAGTCCCCTCCCGCCCCGGAAGACCCATTCCTCTGCAGTCCAGACCCTGCCCACCTTGGGGTCCTGAGTCCTTCCCTTGCTTTTAGGGGTCAGCTATTTCATGTGTGGTCTTTTCCGCCTTCTCAGTTTTATTTCTCTCTCTACTGGATCAGCCTACAGACATATCCTCGTATCTCCCGTCAACCATCAGCAAACAAAGCAGTGCCACCTTTGACCAACCACCCCTTCACTGGGATGCCTGCTGGAGGTGCCCAGGGGCCTGGGTCTGTGGTCTCACCTTCCCTTGCAGGAGCCGACTCCTCTCCTCTCTGCTCAGCCCCCATCAAGCTCCACAGCCCCTCACTTTGGCAGGTCTGAGGGCACGCTGTGCCTCTTTCTCCCTCATCCTCGTGACATTTGGCACGGCTGGCAAATGTCACGGAGCAGTTCAGTTAGTGCTCCCCTTTGGTGGGGTGTGCCTCTGAATTCAACCAACTGTGAGTGCAAATTGAGGTCAGGCCAAATGCTTGGTCTGTTCTGAACACGGAGATTATCTAGGGATTATTAATAATCTAAAAATGCAAAGTATACCGAAGGATATGAACAAGTTTGATGTGAATATCATACAATTTTACACAGGGGGCTTGGGAAGCTGTGGGTTTCAGTTTCTGAGGGGGCCTGGGAATAACCCCTGCAGATATGGGGAGTGACTGTGTGCAGACTGGCCCCCGGTGTCTCATGCCTTCCAGGAGTTCTTTGTGCCCACTAACTATCTCTTTCCCACCCTCCCACTCTGCAGGATTCATGGGTCACCTTCTTGTCTCTAGTGTCTCTCTTCCTGGCCAACCTCAACTACTTGGAGGATTTTAAATAGCATCAGTGACAGCTGAATCCGTGGTCTGTCCAGCTGGGTGTGGCTCACTGGGTGCCTGAAGGGCATTCCCACCTGGTAATCCTCAAGAAGGCTTGGTCTCCTCCATCTCAAACCTGTCCATGGCACACCTGCCCTTCAGAGTGAACGGAAGAGCTACTAGGTGCTCAAGCTGATACCTAGGGTGACCTTGACTCTTCCCTTTCCCTCACCCATAGCCCACTGGCAAGTCCTGTGGGCACCATCTCCCAGATCTCTCTCTAATTTGACCACTTTTACCCATTTTCTCAGCCAAGGCCCTAGTCCAATCCACCCCTTTCTCTTACCAGGATGGCTGGAAAAGTCATTCAGTTTTTCCTGTGCTTCCCTACTGGATGCTAACGCAGCTAGTGAGAGTTTTAAAACATGTGAATCCCATGACATTTTCCCCATGGCTATGAGCCCTCAACGGTGGTCTCTTGCCAGATCACACCACTATACCAAACACATGCATGTGTGTTTCACCATGGATCACCAGAAGGAGCATGAAGTTTTCAAAAGTGGGAGATAAACCACCCCTTCCCTGAGAGTTCCTGTGCGCTCATGTGTCTCCACAGTGCTGTGTGGACACAGTTACTCTGTGGCCTGGGGGTGACTAGTTGAGGCTCAGCCCTCAAGGTGTCATGAGGGCCCCAGTACAGACTCTAGACAGGCACCTCGCCCTCCTACTATGGCAACACAGTGGATGCGGCCATCCAGGAGCCCAGGAGCCAGCTCCCACCAGAAGCTGTCAGGACCTGGCAGAGAGACTCTGCAGCCTCCAGGGCCCGAGACACCACTGCCCGCTGTTTACGCCACCTGGCTTGGGGCACGTTGGTGAGAGGAGCCTGAACCAACAGAGATGTGGTCCCATTGGGACAGTTGGGTTCCTGGGTGGTGGGAGGACAGGAGGATGTAACACCACCCATGGCCATGGCAACAGCTCAAGAAAAGGGAACACGCTGATCCCACCTCACAGAGGAGGAAACTGAGAGGTGGGGGGGGGGGTTAAGTGACTTGTCTGGGCCACACAGTTTGTAGTTGGGGAAATTTTGTTCCCAATACGTTGCAGGTCAGCTTCCTGGAAAGACTGACCCTGAGATGGGATGAGCTTCCCAGAAGCTATGCAAAGCCAGCTCCAGGATGCTCATCATGGGGAGCGGCAGAGGAGAATGGGAGCAGGGAGGCAGCGGCCTCATGGAGCCCAGGATCTGTGCTTACAGGGCGGCAAAGCCAGTCCATTCCCAGAGAGGAAGGCGCCTGGCCCAGATCCCAACCATCTGTCTCCAGGACCTTCCACCTTACTCTCTTTCGGACTCCTTTAGGCCTCTATTTGGAGAGGAACAAAAGGCCTGGGAGCTTGCAGAGTGCTCCTGCAGCTCTGCCAGAGGCTCAGTCCGCAGGGCGAAGGGCACGGAGAGCCCGATGCTGTGCTCTGTGCTCAGGCTGCTCCTGCATCGGGTTACTAGAGTCACAACCCTGTCTTCCAGATCTGCCCAGCCAGCACTCATGCTTTCTTGCATTATTTGCTAGAAACAACTGGACTTATTTGTCCCCAGGAATGGCAAGGATTAATAAGAAGGGTTGAGCGGAGCAAACAGGTGGAGCACCTGAGCTAGAGCAGAGCGGGCCTTCCCTGCTCAAATGGAGGAGAGCTCCTGTGGACATGCCCAGGGCTGTTTCTGTCTGGCTTTCATGGTGAGTTATGTTATCTGGATCCAGGGAAGGGAAGGAGATGGCACCAGAGGTTAAAGGGAATGAAGGGGAAAAATTGATTTTTCAATCAAAAATGTCCTCGTTGCATTGATAACAGACTTTTCTAAGACCCTGAAGCTGCCCGTATTTGTGTCTGCAGAAGTCATCCAGAATTCATTTAGCTGGTTTTCCCTTTCCCAATGAAAAGACTAGTATTAAGAGCTGGCTAAACAAATTTTTATGAAATTGGGTTCCCTGTCGCTACCAATGGATACTTGGTGAACTTTATCCTCACGGTCTTGGCGTAAACAAGACGTAAATAAAGCAAAAAGCTATAGCCAAATATCAGTGTGAATGCAAAACAGACAATCTTTGAGCCTGTGGGTTAGTCAGAGTCCTAGGTGTCTTCACGGTAGTTTGCCTCCGTCCTCAGGAGGCGGCGGGAGGTTTTCTCATGTTCCTGGTGCCAAGAGCCCCCTCGTTCTTGGAAGGAAGCAGGATGGCTAGTCTGAGACTGTCCTTGGGAACAACAAGGAACACTTCTTGGTATCTCTGTGCTGGGGCTCATGGGTGGTGTTGGGGGTAGAGTCAGGACAGGTTCTCTGGAGCTGTGTCTCTGTGTATCTGGGGAAGATGACGGAGGTTACCTGGGCAAGTGTTCTCTCCCCTGCTCCTGCTGTTGGGCACCTCTAGGTTTCGGTTTGTAATGCTACAGGTCTGAGTGGGCCTCACCTTCTTCCCAACCCTGCACCGCTCCACCTTGCCATGTGGGGCGTTTGTGAGCGGCTGAGACATTGGGAGCCGCCTCACTCTGAAACGCGACAGCCCAGGCCCCTAGTTCATTCCCAGACCTGTTACCAAGGGACCTCAGTTTGTGGCCACTTCCTATTGACCCTTTCCAACACCCATCTTTTAAGGTGGTGTTAAAAAAGTCTTTGTCCAGAAGATATTTTCTTCTCAACACAAGGGACAACTCACTATTTTCTCTGAAATGTGCATCTACATGGCCAAATGTAGCCCTGAGTTGTTCCTGATATGGAGCATTTTTGGAAATGTTTCCTCTGAATCTACTTATGTATCCATACAGAACCCCCGGCACTGACTCCTCACCTGTAACTTCTTCCTTTTCAGGGAGCCTGAGCCCCCATCCTCCGGCCTTGTGCAACGTTTTGCCTCCAGCTTCTGGAAACTGTGGGCGGCAGAGTGACTGGCTGCCCAAGAGCTCGGGAACACATTGAATGAGGGGGCTGTGCATTCAGAGCCTCTCACAGACAGGAAGAGGATGGTTTCCAGGAAAGTGCTTTAAGGAGTGTCAAGTGGAAGTAATAAAGAATAGAGTCAATCATAGTTAACACCAAGGCCATGAACTTGGCTTCTACTTGAATGCAGTGCACTGAACCTTGTGCCCATGCCCAGAGCTAGAATCTGCTGTGATGTCTTTAAGGTTTGGATATGAGGTGTCCCTGAGAAAGCTTCTGTGTTAATGCAGGAATGTTTTCTTTCTTTTCTTTTTGGTAGCAAGGATGGAACTCAGGACGCTTAACCACTGAGCTGTTTCCCCAGCCATTTTTATTTTGAAAAGATCTCATTAAGTTGCCGAAGCTGGCTTTGAATTTGCAACTCTCCTGCCTCAGCCTCCCAAGTTATTGAATACAGGTGTGTACCACTACTCCTGGCTAATGCAGGAATGTTTTAGAAGTGAAAGAATTAGATTATGAGATCTGTAAGTGAATCAATTAGCATATTAATCCATTTGAAGAATTAATAATTTGAATGGATTAATGGCAAGCAGGATGTGGCTAAAGAAAGTAGGTCATTGGAGACATGACCTTGGGGACTACATCTGTCCCTGGTTCCTTCCACCTTCTCTTCATCCTCCTCTTCCTCTTCTTCCTTTACCTACACATAATAAGTTATTGTGCTTATTTTGGTGTGCTCTCTCATAGATGAGGGAAATGTATTAAGTTCGTTCCTCCACAGCTGAGCCATGATACACTTACAGTCGAACGCCCACATCACATCTGGTTATGGGTGCCACAGAATTGCCTGGAACCTGCAACTGATGCTGCAGTGGAATGAATGTGTTCTGCTCCAAACCACACGTTGAACTCAAACTCCAAGGTGGCAGTGTTAGTTGGGGACGGGGAGGTGACTAGGCCATGAGGATGGAGTCCCTATGGAGGGGTGAGTGCCCTTATAAGAGAGGCCCAGCCTGGGCGGTGGTGCATGTCTGTAATCCCAGCACTTTGGGAGGCTGAGACAGGAGGATCGTGAGTTCAAAGCCAGTCTCAGTAACGGGGAGGTGCTAAGCAACTCAGTGAGACCCTGTCTCTACATAAAACACAAAACAGAGCTGGGGATGTGGCTCAGTGGTCGAGTGCCCCTGAGTTCAATCCCCAGTACCAAAAAAAAAGAGAGAGAGAGAGAGGCCCAGATAGACCCTCTGGCCCCTTTCACCATGTGAAGACAGGGAGAAAGTGCCCCCCATGAACCAGGAAGCAGGGGTCAGCCTGTTTAGTGCTGCTCTAGCATAATGCCACAGACTGGGTGCTTTGTAGAGAAAAGAATTGCATTTGGTTCACAGTTCTGGAGGTTGGGAAGAGTCAGAATTAAGGGGCTGAATCTGGTGAAGGCCTGTGTGTGGCTCATCCTATGGCGGAGGGTGAATGGGCAAGAAGACACAGAAGGAGAGAAAGTGCTAGACTATCTTTACCACAGACCCACCTTCCTGATATGGAAATGACCCATCCTGAGGGCAGAATCTGCTGAAATGGGTCCTCTCAACAGGTGCCCTGGGGTCAGGTCTCTGACCTAACAGCATCGGGAATGCATTCAGCTACAGTGTTGCTTAGCAGACACAGGGCCTGCCAGCACCTCCATCCTGGACGACCCCCCTACAGAAGCATGAGTAACAAATTTCTGTTGCTTGTGAGGCGCTGTCTATGGTAGTTGTTATGCCAGCCCAAGCAGAGTAAGACAGTGTCCAAGGGATAGAGGAGAATAATCAAAGTAATTTAAAAAGCCCTCATGTGAGTTGTAGACTCTGGAGATAAAGACTCGCCAACCTGAGCTGCTGGATGTTGACTGGGTGGATGTAGATAGCAGTGTGTCAGGGGAAGGTATCTGGGAACTCTGTGCTTCCTTCTCAGTTTCACTGAACCTAAAAGTTCTGCAAAAGATAAAGTCTATTGAAATATAAACAAGTGGTTCACACCTATAATCCAAGAGACTCAGGAGACTGAGGCAGGAGGATCACAAGTTCAAGGTCAGCCTCAGCAATTTAGGCCCTAAGCAACTTAGCGAGACCTTGTCTCAATATAAAAAAATAAAAAGGTCGGGGCTGTGGCTCAGAGGTTAAATGCCTCTGGGTTCCATCCCCAGTAAAAACACACAAAAATGAAAGAAATACAAACAACAGCAGTTTCAGTCCTGGCAAGGGTCTCCACCCACACCACAGAAACGAGAACTCGGGCCCTGGCTGCAGCGCTCGCTGCCCGCAGGGAGCCCCACTGGGCCTTGTTGCCCACAGGCTGCACGGGAGCCCCGCCCGAGTCTCCACAAGAAGAAAGAGGCTGCGGTCTCCACACTGCCACACTTTATTTACCTGATGTGCAATATGATTAATAGATGACTGCTCCAAGATCAAGGGCTTTCAAAGGGGATGAGACAGCCGCCTTGGCAACTTGTTCTTTTGAATCCGTCCAGGGCTCTATCAAAGTCTGTGTGATAATTTCATGTAAATCCTGGTGTTCGGAATCAGCGTCTTTCAACCTGCACGTACCATTCTTAACACACTACATTTCAAAGCCATCGAAGGCTGTCCTAATTTGTATTACAGAATTAAATTATAACTGGCCAGCAGCACATCATACCGATTTCTTAAAATCAGCGTGGAAGCTGGTTACGTAGACATCCTCAGAAGTCCTGTACTGTCTCTCAAAGGGGCTGGGATGGGGGACCGTGTTCTCAGTGCAAAACATTCTGGTTTCATGTGGTCGGGCGCCTGCCTGCATGTTTGGATTTTGACCCTGCCTCTTGGCAGAAGGTTCTCTGGCTGCTGGCTGCATTTCTGTCCCAACTCTTCGCCACGGGGACTCCCATTACATTTGTCCATCATTTCCCCTTTGTTCAGCATGGGCAAGTAGTTTCACAAGCTTCCCTCTCACAGACGGCACGATTGCTCCTGTTGGCCCGTCTCATAGGCTCTGCTTAATCAGTGACTCCCGAGTGTCCCTGGGCTTGCTGTCCTAAGAAGTGAGTGGGGTGGATATCCACCTGAGCCCCTGTTCCATAAGCCACTGTGATGTGGTTGGTGAGCAGCCACCAGGAAAGGTCAGCCTACCTTTGCTCCGTGGCCCATTAGCATGCCTGTGATGGCTACGGCAGCCTGGGAAGGGCTGGGGAGAAGCCCCCGGTCCTCTTTTCCCCTGTCCGGCAGTGGGGAGTGAGGGCCAATTCTTGCAGGAGTCCTTGGTCCTTTGGGGGCTTGTCCTGGGCCCCTCCCCTGCAGGGCGCAGCACTTTGTTCTCACTTGCCCCAGACATCTCCCTGTTCTTGATGGCACGGGCTTCCTCTCATTTGCTGGGTAGGTGGAATGAGGGCGCCAGTTAGGGACCCTGTGGCTCTTGCTTTATGAATTTTCAGTGGCTGCTGCCACCAGTCTCCACCAACTAGGTGGACTGAAACCAGAAATATGCCTTCTCCCCCAGCGCCCAAGGCTAGAGGTTTGGAACCAGGTGTGGGCAGGGCCACGCTCCCTCCTGGGCTTGTGGCAGCACCCTACCCAATCCCTGGCTGCATGGGGCCTCCTCTGCTGTGTGACTAAGGCTCAAGTGTGCCTCTGACTCCCTGGTCACTCATTTTCCAGTTTATAGTACAGACTTGCCTGCTATAGGGACAACGTCACACACTGCTCAGTTTCCATCTTGATGGTCTCAGTCAGAGATAATTGACTTAATGCCACCTGCAAGGATCATTTTCCCAAATAGGGTCACGGTGCACAGGCCAGAGACAGATTTACCCTTGGGCAAGTCCTGGGAGCAAGACTGCAGTCTTCCCGAGCCCTCCTGAGCTGCTTCCTGTCATCTGGGTCCTGGTGTCCCAGGAGTTCTCTGTCAGCACCCTGGAGCACTGGACACTGGACACCTTGTTCTGTCCCCACCTATCTCCATGATGCCCTGGTATAGACTATCATCAGCACTGCAGAGAACTGGGAGGAGTGGGGTCAGCCCCCAACAAGGTCGCCATTCAGAAAGAGTTGGTGCTTAGTCCTGAGCCCTCTGCTGAAGCCTCTGCTCCTTGGCTCTTGGATTTGGCCTTGGGTTTGGGGTGGATTTTTTGGGGGAGCTCTTGAGCTTACTCCTGCATCAACTCTTCTTTGCCTCAGGCTTCCTGTCTGGTCCCAGGGCCTCTGACCTGCAGCTCTAGGTGAATCTGCCCTGTCACATCCCATCATGAGCTGCTGTCATTCACAGTGAGGTCCCTCATGATGGCAGCTCTTTCAGAAATGACTGCATTCCATAGATGAAACACGAAGTCCCAAGAGTAGGGATTCCTGCGTCAGCACCCATTCTGCTGACCTGTGAAGACTCCCCGCCCCATCCCCTTCCCATGCCCTCTTGGCCCACTGCCCTCTGCCAGGAATGGCGGTTCTCAGACGTGGCTCTGAAGAGGGAATGCAGATGATTCCATCTTGTCTGACATGCAGGTGTGACATGGCCCCAGAACCTGCACTTGAAGGCTCCTCCTGCAGGTGGCTTCAGCAGCAGATGGAGGGACAGGGCAGTCTCTGTGGTCCTGCTCAGAGGAAAAGCCTCAAGGTGGAGAGTGTGGTGTGCACCGTGGGGCAGATGCAGGCAGAGGTGGGTGGGCGGGGTGGGGCAGAGGGACCCAGCCCTCTGCTCCTCTTTCTCCTGGTTCAGTCAGCATGCATCGTGGGCACCTGGCTCATGCCAGGCATGGGATCCACTTCTGTGCCTTCCACAGTTCTGCCTCCTGGGAAAGGGAGACAGTTCTGAGGCTCCATTCATTTTTAGGAACCAATAAAAGAAGAGGCAGAAGAAAGAAAGGGAAGAAAGCGAGGGTTGGTGTCCTGGGGCAAAGGCGCTGAGCTGGCTGCTCCCTGCAAGGCTAGCGAATGCTCATCAGGGGAGCACTCTGGCTCCGGGTGCTGGTCCCAACCCTCTCTTCTGTGCCTCCAGGATCCAGGAAAATGAAACAGGAAAGGGAAAAGGAGAAGGGAAATGGAAGACGCTTGCTCTGTCTACCCCAGGGGAGAGAGCTGTGGGGGGCTGTTGGGCCTCCAGTGGGGGTCCTGGGATGATTGCAGAGGGCACTCTGGGGATGTGTGGAGGGGACTCGGGCTATGGGGAAGGGCCCCTGGGGCTGTGGGTGGAGGTCCTGGGAGCTTGGGACAAGGGTCCGCTCTCTGTCCAAGCCTTCTTCTTCCTGTCCAGCTACTTTCTTTCCAACAGGTTGAGCTGTGCAGGGCATAGACTCTGGACAGCTCTCCTGGCTGGGTTGCCGATGGCACATGTAAGTCTTTCGTGGAGGGATTAAAGGGTGATGCAGGGATTTGGCCAAATTGCTCCTCCAAGTGTTGCCTTAGGTGGTGACAAGCTGCAAAAATTGTCTGGCTGCTGAGCTATGGGGAGTGACCAGCTTCCCTTCTGTCACCAGACTCAAGTGAGAGGTGGACCTCCACTCTTGAGAGCCACCGACCCAGCCAGGCCTTCCAGGAGCATCAGAGTCCCCTCAGGGGACTCAGGGTGAGGTGTTAGGACTGTGTGGAGGTCCTGGGAGAGCAAACAGCATGAAAGAAAAGACATGTTTCTAGACATTTCTTCATCATTATTGTGACCTTGAGGTCCTTGGTTGTCAAGCATGGCCAGGTCACTCCCGCTGGTCCCGTTTATATGAATAGCAGAACCCTCCCCAGCCCTGACCTCCAGGTGTTACAAAGTGTCCACGTGACTCTCACGACCCTCCTCATGGCTGCTAGCTGCAGAGGGTGCAGCTGGAAAGTGACAGAGAAACAAACAGCAAACAGCTTGCCCCAAACCCCTGGGAACCACCCCATCTCTGGAGTCACTGTTTGGGACCCTGGGTGATCTTCCTGGGGCAACAGCATCAACATGAAAGAGGAGGAGGCACGGGGGTTGTGCACCAAGCGGGGACTGGCAGGGCCAGCCTCAACTGGGGGGGCTCGGCAGCACCTCCCATGCTCTGCAGGGAGCGCGGGCGGCCTTGTGGTGTTGAGAGCACACCCTGCGCCCAGTGTCCTAGCCCCCGACAGAAGTAGGCTTCTCTGTCATTCGCCAGGTACATAGGAGTGTGCCACAGAGCCCTCTGAAAGCACGGTGGAGCTGGAGAAAGACGCTGCCGTCTGACGTTCCTGGGAAGCCACTGGTTCTCTGCATGTTTCAGAAGATGAGCAGGAGCCACCCACAGAAACGTCCCCGGCTTGCTTTCTTTGATTGTCCTTTGACTCAAGCTTTTCTGTAGCTTCACATCCTGTTTACTTTGGAAAATAAAAGACACATAGAGCTGGAGGCACCAAGACTGAAATCCAAGGGGACAGTGGTAGAGTAATGCAGCTCCAACCCACATCCAGGGACAATAGGTTTCCTGCCCCTGGGGAGACCAGGGCAGGGTGTAAACCACTGGGACCCTGGGACCCCAGGGACCTCTTCTTCACCCAGTTACAACTTCCCTGTCACAATGATGCTTTGCTGCCCAAACTTAAGGCTCCCCTCTGACCAGACAAACTGCTGTCTCCCCAGCAAACCCCAGGATACCAGCAGCTGCAGAGTCCTGGCCATGGGGCTGTGCTTGAAGCTCACTGCTCTGATAGACTCCTACTGCCTCTGATCCTCCACATCCCAGGCATATGCCAGACTCCTTTTTGCTCTGCCCAGAGGCAGACCTCAGCCAGTGGCCTCTCGACACCTGCTGCTTTTGTCTTATCCAGACGCCCAGACTGGTCTCCAAGCCCACTGGTGCTCAGGCTCCAGGTTTCCTCTTCAAGTCAAGATGAAAACTTGTTCCTATTCTGCACCCTACGTGAAGAAGTCCTCATTTCCTTTGCATCCTCTGGTTCTGTATCACAGGGATCCCCCTGTCCCAAGGATACCCAACCTGCCTCACACTCAGGGGCCGTCCTCTGAGTGTGCAGCTCCCACAGATCCTGCCTCTGGAAACCCAGCCATGCCCCTCCTGTGGTGCTGCTGTGACTCCTACCATGCGGGGTCGCGAAGGCTGGTAGGCAGGGGCCTTTGTCCCTCACGGCAGGTGACACGGCTCCCCTGCTTGGTCTGCCCTTCGAGTGGCTGAGAGCTGCCCTAAGGGTTGAGTGAGAGCTGTGTCCTCAGCAAGGGCGAGGAGAAGAGGGGGAGGCAGGAGGAGGAGGCAGGGAGGAAGGGGAAGGCCCCCGAAGCAAACCCTCCAGGTAGAGGTGGAGTTCTGCCAGGTCTCCAGGGATCTTCTGTCTCTGGTTGGTGGGAGCTGCCGAGGGAAATGGTGGGCCTATCTGTGGGGGCTGCTGGGCAAAGTCAGCCTTTGAGATTGGAGCTGGTTTCCAGCTGTCCTCAGTCTCAGTCATCCTGGAGGGCACCTGGGGAAGGAGCTGCCTGTCCACCCAGAGCCACGGGTTCAGAATGTTTTCTCTTCCCACTGAGACGCCCTGGGCTCCTGGGGCACTGTTGGAATTGTCTCCATTCCTAGACGTTTTATAGCTGCTGGTGGATTCCAGGGACCCCACAACAGCCTCCTCACACTGGACTCAGGAAAGAGGGCCTCTGATTGGCACCATCCCCTCATGGACTAGTCATTACTGTCCCAAAGTCATAGCCTGGAAGACAGTCTCGCCCTTGATAGACGAGTGGTCCAACATGGCCAGGAAGGGTCGTTTTCCAGGGTCTGCCCTCACTGCTTTGTGGCAGGACTTGGTGCTTTGAGACCCCTGTGACTGTAGCCGGGGCCTCACATTGTCCAGAACCCCAGCTGTGTGTTCTTCCACTCAGGGTCCCCCTTTTATAATGTAGGGAGAAGAGCTCAGTGCTGGGCGGGGGGAGGCAGGGCCTCATCGCTGCACGACTGTGGCCATAATCTGTGCTCGATTCCCTCTGGGCCACCGTAGATCTGCTCTGCACACGGGGATGGCAGAGGACAAACAGGGTCATGGTGGCTGGCAGGTGAGCGAGTGCTGTTTCCATGACGGAACTGCAGGCTCTTCTGCAGCTTTTGATTCATGGGGTGGGAGGTCAGTGCTGTCCCAACTGAGAAGATGCAGCACCTGATACATAATAAAAGACCCTTTGTGCAAAAGAAAACAAAAAAAGAGAGAGAGAGAGAGAGAGAGGGGTACTTGTTTTCATGAAGCCATGGAAGGACCTCCCCATTCTCCCACCTGGCCTATTTGCAGGGGACGGATTTTCTTTTTGGGGCCAAGGAAGTAACTAACTCCTGTAGCAATGAAGGAGAAATTCCACAATGGACAGGTTTCTGGGCAAACAGGTGAGACTCTTTTGAGTCTAATGGCTCCCAGGCCCACTCTTCTGAATACATAATGTTCTCAGAAGCAGAGATGGGCCCTCTCCCCACTGCTGTGTAAAGAGCAACCAGCACCCCAGCTCTCCTCTTGGTCACCCTCTCCTGTGCTTGTCACAAAGGGACAGCTACTCTCAGGTGACTTCACCGGGGCATCTTAGGGGCACAGACAGAGGCGCAGGGATCTGGAGCCCTGGGTGGGAATCCCAGCTCTCTCCCAGCTGCGTGACCCTGGGCATCACACTCAGCGTGTCTGAGGGTTGGGATCTTCTTGTCTACCTCATGCCCCAGTGTGGGACTGGAAGGGGATGACTGATAAGTCAGCTCTCAGCGCTGGCCCCAGGATAGGTCCCGCTCCCACAGCATGGATTCCTAGATGCCTTTGCCATCCTGGGGTGCAGGGAGAGATCCCAGAGAAGTCTTCAGGATGAGGACCAGACTAGAGGACCAGGGTGGCACCATCAGGCCCTGGCAGGCTCTGCCTCGGCTGGCTTCTGTCCTCTTCCCCAAGATTTGGATCTCCCAGGCTGGTGCTAGGATGCTGGCAGATTGTGCCCGTCATCTTCAGTGTTATTAGGGGACATGTCCCCGACCTGTTGGTGTTCTTTCTTTTGTTTGCCTCTCTGGGCTGTCTTCGCTGGGCTGGGGTTCTTCCAGATTGTTCTTCACCATGAAGCACAACTGCAGAGATCTGGAAAACAAGGGCTGGAGACTTGCTCCACTCCACAGAGGAAAGACTGGTCCCTGGGCCCTGGGAAGTCCTTTGTCCATCAGTAGAAGCTGGGCTATTACCAGGGCTTTAGTCAGCAGATGAGCTGTGTGTACAGCACTGCCTGCTCCATCACAAGGAGATAAAGTGGCAGGGCTGGTACACAGGCCACTGCCCATCGCGATGGCCCTTTCCAGACCGGAAGCTGTGCTGCAGGAGGAGCTCACTGTGAACTGCTTAGGTGTAACAGTGGTCCACTCTATGCTTTGAATACAGCCCTTGCTAAGTTGCCATTGCAACTTTTTTGGGGGTGGTAGGGGCAGGTACTGGGTATTGAACTCAACCACTGAGCCATATCCCCAGTCCTCTTTTGTATTTTATTTAGAGACAGTGTCTAACTGAGTTGCTTAGTGCCTTGCTGTTGCTGAGGCTGTCTTTGAACTTGCGATCCTCTGCCTCAGCTCCCTGAGCCTCTGGAATTACAGGTGTGTGCCACTGCAACTTATTTTTAAAATGGACATGTTTCTTTCTCTTCCTCTCTCCCTGCTCATGCATTATATCTTCCCTTGCCTAATCTCAGGGGAAACAGGATTGCCTTTCTTCCCCATCCTATGAAGAGTAATCTGTCCTGAGTCCACATCCACCAGAGGAACAAGTAACCCAGACTTTGGGGATGGCACCAGAGGATCTCAGAAATGACTCTCCCAATTTAACAGGTGAATTACAACTCCAACAGAGAACTCGGGGAATGTAGCCTTTGAGTCACCTCTTTAACAGCCCCGGTTCCTGCTGATGGGCAGAATCACAGCCGCTGGGACAGGAGCCCCTGTGTTTCTCCTTTGCTAGCAAAGCAATAATGCTTCTTTTTCCTTTTTATCAGATTTGTATCCTTGTCATTGGATTGACATTGGGGACAAGGACAAAGCTTTCAGCAACAAATTTGGCACCACACTTGGGACCCGAGAGCAGTCCCTATTCCAGGTTTCTCAGGCAGGCGTGGCTCTCCAAGGAACCCCACTTCCATGCTGAGGATTCAGGGTGGCTGGTGAATTTGTTGAGATCCAACTGCAGGAGAGCAAGGAGAAGGACGAGTTTGCCTCAGGTTGAACCAGAGGGACTGTTCCTGTGAGTACAGGGAGAGACTGAAGGACTGTCCCAGTAGCTGCCAAAGCTCCTTTGGCTTTGGGGAACTCCTGCCTTCTCTCCCTGAACAGTCCAGTTGCTCCATCATGGTCCACTTTGAGAAAAGGGAAACTGAACTCAGTTAAATCACGACGGCCTCGACCATCCAGCAAATACCTTGGTGTGCACCCCGAGAACCTTGAATCCACATATCTAGTTCCTATCTGTGAGAACATCTGGGCCCTCTTTTGGGGGACCTGTGTGGCACCACTGGTGTAAGAGTCACAATTAAGTGGGACTTGAGAACCTAGGGATACGTACTGTTGTAGGTTCTCATGTGTTCGTTGGCCGTGGGCTTGGGAATTGCCCCTGGTAGTTTTGTTTGTATTGGTCACTGCCCCTTTGAAGACATGGCCAGCACTGTTTTGATCCTACAGGTCGTCTCTTGGGAAAGATCTTGACTGGTCAATTTAAAGGTTCCCATCTGCGGGCCATGGTTGTGGGGCTATTTTCTGGTTGTCTCTGTTTCTTCTTTGTACAATGTGGCAATTGGGGTTGGCTTGTCAGAGGCAAAGCGAGTTGAAGAAAGGGCCACTTATAGGTATAAGCCTGTCTAAGATACTGTCATACAGTAACAATCTGGCTTTTGAATAGCTTTCTGGATTATTATGCAATCTTGCAGGTGGAGTTGGTCTGTCAAAGGTAAAGGAAGTGGAAGAAATTTGTACGTGCAGGTCTGTCTGTTTTAAAGGTTCCTGTCAGCTCTGGTTTCAGTGATCCTCTCTCGTCTGTGCTTTTTGTATCTGTTACCAGCCCTTCAAGGCATCGATCTGACTGGTACTCTCTTGAGCAGAGAGATCGTGGCTGAGTGGGCGACCTGTAGGTGTAAGTCTGCCTAAGAGAAAAGTTCACGGTAGCACAACCTGATTGGAAGGTTTGTTTTCTGGATTATTATACAACCTTGATGTTTAAGTTGGTCTGTCAGAGGTCAAGTACCTGATTCTGTGTGTACCGGCCTTGATGCAGCTGCATGAGGAGGGGTCTGAACCGCCAGGAACTGAGGTGAAGCTGCCAGAAGTCACTGCCTCTGGTGTGCAAGGACAGCAGGAACCAGAAGGGGTCACAAAGATTGAAATCCTTCACGCCCAGTGCTGGTGTTGCCAAAGCTCAGTCCTTGTCCTCGATGCCAATTCAATAACAAGAACATGGTTTTGAGAAAAAGGAAAAAGACATTGCTTTGCTACCAAAGGAGAAGTGCAGGGAACTCCATACCAGAGGCTGTGATGCTGCCTCAAAGGCTACATTCCTGGAGTTCTCTGTTGGAGTTGTAATCCACTTGCTAATTTGGAAGAGAGTCATTTCTGAGATCTTCTGGTCCCATTCCCAAAGTCTGGATTACTTTTTCCTCTGGTGGGTGTGAACTCAAGGAGGATAACTCTGCCTAGGATGAGGAAGAAAGGAAATCCTGTTTCCCCTGAGATTAGGGAGGGGAGAGATTAGGGAGGAGCAGGGGGAGAGGAAGAGAGAGAAACACATCCATTTAAAAATAAGTTGTGATGGCCGATCAGCAAGGGCTGTTCAAAGCATGAAGTGGACACCCTTCCTTCGGCACTCGCAGCCCTATTTCTCAGCCTGGCCCCAGGCAGCAGCAGATTCTCTCACTGAGGGTCAAGGACACAACCCTAAGATGGAAAGTAAATCCCAGGAAACCTGCCGGGGCTGTGAAAAAATGGCCACAGAGAACTGGCCTCTCCCTGCCTTCCAGCCCCCTTTGTCTTGGGGATTGGAGGCTCTGGACACAAAGGATGTGATGGTAGGTTCCAGCACTGTCTGTTTATAACCTGAGGATAGGGACAGTCTCTTAAGACCTAACAGGACATCCCATTTGGTCAAGGGATATTCATCACTGGGGCAAAGCAATTCTTGCTATAACAGTATCCAGTCAAACTAAATGCCTGGGGAGACTGGCAGGATAAACAACTGCACCCAGAAAAGAGAAAGAGAAATTAAGGCCAACACGTATTTTGTAGGCAGTCTCTGTAAAGGGATCTTCAAGAGGCCTAAAGAGAAGGGTGGAAAGGGCCTCCTTCATTGCACATCAATATTCCTAGTGTAAGAAAAAGGCCCCAAAGGAGCCTCTGGGTACAATGGGGAACTCACTTAAAGTTGATGGCATTGTGATAATAATAGAGACAGGTCAGTCTCAAAAATATATGTGCTTCAACCCCTTTAATACAAACTGGGGGAAAAAAAGATTAAGGCTCAATTTTTGTATATGCTGCTGGATTGTCCGACCCTCTCTGGGATGAAATTTGTTTTGTAAATTAAATGCACAGATAACATTCATAAGGATGCTTCATAATATGAATTTAAGAGAGGGTTCAAAACCAGAAAAGATAAAAGAAAGTTATAGGTATGAAAATATATTTTAGTAATGAAAATTAGAATGTAAAAGAAATGTTTCTAGATGAGAGAGTATTTTGTCTGGTATAGAGTATTTTTCATTTGTGCTAAAGTCCAAATGAAAGAGAGGACAAAACTAAGAATGTAAACAAGTTGTGAGTGTCTAAGTAAGTCATAGAAGTTCTGCAAAAGGTAAATCTCAAAAAGTCTGTTTTTAAGTAAATTGGCTACAATTAGCACAATCAAAGTTATTTGAACTTTAATGTACTGATATGAAGCAAAGTCTGGAACATTGATCTGCTCTCATCAAGATAATTTTCTTGTATCTGTTAGGTTTTATCATTTAGGGAAACTAAGTCTTAAAGAAATTAGGGTTTACACCTGCTTAAAAATCTTTTAAATGATTACTTTGTAACTGGTTAAACAAATGTTATTTCAAGTTATCACAATATAGTTGACACCCTAAATATATTTGGCTAGATATAAGTATACATCTGATAACTGTATTTATCTGAGCCTTATTTAAGTGTTATGCAAATGTTTATAAAACGAAAGTTTTTCTAGCTTTACTGGCAAGGTAATCAATAGGCACTCTGGTTTATACATTGTATCTGACATAGAAGGCCACACTGTCATTTGAAGACTTTGACTAAGTCTTTTTCTGATCATTAACATTGTTTCATAAATATATAAGATTTAAGACTATCCTTTGATTCTGCAGATCTGTGAGTATTGTTACTGTACACTATGTGTTCTAAATTGTTAAAAGTTAAATTTAGTTAAATGTAAAGATTAGTGGAAAGCACTTAACTAAATTGGTGTTCTCCAAACTAAAATTATCTGCAGCAATAGTTTGGGTTTTACACGGAAGTAGCAAGTTTGGTTTGTATTTACTCATGTCATTTGATGTTTCATAGCTGGATCAAGTAACTTGTTGTCAATAAATCATACATACAATTATCTGTTACTCTTCACACTGGTATTGGAACTTAAATGTATTTTTGAAAGGCAATAAGGAGAGCCTGATCTGTTTTAAGGTGACATTGTGAAACACAAGAGGATTTTGCCTCTTTTTCCACAAAAAAGGAAGTTAAAAGCTCTCTTTGCCTTTGATGCATGTTTCAGATGTGATGTTGTATTGGCATGTGTCAACAGCCCCTCCTCTCCTGAGATAAGGCTCTGCCTCCCACCTTACCCCATGTTAGAATGGTTCCAAATAGGCTAGACCTGAGCTCATTTAAAGTTGTGTTCAAAAGATGGATACTTGTTGTAAAGATTATTGTGTCCTCAAAGTAAATAGAGGATATAATACATAACTAAGTAAAGGTTTAAAAATAAAAATAATTTTTCTTGGTTCATAGCTTTTAAACAAACTGAATGTTTTTGCTCTGTTAATTTCATTTTGTATTTTCCTTGTAAACTTTGTAACTGTTGCCTGTTAGTGTTTTGTAGACATACTGTTTCTAATAAAACAATCTGAGTTAATTTGAGATAATAAGCCATCACCTATAGGACAAGTAGTATGTAATGCTCACTTACATTATTCATACTGACCCCAATTAAAGGAAAGGGATCACTGTATAATTATAGATATTGAACTTGTAACCTGTTACTCCCACTAAAAGATTGGTGCACTGGCCTGCCGGTTGTTAAAAACCAAAAACTAGGAAAACAAAATCAAGGAAGTAAAAGGAAAGAGCAGCCAACAGTTTGGCCCTTGCCCTCTAATGTCAGCCAGGACTCAGAACGACAGGATCCCTCTCTGGGCTCTGCAGCTCCTGTGAGTCACCTGACGTGTCCATCAGGGAGATTGAGAGGACCCTAGAGAACAGGAAGCCAACCAGTACACATTCTGCAGAGAGGAGGTTCATTGGAGATGGAAATGTCCCGGATGCTTCCAAGAGAAGCCATGTACGGTCAGCCAGAACCCAATCCATCCTGGCAGCTGGCACCACTGGTAGAGGAAAGCTAAAGAAGGTAGGAGGCTTCACCCACATTCCCAAGAGTGATCTCTGAGGAATCTCAGTTGACCTTTAAGAGTAGATAGGAACTAGGTCAGTTTTGACCAGCTTGGTCTTAAACACCTGGTGTAAGAGTGTCCACTTGATGCTTTGGATATAACCCTTGCTGCTCAGGCCACCACAACTTATTTTTGAAATGGACATGTTTCTTTCTCTTTCTCACTCCCTGCTCCTCCCTAGTATCTCCCCTCCCTAATCTCAGGGGAAACAGGATTACCTTTCTTCCCCATCCTATGAAGAGTAATCTGTCCTGAGTCCACACCCACCAGAGGAAGGAAGTAATCCAGACTTTGGGGATGGCACCAGAGGATCTCAGAAATGACTCTCCCAAATTAACAAGTGAATTATCATTCCAACAGAGAGCACGGGGAAGGCAGCCTTTGAGTCACCTCTTTAACAGCCCCCTATTCCGGCAGATGGGGAGAATCACAGCATCGGGGATTGTACCCTGTGTTTCTCCTTTGCTAGCAAAGCAATAAACCTTCTTTTTCTTTTTTCTCAAAACTGCGTCCTCATTATTGGATTGGCATCAGGGACAAGGACCAGGGTTTCGGCAACATAGGGGAGCTTTGAACCTAGGACCCCACAGCCTGTTCTGAGGGACCCTTGGAAGGAATTGAAAGGACTGGGTGGGGAGGTGAGTGTGGGGCAGAGGAGATGCCAAGTGAGCATGTGGGCCTGGGGACGCCTGGCTGGGTCTCCAGGGACCCTCGTTCTTTCTTCAGGCGCGCACCTTCTGCAGGCCTGTGCGGCATCACCTCCTGTTCACACCAGGCGAGGTGCAGATGGCAAGTGTTCTGGGGCATTTTCCTCCCCTCTGGAGTGGTGCCGCCCTGGCTTGTGGATGACCTTACTTTATGACAATTTTATCAGGAAGGAGTCAATTCTTCCAGGAGGCAGAGAAATAGGAACCTTCCCTAATGAACAGATCTATCATACAAATGGTGCTTCCGATGGCAGAAAACTCTAGAAGAGAGCGATGGAAAGCTCTCTGTATGACCAGTATAGCTCCCACCTGGGGTCAACCTCATTAGCTGGGCTGGCACTTGTGGCACACTGGGGACAAAGGGCAGTGTTGTAGATTGTAAGTGGGAAAGAGAGGAGGGATATAATGTATCCTATTTTTCTCTTGCACTAATTTTAATTTCTACCACCAATCATGACACATTTTGGGGACATTCAAATAATCCCAACTAGACATTAAAGTATGCATTGCTATTCTGGGAATGGAAATTGAAGAGCACTGCTACTTTTGCACAGTCTAAGTCATTATATTTTTATGGCTTTGGTTAACATTGGGCTATAAAAACCAGTAAATAACTGTTAAAAGCAGAGTCATTTGCTCAAAAATATTTTATGAGCTTCATTTCTGGAACGGCTGAACTTTCCACTAGATGCCCGGGTGCTCGTGGAGATGCTGCGCTCTGCCCACCGCCATTCCCGAGCAGCGCTCCACCTTCCTGGTTTGAGAGCGGGGAGGCCGTTGTGTCTGCAGGACGTGATGTGCTATTTTCCCAGTGCTATTTTCTTGGGAGAAACCATGGTTTTATTTGGGCTCAGCATGCTTTCACTTCGTGGTTACCCTAAATATAAATCTCCCAGCCATCCCAGAGGCTCTTGCCTGCCAGAGCCTGCCTGTTGTATTCTTGGGTTCATACCCATGGTGGTGAACTTGGACTCCACTCCTCTTCACTTGCACTCTGAGGTCTACGTGGTGAGACGCAAGGAAGAGGGTCCTGGAAGTCACAGGTGGTGGTGAGGTGTTAAAATGCAACATGGGAGAGGGAGGGCATTGACTCCCTCCTTTGCCGCTGGCCCAAGCCTGTCCTCTGCTCATGCATTCTCAGGGACGCTCTGTGCCCAGGAGACCCACAAACATCCCACAGATAAAGGAATCCTTGAGGGTGGTCATGACCCAAAGGACAATGTTCATCCAGTGCCTGGCATTCAGCAGGGGTGCTGGGAGGGCTTCCGGGGCCACAGTTAGTGGGGAAGTCCCAAGTTAGCAACGCCAGGGACCACGCTGTCATGTGAATCCCAGTGCCCTGCACAGCCCACTGTGGACGAGATGTAGTTGAGCATCACAGCAGTTCTTGTGCTGGTGTGCAATCACCTCACAGGCGAGCACACTGAGAGCTCGGGATGAAGGGTCTGACCCATGCCAGGCAGCTGGGAAGTGGCAGGGGCCACTGGGACGTCCAGCTGACCACACTGCCTTGCCAGAATCCACCATCTGTCAGCTCCCTTTTCATCTCCTTCAGCAAGGCAGTTGAACTTTGAGGTCCCTCTGTGGTCACTGGGCCAGGCAGCTCCAAAGCTGTGCTCATCTGTGCCTAATCCAGCCCGTGTTCCATGCTGTAGGTAAATCCCTGGTTGTGCGGCACCGTTCCCGATCCACTGGGTATGCAGATGGATTTCAGAACAGCATATCCTGTGCCCCTGCCTTGACCCTGTCCTCACTCTTCAAATCCTTGCAGCTTGGAAGGGAGCAAACTCTCCACCAGAGCAAGATGCCCCGGACACCAGCTCCTGTGCCAGGATCCGCCGTGGCCACAGAATTCAGCATTTTAATATTAAGGATACCCTTGAAAAGGCAGTGCTGACGGCCCACTGATAATAGCGTTGTCCTTGATGTTCCCTCTTGAGCTTTCTTATTATCTCACCGTGCATTTCCCACTATTTCATTTGGGGAATGTTCACCCCTGAAGTGAGTCCGTCAGGGAGGGAGGATGAGGAAGTATTGGAAGGACTCACCGACGGGCACTCTGACGAAGGGCCCAGAGAGGCAGAGTGAGCTCATACCGTCATCTGTGACTCAGCCCTGTATTTCCCTGTCAGTGTCAAGCCACCTAAGCAACCTGAGACCTGGATTTTCAATTACTTTCACCTCAATTTAGTTTCGTGAAATGTTGAATCACATGGTGAGCACTGGTAACTTAGAGCTTGCATTTCTTCCCCAAGAAAATCTTTTAAGAGTGTTGGGAGTGGCAAGGAGGATGATGTAAAAGAAATCAGGCAGGAATACCGGGAATGGCAGGTGAAAACCAGACCCCCAGCAAGCCACAGCAGGCACCACGGATCTTTCCCAGGTGTCCAAAGGAGGGAAGGGGGGGGCAGGTTTCCCTGCGGGATTCGTATGAGTCACATCGCAGGCTAAAATTTTCCATTGCCTAACAGCTAAGTTTAGGTGTCCATATTTTTCTTCACATCATAGATGACATGCCATCCTGTTCCCTATAAAATGGGAATCTGCATTGCATAGGAACTTTCTGGTCAGTTCCTTCTATCCTATTGCTTAAAATTTCAAGGAGGAAAGTCCAACCACGGGACTACGTGGAGGTAGTAGGCAGTTTTAGATGGGGACCCAGACAGTGTGGAGTTCCTTTATAGCCTGAGAATCAGAGTCTCTTGCAGGTTATTTTGAGCAGATTTTTAAAGCATGATTTCCCCATTATGGTTTGCACTGCCCAAGTTACCCTGTTTGTTTTGCTCTGAAGAAGGTGATGGAGAGGCGCTAGCATGGCCTCAGGCTTCTTCCGGTCCAGATGTAGCTGCTCCTCACTGTAGCATGGCATTCCACCCTTACAAAGCCCTGGGAGAACAACCCACTCATAGGCAGGAGGATGGAGCTCAGGACCCGTATGCCTCCCACAGCGGTCAAGGTGCAATTGAGGGCACAGCAGAGCTGGATTCTAAGGTGCACTGCAGTCTGGAGATGACATCTCTCCCATCACCCTGTGCTCCCACTCCCGAGGAGTCTCCAACACACTGTGAAACACCGCCGGTAATTATGAAAATACAGGGATGTTACGTGCTGCGCGGGGCATCTCACTCTTCATTAGCCCAGTCAGAACAGAGAACAGTGATCTACTCAGCTGCCACCCACCTGGTCCTAATCATGTCACTTAGTTCTCAAAGTGCGGGGAAGGACCTGGATGTGTCGGGAAGCTATTCCACACGTGCCTCTGAGGCTCTGTCTAATGGAGATGTCTGAGTTTGTGCATTTTTCATGGTCTTCATCTGAATCCAGATAGCAAATGCTACGTCAAGATTTAGAGCCCAGGAAATCAGTCCATTACCATTCTCAGTAGGTGCCACTTATACGCTTCTAAACCACATCTGTCAGATAAAACGCGTTCCGGGGACATTTGGCTGCGCCGCGGGCTGCACAGTTGTTACGGAACGTGGAGTGTTGGGGCAGAGCGCAGCCACAGATACCTTTGTCCCTCGCTTTCCTTGGTGGTCCCTTCTGGACCCAGAGCTCGAGCAGCATCACCTGCTGCCCATGTGGGTAAGGAGCTGCAGGGGCCCAAGGATGGCTGCCCCCCAGGACAATCTGGTCCCTGTAAACTGTGCTAAATGGATTTTGAGGCAATATAGCCCAACGGCGCCCCTTCTCCACATCCTCAACATCACTTCTTGCTTTTCATTATGTTTTATTTTTTTAACTGAAAGATATTTGCATGTATCCTTGGCATCCCTGTGCTGAGGGATTCTTAAAAAGCCTTGGACTTCCTACATCAACCCACCTCCCTATATGTCCTGTATATGTCATTTTCCATTAGCTTCTGCTACTCCTTTCTTGACTTCTTTTCACAAAAAAAGCAATAGGGACATGTATTTATTTTTCTGTTCCTGTTTTTAAAGTAGTTTGATTTTTTGCTTAGGCAGCTGGGAGTCACTTCAGCAGATTCATCTGGAGCTGCCTTACTCCTTAATTTCCTAGAGCGCCACCGCAGGGATCCACCAGCCTGCGTTCAGCCTTTCTTCTCTGCGTGGACGCATGAGCTGCTTTACCCTGACCCAGTGATCGGATAATAATCTGTATCGGGAAAGATCCCCAGCAGACATGAGGAGTCCAGGACGTTCTTCCTCAGTGGCTCTTGCTGAAGGTGTTATTTCTGACTCTGATCACGAGGGAACAAAAGCCACCTCAGACGGTGCAACCTCCAGGGTAGTAACCCTGGACTTTCTCAGTTGTCCAGACTAGGAAATATAAGAGTAAAGGAAACAGAAGACACACACAAAGGACCAAATTCCTGCTCGGTCCTTTTTGGGTCCTGCATGGAATTGAAAAACAAAACATCTTTGTTTTGTAAGTAATGCTTTTGGAAAAACTGTGGAAACTTGACTATGAACTGTATGCCATTAAATCTACCTGAAAGTCCTTGGGCCTGGTGGTGGTACTGGCTGTCTTGAGGAGGTAACAGGGAGCACCTGGGAGAGCAGAGGGCCTGTCCTCTCTGATCCACATGATCCTGATGGGCCAGTCAGCTTAGATTCCAGATGGACCTACTTTTCCAAAACTCTAGTCTGAGTGTCCAGGTGGAAAATATAGTGGAAGAAAGGATAATTGAATACCACATTTACTGAATTCTAATGTGCTCACAGTTGCAATATGCAGCTTTAACTTAACATTTTTTTGTTGTTGTTTTTTGGAATGCATTTGACCCTCAGGTATTTAAAGACAACACATACCAAAGGCACCCTGAACTCAGAAAATATTTTTAACAAAGCTCCTGAGTAGTCAAGAAATACTGAAAGTTTGGGAAATACTGGATTAAAATTTGGTGAGTATGACTCTTTTCTGCAGGATTTCTCAGTAACTTGACATTTTTCCTGGGAGGATACAGGTGCACATTTGTCAAATTCCCATCTGCGGCCAGAGAGTGGGTGTGTCCATCTCCCCTCAAAGCCTCTGCCGCCTCTCGGGGATCTAAGGGATGGTCCTTGTGAGGGTTCCGACTGCCCTACATCTGCTGTTTCCAGCCCTCCCAGGGGTGACTCTGGCAGCAACCTACTCTGACCTCAGCTCAGCTCTCTGCTGGGCAAGTGACCGAGTTCCTTGGTGTACACAGGGAGACAGAGCAGTCCCACAGCCATGCCAAGTCCTCGGGACAGGCCTGATGGCAGGGGAGGAGGGCACCTGCCTCTCTGCTCTCCAGATGCAGGTCCCAGGTCCCTGCATTCCTAGCCCCTCTAGGAACCGCCTTCTGCAGCAGGACTCTATGGCTCAGGCCTTCCCCAGGCACCACTAGCTTCTCCCAAGACCTGCTGTGTTTACACCTTGGTGATCCCGAAAGTGCCCACAGGTCACACAGTCATGTCAGGTGATGCAAACCAGCAGAGTCGAGTCTCCCGGACACCAGGCCACCATCGCAGCTGGTGGACGTGCATATCCTGTGCCCGGGACCTGCTGAGCAAGGAGAGAACGGTGAGGCCTGAGTGCCGGTCTTTCACTCCCACGTGTTTCCTGGGTGGCCTCCGTGACCAGGGTTCTTCCAGACCCGGGATCCAGCAACAGACCAAATGGCAGGAGCCTTCAAACTCCAGAGCCCGAAAGCCCACAAGCAGGGAATCAAGGAAAAAGTAGAGAGCGTCTTCAGCAGAGCAGGAGCCACCCATGGAGCAAAGAGGATAAGGAGCACGGAGCCTGAGGGGGCCGGGAGAGGAGGCAGGGCTGCAGAACTGTCCTCTGTCACGGCTCGCAGCGCCCGACACGGAGGAGCATTGGCTCCCTGGGTCGGCCACAACGGCAGCAGCCACCCTGGGAACGCCCTGTCCTACGCAGCACCTGCCTTGTCAGCCTGGGCTGCGTTCTGCTTTCTCCCTCTTTTCTAGGAATGAGAATGGGTGAAAGGGAGTCACCAGGACTCAGCTGTGTGCAGCACAGACTTGTTGCAAGCTCCGAATGGGGCACGCGGTGTGGGGCGCACACCGTGCGTCAGTGACCTCAAAGGGGAGAGGCAAATTTCAGTGGCCCCTGCTGGCCATCAGGCTGTGATCGCTACAGATCAGCAGTGTCGTGGATCCCTGTCGTCAGATGAAGTGACAGGAGCGTGAAGGGGTGGTGGTGCTGACCTGTGTCCAGCAGTGGATTTAAAAATGCTATCATCTTGGATTTTGTGGTGCTTGTGGTCCTCATTGAACTTTGAATTTGTGGTTTGTTCCTTGTACTCATTTTAAATAAGCAACTACTGTTGTTCCTACTTTTCCACAGCTAATTGTGTATTCCTTTCCTGAAAAAGCACCCAGTTCCCTTCACTGTCCCGTCCTTGTGTAAGCTCCTGGTCTGTCTGGCCAGGGAGATTTGAGGGATGTGTTTTCCAGAGGTGGGAGCAAGTGCCAAGGCTCTGGGGTAGAAGTCAGCTTGGGCTGTCCAAGGAGAGTGAGACTACCACTGCACTGGGACTAAATGACTGAGTGGGATGCTGGTCATAGAGGTGGGTTGTAGGGCAGCCTGAGTGGGCCGTGGAGGTCATGCTCAGAAGAGCAGCCACGGGAGGCACTGAGTCAGGGTGCTGACTCTCAGGTGTCCGTGGGCTTTCCCTGCTCTCTGCTCCTCGCTACTTTCAGGGGTGTTCGGCCGCTCTGGTGTTCAGATCAGTGCTGTGTTCCTGGAACATCTTTACCACAGTAGGATCTGCAAGAAATTCTGCAGTGATGTCGAGGCGACTTGACACATCTTTGTACAGGAGAGTAGGGGCCTACATGGTGACGGGCAGCCAGGAGGAGCAACGGTGGTCTCCATGTGGCTGGGAAGCTCCGCCCCACGTTGCCCAGCTGCCTCCTGAAGACCTTGGCAACCGTGAGTCATGGCGTGGGCCAGAGGGTCTGCTCTGGCAGGCAGCGGGGGGACAGCTCAGCGGGCAAGGAGTGCAGGCTGGGTGTCGCCCTCAGGTGCGCAGGGCCCCGCGAGCCGATGCACTTCTGTCCTCAGTTTACCTGGCTGCTTCAGCTTGAGATGACCATGGACAGGCCTGCTGCTGCACGAGGGTCATGCGGGAATCGAGGAGGACGTCATGCATGGAGCCTGCTGGATTCCCCTTACAGTGTTCACTCATAAAGTTCTGCAACATGCGGTGTAGACAGTCTATCCACCACCACCGGCAGCGCGCATGGCTTCCCCTCACCAAGAGCCTTCGGCAGGTCCCCTGCTTTCCTCCTGCCCTGCCCTCCTGATCCCCCAGAAGCCACAATCCTCCTCCGTGCCTAGAACGCAGTGTGTGAAGCTTGGCTCAGGGGTGGGGTCCAGCGCGTGCTGCCCTTCGGGAGCCACCCCTTTGCAGCAGCACGCGTCCCCGGCGTACAGCGTTCAGTCCTCTCGTTTCCTTTGCTAGGTAGCACGCCATGGTATGGACAGGAGGACACTTCTTAAAGCCACGTGTCCACTGCTCCAAAGATCTCAGAACGTGCCTGTGGCATCTTCTGAAACCTGTGACGTCATTCCCCAAGCACTGCTCATTATTCCTGGAAAAATTCCAAGTCGGGATTTGCAACACATCTTGAGAGATGCCAGGCTTGCTGGGATGAGTTCAGGCCAGCACAAGGGACGTTTTGGGGGGACTCTCTCCACCAACGGTGTTCTTTTTGGAAAACAAGCAGAATGCCCCGAAGACTCCCACCCCTCAGCAGTGCCTCCTGGGGCTGCCTGGACACTTCCAGCCGGGTGGGGTCCTGCTGTGTGTTTGCAGAGGCTCCTGGGTTGGAGGCTGTGGCTTTGCTGTCTTCAGAGGCCTTGCTGCTGCCGCTGCCCCATGGGCATGTGGGACACGCCTTCTCCAGGGTGCCTGACACAAGGTGCTTGTGTGCAGGGTGGCAGTGAGAGTCAGGTGTCCCTGCATCATGCAGGGACAAGCCTCGCAGTCTCGCTGGCTCCACTGCTGAGATGTCCAGCTTCCCTCCCTGAAAATAAATTGGCTAATTGTGCCGAGTGCCTTGAAATTACAAGATGCTAACACGAGCACCATGTGAGGAGGCCCCACGTGCACGCTAGAGAGGGGCTGCGGGTGGTGGTTTGCACAGTGAATTTCATGATTGCTTTTGGAAATTATGCTTTCTTATTTATAAGTCTTGTCAATGAAATAAATTGAATGGAATCACCAGATGGCCCTAAATATTGTCTTTATTGCCTGCAACTGTGTTTAGAGAGCTTTCACCAAGGGACCAGAGGGCTTGAGTTGGTCAGACTAGGAGGTAAAGGAGCCCTCTGCCTAATTCTGATGATTGTCACGGCCATCTATTTATTTGCTCAGTGAGGTGAGGGGGAAACCATCTCATTTAGACTTATTAAAGGGTCCAAAAGTGTAACACTCCTCAAAAGGGTCACCATAAATATGCCACATACTGTATTTCATAGAGTTTATGGGAAAGGAAATTGAAATCTCCTAAAAATAGAATTGAATCTTGTCCAAACAATATTGGATATACCGAATTAGTGTTTCTGTTATTACATATAACAGGCTGATATTCGGAGCACATTTTTATAAACCTTTAGTTTGTTTTCATAAATGTTGGACTTGCCTACAAGTCTAGGCTCCTTGCATTTATCAGACAGGATGATGGTGCTTTTAAAAATTAGAAGGAAAAGTTCATTGTGGCAGAGCAGGCCCAGCCTCCTACCCTTCCCGCCATGGCAGTGAGATCTGCCCAGGTGGCTGGTGCAGCCCCTGTGAGCTTGGGGACAGTGGTCCTGAAGATCAGAGTAGGGACCCTACCTGGGCTCATCATGTCCTGGGACCTGGCAGCCCGTCCGTCAGACCAAGGGTGGGCCTGGCGGTGGGCGTGGGGTGATGCTGTGTTGTGATTGCTCCCTTTTTGAAAACAGGAAGTCTGAACCCAGCAAAGCCCCTTGCCACTGTCCCTGGACCCTTCCTGCCCTGCAGACCTGGGTCCTGGAGCTCCCAGCACCACTTTGACACCAGGAGGCACAGTGACCAACCTGAATGAGAGGCCAGGAGATGGGTGAGATCCAGCCCAGCCCCCTCAGGCCCCTCTGGAGATCTACTCAAAGAATCATGAAGCCTTACAGGACAGCAGGTGAACCGTGCTTTGTAGGGCCACCTGTGACGTGTGGCCAAGTGTTTTCTTCCTAGGTTGTTGTCTACATGGGTAAGCTGGAGGAGGAGCGCAACGGTCAGGAACAGATATGGACTGTGCTCCAGGTTGTGCGGGCCAGGACCTCCAGGTTGGCCCATCAGAGGCTGGGACTCTGCTGGGCGGGTGGGAGAGGGAGGGGCCTTCTCTGTGCAACTGAAGGAAAGACTCTGAGCCGCCGCAGCAGCCTGGCATGCAGCCCTCTGGTTGCTGGTGCCACTGTTCTCTCTGCTCAGAGGAGGGCTTGCGACTCACAGGAGCCTGCTCTGGGGCTGTGGGGACCCTGCAGAGAACCCCCAGAGCATGAGTAGGCAGGGCAGGAGGTGCGTCACCTCCTTGGTCTCCACCTTGAATGCAATGTCTTAATAGAGATGTAAACAGTTGAAGAGGGACACAAATAACTAGTACCAGCCCTTCTTATTTGCCTTTGTGAACCTGCGATTTGGAAATTAAATGCAAATACAGCTCTGCTATCGATGGCACTGACGTCGGCATGTAAGCTTTCTTCTGCACTGAACCTTGTACGTGTTGACAAACTGGCCGCGCTCTCCTCCACAGAACCGTGGCAGGACACCCTTCTCTCTCCACCGGGCCGAACGTCCCTTTGGTAGGAGAATCACTGGTTGGTTTGTCCCAGTCTGTCTGTTCCTCGATACCGTGCCACGCTAAAGGCTCATTTATCCATAGAGCACAGATGACAGAAGATGGATCCTTCGCAGCTTCCTTTAAAATTGTAATTGAAGTTATAATGGAAAATTGAAGCAACGTGCGGTGGGAAAGACATGGGCTGCATCAGGGGTCCTGAAGGTGTTCATGGAGATCCTGGCAGAAAGAAGGTGCCAGAAACACCGGGGATCATTCCAGAGCCTTCAGATCACAACTTGGAAACCATCTTTCTGGAGTGGTGGGACACAGCTGAATTGAATGTAGGAAGGGGACCTGAGGGCATTGCATGATAGAATCCCCCGCCAACTTTCCAAGCTTGCGCTGGAGGGGCCTCTCGTTGGAAAGCAGCGGGTACAATGTGAGCCTGCGGCAGCCAATTGCAAGCCTTCACCACTGAGCTTCTCGTGGGAGGATCCCCACAATGATCCTTATTGAGGATTTATGCTCTTTAAAACATTAGCGTTTTGAGCACATATTACAATATTATGACTTGAAATTCTCAAATAAATAAATATATAAAAATATCTCCCTCCACGTCCCCGTCCAGCCGTGTTCCATTCCAGTAAGTCACTGTTGTGGCGAGGATTTGTGCCTCCTTGGCACTAGTGGATGGTACAACCGTGTGCATGAGCTTGTCCACGGGGGGAGGGGAGGATAGGTGACTCATTCTTCTGTACCTTCCACTTTGTCCCCACTAATATAACATGCCACTGCCCCTGGGAAGCACAGTGACTGCTGCAATCCGTGCAGTCCGTGTGCAATTGAAAGCTCTGCTCTGGGGTCACCCTGCTGTTCATGATGCCGTGGCCGTTGTGGATGCTCTCGATGGATCGCTGCAGCAGGTCCTGATGCAGACACAGGATGGTGAGCAAGCTCCGCCTAGGACCTGGAGACCAGTGTTTGTCAAAGGAATTTGAACATTCCTTCCATGCATGTTTGGGGGGAACTACACTTTTATGCAAGACAGTGGCAGAGTCATAACCAGGCTGCAGAGCCACAGCCATGGCCTGCTGTCCCCTCCCTGACACCACTTATTTGGCACCTCATCCATGCCAGCACTGAGCTGATGGCCGGGAGGCGAGGCTGAGCTGAGCACAGACCTGCCTTCCTAGTAGCCTGTGGCCAAGTTGGGGGAGACCTGAAGACCAGTCAGCACCTCTGGCCCGTGAGGGGACAGCACGAGATACCATTTTATGGGCTTAGTTGTAGTTGATTAATTATGCTGTGCCCAGTAAAGGCTAGAGATTTACATTTTATCTCATTTAATCATGTTAATGATTGTGATGGGGAGGTGTTAAGGAACAAACCCACGCCTTCAAGTGTGTACTCTGCTACTGAACCACACCCCTAGAACTCAATGATCTTTTAAGGTTATTGCTATTACTGTCCTGATTTTATAGATGAGGAAAGAGAGGCACTAAGAGACAAGATAATTTGCCCAAGGTCACACGGGCAGTTATTGCAGAGCAGGAATTGTGCCTCCCCCACCCCACTCCAAGTCAGTCTGACTACAGAGAAGACTCCTTTAACTACTACACTGAGCTTTCATGCATGTCCCCAGGCATCGATGTCCTTAGCCTGTGTAGCTTGGCCAGAGCCTAGTCTGGGAGCTTGAGCCCCGAGCAGTCTGGCCAAGAATTCTAAGTGCCTTGGAGTAAAACTCTGCAAATACTGCACCATTGTTCCCTAAGGGTACCATCAAGTGGGAAGTACTAAGAAGCACCATCATACTGTAGGGCCTATTGAAGTAAAAAGTATATACAACTCAATACACATAGTGTAGAGTTCCATGAGTTTTGTCCAATACATACACTCTTATAATAATCAAACCCAATCAGAATATGGGTGATTTCTATCACTCTAAATAATTCTCTATAACCAGACATGGTGGTGCAGACCTCTAATTCCAGTGACGCAGGAAACTGAGACAGGAGGATTGCAAGTTCAAGGCCTGCCTCAGCAACTTACCAAGGCCCTAAGCAAGTTAGTGAGACCTTGTCTCAAGATGAAAAATAAAAAGGGCTAGGGATATGGCTCAGTAGTAAATCACTCCTGAGTTCGATCCCCAGTCCAAAAATTAAAATTGTAAAGAATCTCTTTAGGAGCTGAAGGTATAGCTCGGGGAGAGAGCTCTTGCCTAGCATGTGCGAGGTACTGAGTTCAATCCCTAGCACTGCAAAAAATAAAAACAAATTCCCATTATATGTCAGTCTCTCCCCAAATCCAGACACAGGCAGCTAGTAACCAGATTTCTATTGATTAGTTTTGCCTGTTCCTATCCCTCCCCACTCCGGTAATCAGGATTGAACCTAGGGACACTCTACACACCCCCAGCTGAAAGCTTCTAATAACACCAGCCTTAAGGAGAAATGCTCCAAGACTTGACATTGTCTTCTGGGAGGCTGTGCTAGATTTCCTTTGCTGGGTCAAAATATCTGAGAAAATCAACTTAGAGGAGAAAAGATTGATCTTGGCTCACATTTTCAGAGATTTCAGGCCGTGGTCAGCTGGCTCTATTGCTGTGGCATAAGGTGAGGCAGGACATCATGGTGGAAGGGTGAGGTGGAGCAGAGCAGTTCAGCTCCTAGCAGTCAGGAGAGAGAGACAGAGAGGAGAGAGACAGGGAGAAGGAGGGAGAAACGGGGGGAGGGGCTGGG
This sequence comes from Geosciurus inauris, assembly GCA_004024805.1. Lineage (NCBI taxonomy): Eukaryota > Metazoa > Chordata > Mammalia > Rodentia > Sciuridae > Geosciurus > Geosciurus inauris. The sequence goes on along the minus strand of PVHX01001931.1, from coordinate 102,150 downwards.
GACGAGATAGTCTGCAGGTCACGCTCCCCATACCTGTTCCTGCAGTAGGCTCCACCTCCCGAGTGTCCCCTCTCTCAATAATGCCATCAGATCATTAACCCCTCAGTGGATCAGTCCCCAGATAAAGCCAGAGCCCTCCAGATCCATTCACTTCCCCAAGCCCATCTCTGAACCTTACTGCACTGGGAAACAAGCCCTCAACACACGAGTCTTGGAACATTCCAGATCCCATCCATACGCGGCCCTTGGGAGCTCTGAACCTGGCTCTGGTCACCCCAGGCCTTCAAAACCTCCTTCTTCAAGCCGGTCCCACCACACACCCTGGGGACCTGGGAGGGCATCCTCCTCAGACCCTTGTGCTGTAGCAGCGAGGGTCTTCCCCCAGCTCCTCGTTGCAGAGAAGATTCTGGAACCTTCCATTTAAAGACGGCCTGGTAGCCCTCACCAGCTCTCTGTAGTTGTGGTGTGTGAGGCTTGCCTGAGAAGGGCCCTCTCTTGCTGCCTGCGACGCCCACTCCTCGCCGCTCCCCTCCTGTCTTGCACTCTTCTTCTGCCCATTGAACATGCGCTTGTCTCGCTTAAATCACAGGTTTAATGTGAGTCACTCTGAATTGCGCCCAGCTGAGTTCATGTCCACCACAGGGAGGGCTCGAGTGCTCCCCCGGGCGGCTCTGTCCTGCCTGGCCTACCTGGCTGGTCCCTCCCATGTCCCCTCTGTGCTCATGCTCTGCCCCCTGCTCCCAAGCATCCAGCCCCCCCACAGTCCTGACCCAGCCCGGAGCCTGTGAGTGCTCCTGGAAACACAGCTGCCCGGACTCCCCAGAGGGGGCTTTGCAGGGGGACTGGGGACTGTTGGCTTCTCTTTGCTCAAGTTTTCTTTCAACTTTTATGTTCTAAATCATAAACAAAATACCAAGGGGGGATACTGCCAAACAGCTAGGACTGTTGTTTTCCTCCAGAATGGGGATGGGAGAGGCAGAGGAGAGGGAGCGAGGAGGCCGGAGGAGGTGCTCTGTGCTGTGTGGCTCCTTGAAGTGTCACTGCTCTGCTGTTAGAAGTTTAGTCTTTGTTAAATTATTCAGAGCTTTTGGGGGCTGCCACTCAGGGCGGGATTAAAGCCAACGCTCCTCTCTTGCCGGCTTTCGCTGCTCCTACATGTTCTCCCTAACAAAATATCCTCAGGAACCACCGTTTCAGTCGCAAAAAATTAGCCTTTGATACAGATTAATCCCGCTGATTGTGGTTCACTTCAGATAATAGCAAGAGGGATGCGCTTCCTATAGTCACTATGAAAGAACATTCTCAAGGAAAATCAAGCTATGTCTTCCTCCGCCCTGGTTTTCTCATTTTTGTTTAATTCATTGAAGGTGAAACATGGTTTCTATTAGGCTCATGAGCATATAGCTATTTTGGTGATTATTAGGAAAGTCCTTAGAAAATTATAAGCGCCTTGCAGCAACTTTGGAACAGCATTTTTGAGTTGATTTTGTCCTCGCTTAAAATATGCCACGTGAACCAATTTCTGTTGGCAAGAACAAATAAATGTAGCAGAATATTATTGACAGTCTTCAAACAGCAGCCGGTGTATCTCCCTGGCTTGGTGAGGATCCTCTGCAGCTTTCAGGGTGGGCTGTGCAGCCTTGCATCAGATGGCCCTGCCAGGGGCTTTCATCTTGGCCGTGGAGTCCACGGTGTTGGAGTGACGGTTCCTACCCTACTCTAGGCTCCTTCTGAATTTTGAAGTTGCTCAAAACCCATCTTTAATGGAATTTGCCTTTGAAGGAAGAAAGACACCCACAGCTACCATTCATTAAGTGCCGGCTGTGGCCTCGCCGGGCTGCGGCCTTGACACATGTTCCATTCCCGCTATGCTTTCTCACAGCAGCGGGGCATGCGGCTCCTGGCCCAGAGCCACAGGTGGAAACCCAAAGCTCAAGCAGGTCAGGGCGTCTCCAGGTCTCTGCGGGGACCATGGGCAAGACCTAAAGGCAGGCCTTCGGAGAAGACAAGAGCCCTTCTCAGCTGCAGAAAGGAGCAGGAGGGGGCACAGGGGTGGGGCTGACGGCTCCACAGCCACTGTCTGAGAGGGGTCAGGCACAGAAGCCTCTAGTACTGGAGGGGAAGCAGAAGCCGAGCCCCTCGGGAGTGTTCCCAAGGCCAGGAGCTGAGCAGTGCAGCAGGGCTCAGTTCCCTGTACTGTTTGCATTCCTCTCCCCTTCCTCCCTCAGCGCTGGCTTCCTCCCTGGGACTTCACCTGGCCGTGTCATTCACGTTCCATGAGCCCTGGAACATAATGCTCACCTTTTGTGTATCTTTCCCTTTTAAAATTATTATTATTATTATTATTTGGCACTAGGGATTGAACCCGGAGGCGCTTAACCTCTGAGCCACATCTGAGCCATTTTTAGTTTTATTCTGAGACAGGGCCTTGCTAAATTGCTGAGGCTGGCTTTGAACTCATGATCCTCCTGCTTTAGTCTCCCAAGCCACTGCTGGGATTACAGGAGTGTGGCACCACGCCTGGCTTTATTATTTTTTTTTATTTATAATTTACAATCATAAACAATAGTGGGGTTCATTATTCTGTGTTTATACCTGCACATAACAATTGGCTCAGTCTCATTCTCTTGGAACTACAAAATGAGCTTGGTGTCCTCAAGTGTGCAGGGGACAAGGAAGGGAACAGGACCTCCTTATGAAGGTACAGTTGTTATGGGAAGGCCTCCTTGGGCATTGCCCCACCCTGGGCAATTCTCCAAATTCATTTTGGCTTTTTGCTTTCAAATGAGCTGAACAGGTTTGCTGTGCACATCGGTCCATCTCTGAACCCCATGCCCAAGGCTGGCAGGCAAGGGGCACTGAGCAGACCCTGGGGGCTGTCAGCCACAGGGAGGAGCATCTTGCCGCCTCTTTCTGTGCAGGGTACTTCCGTGCTCCTGGATGTGCCGGCCAGCCTCTGCTCCAGCCAGCTGTGGAGTGGCTGCCCACGCCTATCCAGCTGCCTGGCACCCAGGCCTGAAGCCGGCTGTCCAGGTGGGTCTTGGCATCACCTCTGTTGCGGTCTCCTCTCTGAATCTGAGAGTGGAGATATTATATATATTATATTATATCATATCATTATTTTATATTATATTAGATATTATATTATATTAAATATTATATTCATGTTCTAAGAGGAAAACATCTCACCTGCCAGGCTTGCTGCGGCCAGGCAGCAGCGGGCAGACACCCAAGCAGGACTTCGAACCTCAGCGTGGCTTTCTCAGGTTTGCAGCAACCAGGCCACCTTCCAGAGGAGGGAAGAGGAGGACATGTCCCTGGGACTCATGGTCAGGAGTGGTCCTGGAAGGCTGCAGTTGGCTGCTAGCATTTGTTTGCCTTTTGGTTTCTGTCTTCAGCACTGGATGCTACTCTGTGTGTCCCGGAGGCCCCTCTGGTCTTCCTTCCCCTTCTGGACCCTGCAGTGCCTGTGGCTTCCCTCTGTTTCCACAGTGACTACTTTACCTTTTGAGTGACTGGCGGTGTGGCTCTCAGGGCCACGAGGAGAAGCATTTTCCTCTCCTGGTCACTGTGCACGTGACATTGACCCTCAGCAGTGGGCTTCTCACCCTGGTGTGGCAGCATGCTGGTGTGCAGGCAGGAGGCCGGCTCCCAGGGGAGCCAAGGAGGTACCACATCAGGGCGCTGGGGCTGTCCTGAGGATCGGCACCACCTTGAGGGTGACCCTGGGAGCCTCACTGAGCTTAGCTTAGTTCTGGCCAGCAGGAGCCTCCTTCCATGGGGCAGGACTGAGCATCTCCTCCTAAGCTGTCACAGGTGTAGCCAAGCTGGGAACCTTTACCCACAGGAACTGCCAAACATCACAAGCCAGCCACTTCCACCATGTCCTGCACCCTGGAAGTGGTCGCCTGGATGTTCCACCTTCATCTTGCTGTGGTTAGGTGCCTTCAGAAGAGGGAACAGAAACAGCGAGCACATGTGCGTGTCCTAGTGGGCGGGACTGGGACAGCTGCCCTGGGCCCCTCACTCCCAGTCTGTGCAGTGGACACCAGCCAGCAGCATGCGTGTTTGAAGAAAACCCCTCCAAGCTGCTCTCAGGGGGGCGTCCTCTTGCCTGAACATCTGTGGGGAAGAAGATACTCCAGGAGGACAGAAGGGTCCCCCACAGGTGCAGTGACTGCTCCCCAAATTTGCCCATCAACCCTTCTCTGTGCTCCTGGCTGTGCTGATCACCAGCCAGAGGAGAGGCCCCTGCTCCGCCCTCGGGATTCTGCCTCCCTGTGTGGGTCATCTCCTTCCTGCCCTTCTCATCCTCGGGCCCGTGTAGCTCCTCTGCTTCTAGGCCTGCGCCAAGCCTGTGTCCAGCTGCTCAGCACGCCGTGACAGTCAGCAAACAAGTTCATCTTCTCACTGTTTGGGAGGCTGAAGTCCAAATCCAGGCTCAGCTGGTCGGCGTCTGGTGATGGTCTCCTTCCAGCTTGCAGATGGCCGTCTTCCTCCTGACCTCACGAGGTCTTTGCTTGGTGCCCGCACAGTGGGGTGGGGGAAGGAGAGATGGCTGCGAGCACTTCTGGCAGGTCTTCTCACATACATTCACAGGATTCTGCCCACCCCCATCCCATGACCTCATCTCACCTTAATTACTTCCTTACTCTAGATACAGTCATAGTAGAGATCATGACTCCAGTGAGTGAATTTTGGGGACACACACACATGCAGACTAGGTTTGAGAAGGATCTGGATGGAGTCTGGTTGGGTACCATCCTTGCAGAGTTAAGAATGCATTCTGAACAGAGAGCAGCTTGGGAGTGGGGAACACGTGCCACAGCATTCACAGAGGGACCCAGGGGCAGATGTCCCAGGAGAGGAGACTCTTCTTGCAGGTGTGTGCTGCACCCTGCATTTGGTCAGGGATCCCCAGAGCTGAACAGATGGGGAAGAATTTACTCATGATGGAAAGGCCTTCACAGAGTCAGACCAGCTGGGAGCTCCAGAAGCAACACTTGGGGGGTCGAGAAGCCAGTACCCACGGACCACTGACGCTCTTGCCAATTCTCCAAGTGGGCTGGGTATGCGCCACACCTAGGGATTTAACAAAGGCAGAAGAAAATTCAACAGGCCCTCAGGGATGAGCACGCAGGGAGGACTTTGGGGAAAGAACAGCGCAACGATGACAAGTGCCTCTGGCCACAGCCATGTCCATCACAGTGTGAGTCCAACAGAGGTGGAGGTCCCGCAGTGCCCTTCCACGCAGCCCAGGCTGGACTCTCACGCTGGACACTCCTGCATATCTGATGAACGTCACATGAGCGCAGTGGAAAACGGCCTGCCGAGCTACACAGCATCGAGGACACAGAAAATCAGAACCAGGTCTGCTCCGACATATGTGGCCCAGGGATTCATGTCTCAAATGCTTTCGTAAGTGGAGTGAACGTGACTTGCAAGTCTTGCTGGCTGTGAAAGAGCTCTTAACAATGTGTGCGTTTTCATGAAGCCAATTACTCACACAAGCCAATACTCTCCAGGTGCTCCATTCGGCCTCATCCACCAGCTTCTTTGTATATTGAGTGCACGAGTATCCTGCTGGTTGCTTTTCCTCCCTCTCTTTCCCTCTCCCCCTTTTTTCTTTCTTTTCTATTCACAATTTTCTTTAAAAATTTTAAAATTCTTTTTTGATTTTTGGTACCAGCACACATTACCACTGAGTTACATCTCCAGCTGTTTGTTCTTTTTTGTTTTTGTTTTTGTTTTTTATGTTGAGACAGGGTCTTGCTAACTTGCTCAGGTTGGAATTGAATGTATGATCTTCCTGCTTCAGTCTCCCAAATTGTTGGCATTTCAGGTGTGGCCACTGTGCCCAGTGTTTAAAATCATAATGATTATATATATTTATGGGGTACAATGTGATGTTTGATATGTGTATTTAGTTAGGTGATTAAATCAAGCTAATTCATATATCTGTTGCCTCACCTGGCTCTCATTTTTGTGGCAAAACATGTAAAATCGGCCCTTTGGGGTTTTTGCCACATGCATGTGTTATTAACTGTGCTCTCTGGTCTGTGCTCCAGAGCACCAAGGCATGCTCCTCCTGTCTAAAGGAAACTGTGCACTCTTTGATCAGCATCTGTTTTCTTCCCTTACCCACTCAGTTCACTGTCTCTTTTAATGGGATCAATCAATCAATCATTTGGAGCATCCACTTACCATAGAGCTCTCAGTTGGCTCATTCCCAAAATCTGTTCCAGGAAGCAGGCAAAACTTCCTCCCGTGCCTCTTCTAACTGATGTGGCAGATATTTCAAAGAGACCAATGTTCAAAATTCCTCCTATATTAAATTTTGCCTGGGACCATGGACCATCCATAGCAAGCTCTTTGCTTGGTCACTCTCTGCCAACTGCAGTCTGTGCACCGATTGTGCTTTCCTCTGTTCTTCGATTTGCACCTATAGATCACTAGGGGCACAAATGCAGATTACACTGTCCAACGGCTCATTATAGGAGGAAAGAGCTGAATCTTTTTAAGGATTTGGTAGGTTGCTTTATACTTGAAGTATTTTGTTTGTTCCTCCTGAAAAACACTCTTTTAAGAAGAGCCTAGTACCAGTAGGTGCAATGGGTTCCTGAGTATGTGTGAGAAGAGCTGATGGGTCCAGAGCTCCTGCTGCTGCCCGACTCGTGGGCATGGCCTTGTCTAGCATTTGTTTCTTTGCTTGTATTGGACGTGCTTTAGCAGAGCTCCTTTATAGGATGGCCTGCCACTCATTATGTAGCTGTGGGGTGGGAAGGCTCTGGTGGACACAGGGAGCCTACTGCAGGCCCTTCGGACGGGTTACTGTGGATGGACCCCTGGCTCCCTTCCCAAGCACTGTCTGCTGCTCTCTCTCCTGATCACTTCATCCATCAGGGAGTGCACAGAGGGGTGGATGGCGGCTCTGACTTCCAAGTGTTTCCAGATATGAGAAGGAGCCCCCACTCTGATGCTTCATGAGTCAGCTCTCTTCATAAACAGGGATGTGAAATAAGAAACAGCTGAGTTCAGGATCTGCCAGTCAAACAATTTGTATTTAGGATAGCAGAAAATACATTTGAAGCAAATCCTAGTGTGTAGCTTTTATCTGTATGTGGACAGTCTTGGGAACAGGACTGTGAAGGACCCAGGGCAGCTGTAGGGCTCTGGCTGCAGATCGCAGGTTCACTGCTTGGGAGGTGGGACAAGTCATGGTTCTTCCCAAGCCTCAGTTTCCTTATCAGTAAAGAAGATAGTAAATAAGAGAACATATTTTGGTATCCAGGGGTTCATAAAAACACATGCAAGCTTTTTTTTTAGAAGTTACCTGTCTAGAAATAAGTGTTTGGACTTAGTCTTTTGAGATATGCAGGTGCAGGTAGTGTTTGAAAATGCATCCAGGTGAGCAGAGCACTTTCCTTCACATAGTAGGCAGATCACTAGGGGCTATGCCATGGGCAGACACTTTCCAGAGATTTTGGATACTCAGACCAGCTGGGCATGGGAACAAGTTGTCCCTTGCCTTCCAGTTAGAGGATGCTTCTGTGTAAACTTCTGCTTGAGGATGGAAGGAGATGCTCCTCAGTTAGACTGAGTGCTGAGCTACCTCACCTGCACCAACAGCACAGGTGCCACCTTAACAGCCAGGATCCTTTTCCCCTTCTCTTCCCCAGCCATGGCTCCCCTGGGTAGAGTTGGTGAAGGGCTGGCCTGAGGCTGGGGGAGTTGGGGTGCACCCTGGGTGGATGGCTGATGACCTTTTAATTGTACCAGTGTCTGTTGACATAGAGAGTCAACAACCATCGTTTGGAGAAGGTGGTAGGGCAGGAGACTGTTTGCATTTTGATGCTTCCTGGGGACTTGTGTTACTTTTCTGTTTTAACTTCATTTTCTTTTCCTGTTTGGGTTACCTCAAGAAGCTTAGGAATAGTCTTATGAGCTTTGTAACAGTGACTTTTGTTCCAAGTTCATGTTGGCAGCACAGAGTTGGTTCAGGCTCACTTTGGTTTATAAGTGGTTCTTGTTTTAATTTTATGCTGTGGAGAATGGATTTGAGTTGACGAGTAATGTTTGGAACAATGGTGCCTGAGTTGACTCTAGTGTTAACTCACAAGGACAGTTCTTGTGTGATAGTGGAATCTTTGCTTAGGCTTGTCACCAGGATTGTATGTGTAGTCCTGGACGCCAGCGTGAATAGCTTTGGGGGCCACGGTCTGGATGTCAGTCCCAGGTCACCACCTCCTAGCTGGTGACAAGCAGTGCACAGTCTGAGCTCTTCTCAGCTGTGTGATGGGGCAATGGCACCCCAGTGGGATGGGAAGTCAGAGTGCCTGTGAGGGCCCTGGGGCCTGGCCGTGGAGTACATCACTGAGTCCAACAAGCCTCCGTAGTCCTTGAATAACAGGGCAGTTTTTGTCACCTGCCGCTCTGTCTGTCTCTGAATTGAGTGGTGGGGGTTGGTGGGGTTCTGGAGAGCAAGCAGGAAATAGCATGACCATAAAGTATTGGGGCTGGGGTTGTAGCTCAGCGGTGGAGCGCTTGCCTCGCATGCGTGAGGCCCTGGGTTCGATCCTCAGCACCACATACAAAGCAATAAAATAAAGACATTGTGTCCATCTATAACTAAAAAAAATAAAATTAAAAAAAAGTATTGGGGATGGATTTTATTAGAATCTGGGAGCTGGAAATTGAGCCTGAGGGGACTGAAGCCAACAGCATCCTTCGTTCAGTCAGAAGACCTCACTGCAGGTACTTAAGACTGCATTCGACAGACTCTTTATCTTTTAAAATCCGTTGCAAATTCACTCACCTCCCTATATGCTTTAAATACACAGGCAGACCCCCTGGAACTGGGTAGGGCCAGTGCCCCTCTCAGGCAGGAATCCCAGTGTCCAGAGAGCAAGGCCAGAGTGTCTGTCACAGAGGGCACATTTGGGTCAAAGAATGCCCCTCTGGAGCACTTGTTCAGCTCTCCACGTGGGCCATTCTTCCACTTGGTGTGGCCAGATTCTCACCAGAACCATCTAGGCAAAATGACTCAAGGAGGGAGGGTCCCCTCTGTGAAGTGGAGACGTCAGGCCCCCCACCCTTACAGCTAGGGAGGAGGAAGTGAGATTAAAAATGAGCACAGTTCAGAAATGGACCTTCAGCTTCAGTGCAAGTTCTTCCTGTTTGCAGGATCTGAGGTTCACGGGGGTGAATTCCCCCTTCCCTGAGTCAGAGCCCTGTGCTGCATTGCTCAGCTCTGCAGTGCTGTGACCAAAAGACCTGACAGAACAACATACAGGAAGACACGTTTATTTTGGCTCATGGTTTCAGAGGTTCAGTCCATAGACGGCTGACCCCATAGCTCTGGGCCTGCGATGAGGCAGGACATTCCCGCAGGTGGAAGGGGCTGCTGGGGACAGTAGGTCAGGACATGGCACCAGGAAGCAGAGAGAGAGCTCCACTCACCAATGACAAATATAACCCCCAAAGGCACGTCCCAATGACCCTCTTCCATCAGCCACATGCTGCCTGCCCACGGTTGATCCACTGATCAGGCCACGCCACTCATAATCCAATCATTTGACCTCTGGACCTTGTATCATGCATGAACGTTTGGGGTTCACCGCATGTGGAAACCATAACTGCACTCATTGTGAGACTCAGTCACACACTGCCCTGGGACATCCTGGCCATACGGTACCTTGGTAGAGTCAAGTTTGGTCTCTGTCAGCCCCAGGAGACAGACACGGCCCTGTGTCCCCAACACACTAGTCTGTGACTGAGGTGTGTGTCTATGTCACGTCCCCAGTAGGAAAAGTCAACATCCAGATGCAATCAGCTGGGCTGGCTGTGTCAGTCCACACGTGCCCTGCACGTTTGTTTGGGCACTGTGTACTGGCATCTGTGGCCCTGGAGCCTTCTGGCAGAGGGAGCAGGCTGCCGGTGGGGGCCGATGTCTGCCCTGTTGGCAGCAAAGGCTCTGCTCTGTCAATCCCAGCCCATCAGGGATTGAGGCTATCCTTGCCAGGTTTCAATTTGGACCAAGTGAAATGTCAACTTCCTTTTTATTATCAGGAGCTCTTTTAATAGATTTTCACCATTGGCCCTCAGGTCACAGGGAGAAGTACAGGGCAGGGAGATTAGACCGGCACTCGGCTGGCTCTGCTGAGGCTGGCTGCATCCATCCTATAAATAGTCAGCCCTGTGCACTCAGGAGACTTTTCAAAACCCAGCCACGACCCCCACTCAGGCTGCTCAGGGATGTCTGCTAACAGAATGTCATGGTTTCACCCTCTGGAAGGTGTCCTGCAGTAATGCCTCCGACTCTGCTTAGGTCTAGGCCCTCCCGCCAGGGCTGCTCCTCCTTCCCTCTGGCTGGAGCTGCCCCCTGTTGCTGGTGTGCCACACACAGGCCATCTGCCATGGGAGCAGAGAGCGGGGAGCCTGCAGTGTTGGTGAGCCCCCAGGAGCCTGTACTGCAGGGAAGCGCCCACCCCACCCCTGGGGACGTTAGGGCTTTGGATGGCCAGGAGGCTCCTGCATGCAGGGGCAGCTATGAGGCAGGCCCAAGACCAGGACAGGTGCTGACACTCTGCTGGGCTTCCACGCGGCCTCTGGCCTCCGCCAGCCCTCCCGCACTTCTCCTCAGTCCCGGCTAATTCATTTTCAAATTCTTTCAGCTGAATTTACTTTGTTTTTTTGACTTGATTGAGAACTTCTCAAAAGAAGAGAAGCTGTGGACCAGAGTCATGGACTTCTCTCTTCCCCCATGGCATTGAGTGGCACCCCCTAACTAAATGCAGCATATGGTCAAATACACAACAAGGCTGATAGAGCGGACACCTTGGAAACCACGCTGCAGTTTAGGGATCACAAGTGCTGGGGCCTTCCATGGCTCCTCCTCCTGCAGGGATCCTGCCACACTTGACTTCCATCCAGAGCCGCTTGTCCACAGTCCTCTGGTCTCCCTCACAGTGCCGTCACCGCAGTGCCTTGTTACTTGCGTGTGTTAATGCTATGTGAGTGAGATTCTGTTTTATTTGGTCTTCTGGGACTCGCTCATGCTCGGCTTTCTCCTGAATCACGTTTGAGATGCTAACCCCGTTGCCTCGCTCACTTATTTTCATTTTGCATGCTCTTTCTTCACAGAAAAACACTGGACCCACCCAACCTCTTGCTGATGGACACTCGGTGCGTCTAATTTCTGTTACGCACAGGTTTCTTCTAGGAAACCTTCTTGTACCTGGAAACAGGTGTGAGCTTCCCAGGGCTGCAGCAGCAACTTCTTGGTGGTATGTGCCTGCAGTTTTCTGGAAGGTGGTGTCTGAGTCATACAGGAGCAGCTCTTCACAGGGCTCTGCTTTCATGGGCACCAGCTGGCCTTGCCGGGTACCCGCTATTCCAATTGGCCGTGGCAAACTGCTCTCCCTGAGGGGGATCTACACTTCTCCAGAGCTCAGTGTCGTTTGAAACCCTCACTTATTTCTAAACTTCTTTTTTTACCTTCCTATTCACATCTTTTGCTTATTTTCCTTTGGGTTGCCATTCCCTTATTGACATTAAGAAGTCCATGTGCAGCGCAGAATCCAGGTCATGGATCTGTTGCTGTTGTGTGTATTGGAATTATCTCCTGCAAATTTCTGGAAATCTTCCCCTGCAATTTCTTTATAGGAGTTTTTGAAGTTCTTAATTGTCATGGAATGTAATTTATTAGTATTTTCTTCTGAAATGGCAGTGATGTTTTATTTTTAAATATCCTTTCCTGTACCCAGTCATGACGATGTTCCACCTCTTATAGTCTGAATTTTTAAAGGTATGAACGTTCAGTGGTCTGTGATTGATCCTTGAGTATGATCAGCTACACTGCACAGATGGCCAGCCGTGCTACAGATCCACGGAAGAGCTCCTCTCCTGCCTACGGGGAGGGGCCACACCTGCTGGCCATGTCCACATATGCCTAGGCCTCTTCCTGGCCTCCCTTCCCCAGTACTCCGCCGGGGTGGTGGCCTCTGCACTCTCCTTAGGGCTGCAGCTGGGTGCTCCTGAGGGTGGGATGCAGTCTCAACACCACGGCTCTCTTCAGTACTGTCCTCCTTATGATGTAGACATTTAAAAGTTTTGATTTTTAAAAATTCAGTTTAGTTTGCTCTCAATTTTAGGGAGAGAAATATTGTCTTACTGTATGGTAACTATCTTCTTTCAGAAAAAAACACACTTCTTGCTGTATTTCATTTGAAGTTCTGCTATCAGGATTAGAAGGAAGGTTTGCTGGACCTGGTAACTTGGGCTCACCCTCGCTTTCCTCCTGGACACCTCGTCCGTGTGCTGCTTTCTTTGGCTTTCTAGGTGGCTAGTCCTTCTTTTTAAATCTCTTACTCCCCAAATTTCTGTATATTTTTAAAGAAAGATGTCCATTTTAATAAAGCACATTCATGAATTTTATTCAACTGTTCTGACAGTCTTTCATTTATATTATATTCTTTGTGATTTTTGAAACATTTGGATTCTCTCTGGCTTTATATTCTCTAATGTTTCCATTTTTTTTCTCTTTCTCTCTCCCTCCCTCCTTCCTTTCCTTCCTTCCTTTTCTCATTTCTTTCCATTTTTGCCCTTGACTAACTTGGAAGCTACTTTTAAAATTTTTCATCTCCCTCTGAGGTTTTGTTTGGTTTTTCATATTGTGGTAAATTATCTCAGTCTTTGTTTGTCAGGAAGCTATTTCCCAGCTGCTGTCCTTCCTTCGGATGGGGCCTCTGGGCGCTCTGGGGACTCTTCTCAGTGCTTGGCGGATGTACCTTGACTCCTGGTCCCCGTTGTCCTCTCCGAGAGCCAGCTTTCAGCCTGGGTGGCTTTCCTTCTGAGCAAACCTGTCTTCCACCTTCACTTGATGGCGGATGCTTGGCTTCTGGTTATGCAGAGGCCAAGAACGTCTGTCTGTCCTCATTCCTGAAGAGCACTTGCTGACATCCGCGGGGTTGAGGGTCACTTTTTGTTTCTGGCCATGTGGAGGCTCCTCTCTTTGCCTCTGGTGTTCCGCAAGGTCAGGGTCTTACATCCCACTGTGAACCCAGGTCTGCTGCACCCCTGGGGCCGAGGGCGCTTCCTGCACACTGGAGTTTGTTGGTTGCCTACTGGGGACTCGCCAGGCACGCCTCTTCCTCCCGCTCTGCTGCTGGACTCCTCCAGGGTCTGGCTGCAGGCACATCACCTGTCACACTCCACCTCTCAGTCCCTGGCCTTTCTGTTTTCGACTTTCTTCAGACACGTCGGGCCGTTCCCCGTCTCCTCATTCTCAGCTCATCTCTCTTGGTACCTAGGGTTTGCGAAGCCCTGGTCTCCCCTTGTGGAGGTTTACATGTGTTTCTGTTACAACTCCGAGGGCTGCTTCTGCTGAGGGCTTTGGATAGACTTTTCTTTTTTTATATTTTCTGTATTTTTTGTTTTAAACTTATTGAATATAGTCACCTCTCTCTGGTAATTTCATAATCCGAGGTTTTCACAAATATAATTGTGTCAGTTGTTTTACATTTTTTTAATTCTGATTCTGGATCAATGTTGGTTGTTTCATTTTCTGTTATGAACTCATGATTATTAGAATTTTGTGGAAATTCTTGAGCCTTTTGCTAAAGGTACGTTTTTCCCCCAGAGAGCCCCTGATTCCACCTAGGTTTCTTTATTCCAGCTAGGTTTCACTTTATTATTGTACTTGTTAAGTCTCATTTTGAAATAATCTTAGAGTTTCTCAAGAATTGTGAACATCATACACCTTTTCTACATCTCCTAACTTCGGCTTCCCCTCACGTTGGCATTCACACACACCTGGCATAATCAGCACAGCTTAGCAACGGATGTGGCTCAGCGCTTCGATTAAACGTGGATGTGACTCAAGACCCGCCTGCTTCCCTCCACGCGTGTTCAACCCAGGCCGCACCCTGACTTTCCTTAGTGTTTCCTCAGCCCCTTTGAATGTGGGTCATTCCTCAGCTCCTCTTTGGCTTCTGCAAGCTTGACACTTCTGAAGAATTTGCATTGTTATTTTGCAGTGATCGTGAATTTGCATCTATTGATATTTTTTAATTACTAAATCTAGCTTATGTGTTTGGAGCAAGAATACCACACACAGGACATTGCGCCCATCTTGGGGCATCGTATCTGTCAGATGTAAACTGAATACTCTGGACATACGGTGGGGTCGTCAGTAGCCCAAACCCATATAAAGTCCACTTTGCAGCTGGAGCCTCAGGAAGGAGTTCTGTGTTAGAACCAAGCTGTGGAGGAATGTGCTTTGCTTCTGCTCTACCCATGGGTGCACTTGTCCCCTTTGCTTCCACCTCACAGGTATTCCGTGGTACCTCTGAGTGTACGCTCTTCACTTTTGGCCTCCGTGAATCACGTGTCTATTAGGAGGCATTAAGCATACACACGTGTGTGTCTACATGCCTTTCCATCTCATTCTGTCTCTTCCGTTAGACTCCCATGTCAGGTGGCTCTCAGGTTTGGAGGAGTCCTCTCTGCTCTACAAAATGCATTACATGCTTTATGCCTTTATAAAATGAAGACTTTAGATGTGATACAGCAGATTCTACCATGCGTCCAATGTCAGTGGTGAGTACAGAAATGTGAATTGTTTTCTGTGTGTTTTCACATTTTATAATTAAGACATTTTAAGATTGAAAACAGAACTCTGCTTGACCTGATCCCCAAACCTGGTGAGCCTCCGTCGGCCAGACCGTTTGCTCTCTGTTAGTCTTGCAGAAGAGGCAGAGGGCACCTGAGCTGGTGATGAGCTGTCCTTGTATTCAGTGACAGACCTAAGTGACCCCAGGCTGTGGGTTTGGTGTTGGCAGGAGATTTCCCTCTCTCCAGACATAACAGAGCCTTCAGCACCGTGCAGAATGCAGGTAGACATTCCCTGGGGCCTGTGGCCATGCCACTTCTGTGTGTAAGATGTCACCCAGGGATAGGAGCCCACCTGCAGATGGATGCGGAGGTGGCACTCTGCTTGCATCTCAGCCACAAGCCCACTTCTTGCTGGCCAGGCAGCCCCAGTGGCCCTCCTTCTCCAACACGGTCCCTGCCGCCTTTTCTGGTACCACTTTCCACGTGGCCAGCCGTGACTCTTTTGCCTGTGGATCCTTCCTCCTGCTCAGCTTTTACCTGGGAGAGGCTGGGCGGTGGACAGACAGGATTATTAATTTCTAGCTTCTCATTTAAATTCTTTCCCATGCCTTTCCGAAGAGATTCCAGCTCCTGTGTAGATAACTGTCAGCCACCAGATCTGCTTTTCTGACACCAAAGGTTGTATCCTTTTTAAAATATGTATTATTCGGAGAGAGTGGAAAGTATTTGTTTGCTTTTGATATGAAAATACTGAATTCCCGAACTGGGCTTGGAGGGGTCCTCCAAGTTCTTCTGATTAATCTAAATCTCATATTATCACTAGGTACAGAGTGAAATATAAGAACAGGAAGTGTATTAAGGAGATACTGAAGGAAAATCTTAATGCATCAATCTGCTGTCTTCATTTCATGTAAAATTCTTTTTTAACTTGGAATTTATCAGACGCCACGCTTGTGGATGGAGTTTGTGCTTTCCCTATTAAATAAGATAAATAAAAGTGTTCATGGAAGGTCTCCCCTCTCCCGAGGGTAGCTGCCAAGGGCCGACCCAGAGACATGGTTTGCCATCGACTATGACCACTGTGGAGCATCATGGTGCAGTTTTGATCTAGAAATGCAGAAAACACTGGTGTCTTCCCATGGAGAGCAGAGCCCTTACCACGTAATTATTACTTGACTAATTGGTTCCATGTAAGTACAAGGTTGGGGTATTGGCTTAACTGGATCCTCAAAATGTGGGATTGGATTTTTCAGATGTCTCCCTTGATTGGCATCACCTGTGTCCTAAATAATTGTGGTTTTATTCAAGTCAATATTGTCTGCATTTATCATGCATTGAATGAAAACTTTGGAGTAACTGTTAGGATAATTGGGCATTGGGGATTCTTAGAAGTCTTTATTGTGTGGAAATGCCTAAATAACATCTGTTCCAACATTCCTGCTATTCAGGACTGCTTTGTAGTTGCCATGTCTTCAGGGACCTTCGAAAAAAGAAACAAAGGAATCCAATACAAACAGCACTGCATGTGAAGCCCTTTAAGCCATCCAGCATGTGTGCCCAGGCTCTGGGCTAGCTGAGCCCTCATGGGGAGAGAGGGACTTAGTCCCGTGTCCCCACGGTCCAATGCAAGCCCTGACCGGGCTTCTTCCATCTTCTGTCTGACTTCCAGGGGTGGAGATGATGCTCGAGGGCTGTATCTACTGAGGCCAGTTGCTCTCCCACCAAGCAGGGCATGGATCCTTTACCTGTGCTTACGTTTTGGTGTTAGGGCTTGGTGCTCAGAACTGCAGCTTTTCTAGCACCCTCTACCAGGCTGCTCTCCGTCTGCAGTGCTCTTTCCCAGGAGAGGGCATTTCCTGGTGCTCAGTCACAGTGACAGGTGAGTTGGGGGCTGCTGCCCCGTTCAGGAGGACAGTGGACTCAGCCCACACCTGCTCCCAGGCTCTCCGGGCAGGTGTCCGAGCTAGCTGCCTGGGGAGGAGATGATATGGCAGGCACCTGTCCAGAGGGCTTCACTGGCACCTGTGCAGTGTGGACTTGCCAGGCCGAGTGGACTCATTTTAAGACAGTAGTGGCCGTGGCGTGCAGGGGCGTTGGGGGCTCATTCTTTCCGTATGAAAGAATGAAGTCCAGTCGAAGGCTCAGGAGCAGACAGAGGCCTCATGGGTTCCAGGGGGCCATGGAGATTCATGCTTGTGGTTCCAGGACAGGCAGCCGTTTCCTCTTTCTCCCCAACTGCAGGCCCACCTTCAGTCTCAGGCACCTGCCCTGGGACCCAGGGTCTGCTCAGAGGCCGAGGCTGTGTCTGCCCTTCCCC
This sequence comes from Geosciurus inauris, assembly GCA_004024805.1. Lineage (NCBI taxonomy): Eukaryota > Metazoa > Chordata > Mammalia > Rodentia > Sciuridae > Geosciurus > Geosciurus inauris. Next base: position 85,220 of record PVHX01001931.1, on the reverse strand, counting down.
CAGTGGCACTCGATCGCATCTCCATACGAGCACCTTCGTTCTCAATATCCCTAATGGCTAGCTTCCAACACGACTGGCCTTTTGGTCTATAACTGACCACATGTGTGAGGGAGGTCCATATGATGATGTTGCTTGGCGACCTCATGGCTGCTTGGCTCATGTAAGTGCACAGAGAAGGAGCCCCTCTCCCTTTGAGGAGTAGAGGCTTCCCAAAGGAAAGACTCAAACCTTGACCTCAGGCCACTAGGGAGCACTTCACTTCATGTCGTCAGATGCCCACCAATGGGCGTACTTTCCGACTGCCTTTGGATGAATGTGTGGGTGTGCAGAAGCCTCACACACATTCCATCTGGATTCTTTGCTGCCTGGGAGGCCAGGGAAGAGAGCTAATCTGTGGGGGGTGTAACATCGTTTCTATGGGATCCTCCACTGACCAGCTAATCCGTCCATGGGGTGACCACGCGATCTTAACCTTTTTATTAATTTAAATTTTACTACATGTACATAAGTGCATTTTATAATTAGCAGTGTCTCGTGAGGAAGTTTGGTTTTGTTGACTGTGAAAAAAAGGAGTTAGACGGGGCTTGGACGCCCTTCCATCCACACGCGCTTATGCTCCCTGGTCAGGCTGGGCCTGAAGAGGACACGCGTTATCATCAGGCACATCCCTCTGCCCTGTCAGCTCCCCTCCTTCTCTGTGCTGGGCCTCACCCGCTCTCCTGTTCCTTGGGAAGTCTTTGGTCCCTTGCTGAATTACTAGCCTGGAGGAATTCCTATGCTAGGCTCATCCTATGGGCCGAGCTTCCCTTCCCTTCCTTCCCCTTCCTCTGGAACGTGCTGGGCCCCTAGCCCCACTCCCCGGGTAGGCTCTTAATGTTCGTCCCAGTAGCTGCCAAAATCATATGCTCTGATTTTCTGTATATCAATAAATAAATAAACCAGGGAGAGATTCTCCAAAGAATAATGGCAGTTCCTGGAGGAGAGCAGAGCATCACCAGGGGAAAGCACATGCCACAGTAAATCACGGGTGCCTTCCAAGAGACCGAGGCAAGGGGACGTGTGCACAGACGAAATAGGAGGGTCTCTCGGATATTCTGAAACAATAGTCCTTGGCTGTGATGGTTAAGAAGAGCAGTGTTGCCCTGCGGTTGAACAGCCGCTGGGCAGACGTCCTTGCAGAGCGTTCCTTGCATGGTGGCCTCTGTGTGAGCCTGGTTTGAGATGCTTCCTACCAGAAACTCATGCAGTGGCCCCTCCCAGTGGTATTTAAGGTTTTTGTTTTTGTTAAGTTGGATTGAAGTGACTCATTTTCATTCTAACAGCGCTAACGTTTCTGTCACATGCTGAGCATCCCCAGCTCAGAGGACTCTGGCCCGGCTGCCTGAGAGCCAAGATGGAGGGCACTGCTGCCTGTCCACTTGCCGCCCAATCTCCCTGCCCACAGCTGGAGGACAGCTCCTCTTTTTAGTGCACAAGAGGGAAATGGTCCCCAGCCCCCATGTGACACCCATTTCTCAGTCAGAGGCAGGACAAGGGCTGCTAGCACTCCAGTGTGGTCTCGCCCTGGCCAGCCTGGCCATCTGAGCCTGCTACACAGCTCCAGGAGGGATGCAGCCATTGGACGTTGAGTGGTGTGCCTTTGACTAACCTACCCAGCCAGGGCCAGGAGATGTCCATGGGAGCAAGCCCCGTTCCCTGGAGACACACCGCAGAGCCCCGGTCTGCGGTTCCCTGGCTCAGGGCCAGTAGCCTGTGGGCCGCAGAACTTCCATTTAAATGGTAGTGACTTGTGGTGGACATGCTCCCGTGGCAGAAGGAGAAACAAATAGGCTGCTATTGCTTTTATACCATTTAATTTTAGAGATGTTTCCCCAGTGCACTCTTCTGGAAAAAATGTCCACATAAACAAATTATTAGCCTTACCAGCCTCCTTGTAAATCCCTTCCCCATCTCCTACAAAGGCCTTGTCTGTATGGAGAGGGAGAGGTTCAGGACTGGGAGGTCAGTGACGCTGTGTAACACTTCAGCGGTGACTGGCTCCTCCCGTTCTCCTCAGCCACCTCCATGCACGTCCCCTCACCACTTGCATCATCCTCTGACTCTGTGCACGGCGACAGTGCAGAGGCCCAAGCAAAGGGAGATGATCCCTGCCTCAGATGTTTCTGTACAGGCCTCGTTGACTCTGGACAAGGATCACTTCCCGTGACAGCTCCTCAGAGAGCCGGCTATCAACTCTCTTTTTGTGTGGAGGGAGAGAACATGGAGACCAGTGACAATCTGTAGACATGAAACCGACGTGTCTATTCTTTATTGTAAATTGACAAGTCATAACCATGTACCTCTATGGGGTCAATATGACGCCTCGACTTATCTAATCAAATCAGCAAGTGAGCACGTGTCACTCTTCAGGGTGAGAACTTTTGAGACTGGCTTCTTTAGCAATCCTGAAATACATGACGTTACACTATATGTGACGTTACACTCTTGTTAATCACAGTCACCATGCACAATCCTCAGAGCTGTCCTTGCTCCTGTCCGAGTGAAGCTTCATGCCCTTTGCCCCAGGCCTCCCATGCCCCTAGCCCAACCTTTGGTCACCAGGCTCCTCTTGGCCTTGATACAGTGACACTGGCCCTGCATCTGCAGCTCTCTCTCCACAAGGTGAGTCCGCCTGGGGTCCCCAGGCCAGCTGCCCCACCCCACTTGTCTGTCCACCCTTGTCCTCTAGTTTCCTAGGATTCGTCAGGCAGTGGCTGACAGTGGAATCCCTTGTGGTTTTAACTCTGTTTCCTGATTATTAGTGAACGTTGGCGTGTTTTCACATCTCATTAGCCTTGTGGGTTTTCTTTTCAAGTGAATCGCCTTTTAATGTTCTGGCCTCCATAGTTATTGTGCGTTTTCTTTCTGATTTATGGGCATTTCTTGCATTTTCTAGATAATGTGGTCCCTTGTTGGTTTTAGATATTGCAAATGTATCCTCTCAGTCTGTTATCTGTTGCTAACTTGGCCCATGTGTTATTCATTAAAATCAATCCCTACTTTAATGTAATAAATTCGACATATTTTGTCTTCAATTAGCTCATTTGTTTTCAATTTTTCTTGTCTCATGAAAATGTATTATAACATATAAAATTTACTTTACATACCATTGTAGATGTTTCCCATGAATTTTAAAATCTAATGTTTTAGGTCGTTCATTTCTAAGTACTTCACAGTTTCCGTTATCATTTACTTTATAGCAAAATACACATTGTGATTCTAGAAATAGAAGTTTTGGAGTTATGCCTTCTGGTTAATTTAATTTCTAGTTTTATTCACTGCAGCAGGAGCATATTTTTATGTCACTGGCTCTTTAGTATTTATTGAGAACTCATTTGTGGTCTGATTATGGTCAATATATATAGCTCTCCCTTGTGTGCTCAAAATTAATGCTTCTTGGGCTGGGGTGCGGCTTGGTGGCAGAACACTTGTCTGGCACAGGTGAGGCCCCAGGTTCCATCCCAGATTGCAAGAAAGCCAAGAAGCAAGAACAGACTTTTCCAACTTTCTGTGGTGAAAGAACCATTTTTTTTTTTTTTCTGTTTGGTTTTTCTGATATTTATTCTGCCACAAACTGTTTTGAAAAATTTAGAAATATGAAATACTGGAAAAGGATTATGTAATTTTATACCTCAGCAGTGACAATAGCTATGAAAGTGTTTAAACACCTGGTTTCTGTCAGTAACCCCTGCGGGCAGGTAGCAGGCAGCCAAAGGCACTAAGGAGAGGGCCGGGCTGGAACACCATGTCCCCTGCCCTCCGGGTCTGTGTTATCACAGTCCCCAGCCACCCTCCCTCCTGTCTCCTCCAGGTGAGGTGGGAAGGCCAGCTCCAGCCCCCACTGCAGGTGTATCTCCATCCTCTGTCAGTTGTTCTGTCTGTTTTATGGATATGTTATTAAGTACATGTAGGTTCATAGTGGTTATATGCTATTTTATTAGGCTCAATTTCTTCTTTTTTTCCTTGAGATATTTTTGATTTGACATTTATTTAAATATTTAAATTGCCATTGCCACTTTATGTGGATAACATTTTCATGATATTTTCCTATCCTTTTATTCAAACTCTCTTGCTTCTTTTGGGATGATAGATTATATTTTTCAAAGTCCAGCTTAGAATTCTTAGTCTTTCCATTGCTGAGTTTAACACATTTTCATTTACTGTAATGATTGCTTTATTATGATTTATTTCTAGCCTCAACTTATGTTTCCAATTTGCTTGCATTTATTTATTTTGGATTCTCCTTTCATCTTTTTTTTTTTTTTTTTAAACTGGGCAGATCAGGTTTAAATTACAAGTTGAAATTATACAATTTATTTTTATTCTCTTGATAGTTTCCTAAGATTGGAAACCTATAATTATGTTCATTGGCTTCTATTGATATTTCCAAATTGAAGTAAAATTAAATTATAATAAAAAGCATGACTCTAAAGTCTTTAGTTTGATGAGTCGTGACAATTGTATACACCCCTGTAACCACCACCTCAGCCATGACTCGGAACATCTGCATTTCCCCAGAGGCCCTGAATTCCTTTTATGTCAGTCTCTCCTGCCCCAGAGATGACAGCATTCAGACTTCTGTAGACATCTTTGCCTTTTTGTATCTCTAATAAAAGGAATGATACAGTGTGAGGTCTTTTGTATCTGGCTTCTTTTGTTTAACATAATCGTTCTGAGATTCACTCATATTTGCAATTATCTGTATTTTATTGATGAAGCCCATCCAATTCTCTGCATATGTGAATGTACCAGGATTTTTTAAAATACATTTTTGTTTTGGTCAATGCTTGTTTATTTCCAGTTTGGGCTCCTCTGAATGAACTTGATACATACATAACTTTCTGCACCAGTGTATGTTTATGTTTATAAGCTTTCCTTTCTTTTGAGTAAAAAATACTTATTTTTAAGCAAAAAGTGCTTATTTCCAATGGAAGGGCTAGGGAATAGGTGACTGCATGCCCAACCTTATAAGGAATCTAAAAGCAGTTCTAAAGGATCGTATCGTTTTACCTTTCTACTGGCAACCCAGGAGGAGACCAGGCCCTCCACTTCCTTGCCAATAAATGGCTGTCAGTCATTTTAGGGTTTTAGGGGGTGGGAAGTGGTTTCTTACCAAGCATTTTAATTTTGAGGACTATTGATATTGAGCATATTTTATGTGCTTACCAGACTTTCATTATCTTCTTTTATTAAGTGCCTATTTAAATCTTTTGCTCAATTTAAATAATTGCATTTTTTTTCTTGTTATTGCTGAACTTTCACAAATGCTATAAGGATATACAAATGAGTGTACTACAGATTGTTTTCAAAGGTTGTGATTTTTTCATTTATTTATTTATTTATTTATTTATTAAATGTTTAGTTTTTAGTTGTAGGTGGACACAATAGCTTTATTTTATTTTTATGTGGTGCTGAGGATCAAACCCAGTGCCTCCCGCGTGCTAGGCAAGCACGCTACCACTGCGCCATAACCCCAGCCCCTCATTTACTTTTTTAATATCACTATTTCACTAGCAGACATTTGTTTTTAATTGTGATGAGGTCAAAGGAGATCAAAACAATTGGCTTTATTGTTTTGTGAATCCAATTTTTATATCTTTTCTTACGAATTTTTTGTCTGCTTTGAGACTGTAAACTATTTTTTTTCCTAGAAAAGTTATTATTTTTGATTTTACATTTCGGTCTATGGCCAAACGTGTGCTGGTTTTGCTGTTTGTGTGGAGAGAGATGAGACTCAGGTGACGGTTTCCTCCATCTGACTTTGTATTGTTCCGACAATGCTGTGAAAAACACTCTCTCCTCTGCTGGACTGGCTATTTGGGACATTTGCTTTCCACTTCCCACTCTGTTCCATGGGTCCATCCTCCTTCCTTGTACCAAGAGCAAGCTGCCCTGAAACCAGAGAGTGTTCTTCCTCCACATGTGTTCTTCCTTTTCAAGATTGTTTTAACTACTGTGCATTCTTTACATTTCCATATAGACTTGAGGATTAACTCATCTACTTTTAAAGAAAGCCTTTAACATTTTTGTTTTCATCAAATCTATAGATTGATTTGAAAACTGGTACCTGTATGTCTCTTTCTTCACTATCCCCTTAGTCTTGTTTTAAAACTCCATGCTTCTAACAAGGCAGACTTCTAGCATGGCTATTTCCTTTCTGTAGCTTTCTTCTTACTTATTGAGTGTTTTTTATTATTAAGAATTTTACAACTTTAATTCTTGGTGAATATGAACTTGCTGCTCCCTTTCTTTCTGTTCTTACTTTTTTATATGAAAACTTACTTCTCTGATTACTCTATTATCTCTGTTTCTTGCAGAAGTCTTTGGAACTCATTTCCTTTTTATTTGATCTTTTTTTTTTTTTTTAAAGTCAGCTTTTTTTGCTGCTGTGACCAAGAGACCTGACAAGAACAACTAGAGGAGGAAAAGTGTATTTGTCATTCAGTCTCAGAGGTCTGATGACCAACTCCCTAGCTCTGAGCCTGATGTGAGCCAGAACATCATGGTGGAAGGGAGTGGTGGAGGAAATCAGCTCAGGACATGGCCGTCAGGAAGCAGAAAGAAATCCACTCACCAGGGACAAAGATATAAACCCCAGAGGCACACCCCAGTGACCCACCTCCTCTAGCCACACCCCACCTGCCTACAGTTACCACCCATTTAATCCCTATCAGAGATGAACGCACTGATCAGGTTAAGGCTGTCCTGAACAACTCACTTCACCGCTAGTCTCTTGCATCGTGTCACACATGAGCTTTTAGGGGACACCTCATATGTGAACCTGAACAGTCCTTCTCCAAGGATGTTTTCAAGGTGATGTTTCCTAGCCATTCTTCTAAGGTTTGTATGCCTGAAGAGAGTTCTAATTAGCTTTCACTTTTAAATAGAATTCATCAAGATATGCAGTGCCAAGTGCTAGGCTCAAGGTGTCCCCTAGCTTAGCAGAGGTCATTCTTGTGTTCACTCAGGGTTGCTGGTGACCTCATGTTCCTGTTCCTTTGTTGGTCGCCTTCCCTTTTTCTCTTGCAATTACTAGAATGTTCTGCATGTCTTTGACATTCTTACTTTTCTCTGTGAAAGTGTCCAGGTGAAGATTTTGCTTTATTTGACCTGTTGAGTTCCCTTGGGGCATTTGCAACTTGAGATCCTTTATTTTCAGTCTGACAACTTTCCATGGTGGTTCTTGTTTCTTGCTGGACTTGTATTAGGTGCGTGTGAGCTTCTCTTTCTAGCCTCCTTACTTTTTTAAGTTTCCTTATTTCTGTGTGTTCCTCCCCTCCTGACAGCACACATTAGAGTCTCTTAGCTGCCGTCCTCCCCGCATCTCTGCGTCTGCCTGCTCCTCACCTCCTGTGCTTTTCAATTCACTGTTTTCCATTATTTTGATCTTCCTTCCTTCCTTTCTCCCTCCCCGCCCAGTTTAGAGACACACACAATTCAAGTCCAGCTTTGCCTGTTTTAAGTTCTGCAACCCAGGCAAGTTGCTGAACTTCCATGGACCTTGCTTTGTGATCTTCATAATGGATCTGTCATAGAGCCCTATCACAGGAGGGCTGATGGCACCAATATGTAGAAATAGAGCAGACACTGCAGTCTCTAGGGACACACGCTTACCCTACCACCTTTGGGAGGGTCCTTCCCATACAGGTTTAAACCCTCAGGCAGTGCAGTTGCTCCCCTTCACATGTGGTACATCATGAGCATCAGGAGGCTGGGGGGGAATCTGTTCTGTGTCAAGGGGTCCTTGCCTCCAGGTCCTCAGGGCTCTCCTGCTCTGTGTCAAGGGGTCCTTGCTTCTGGGTCCCCAGGGCTCCTCTGCTCTGTGTCAAGGGGTCCTTGCCTCTGGGTCCCCTGGGCTCTGCTGCCTTGTGTCTAGGGGTCCTTGCCTCTGGGCCCCTGTCCTCAAGGGTTCTGCTGCTACCTCTGGTAGTGTGCGATGTGCGAGGCCCTCTTTGACAATCATTTAATGACTCAGGGTGGCAGGGAGATGGGCCTGAGGGCAGAGAACCTGGGGTCACAGCACTCCTCAAGGCTTGCCTGGAGCCTCCTGGTTCAGAAGCCTGTCCTTCCTCGTGTTTTTCTCACAGCTTTGAGCTGCTCTTCATATCCATGCCCTCCCATCCTTTCGGTCATTCTGCACTTTTTTAGGGGTGGAACCTCCATCTGTGCCAGAGCCAACTGGCTCCAGAAGAGGCCATTACCCCCCCCCCCCGTGTCCCTCTCACCTCCTCTCTCCTTCCTCTTCCTCTTCCTATGTTCTTCCTTTTCCTGGTCTTATCTTCCTGCTTTTGCATCTCCAGGTGGGAGTGGCAGCTCACCTCCGCGTCTCCTGCAGTCTGGAGCAGGGTCCACTGCTCTGGTGAACCCACTGTGACGAGGACCAGTGTCCACCTTGGCCACACAGAATGTGCAACCCTCATGCACAGTTTTTATTACGTGTGCTTAGAGTGTTCTCTCCTACCTTATAACTGAAACCTTTTAGAGGGGTTACTAAAGACAACTGAGAAATGTTGCAATGGTGCTAACTGTAGACAGGAGAAGGGGTTCCTGGGGTGGTCCGAGGGATGCACCCAGAATCCACCTGTGTTGAGATGAAGGGTATGTGTGTCTCCATCTTGCATCTTGGTGATGATATAGAAGTTCTAAGAATGGACAGAAGACATTTGAATTCATTATTTACAATATATCCAATCTTTATTTTGTGACAAGAAACAATTCGGTTGAAGCTGTGTTTGTAGATGTCTTTTAGATTCTGACCACTCCTGGCGTCTCCACTGATGGCTTATCCACAACACACACTGTCGTCTATTGAGATGGAACTCTGACGTCTACCCAGACACGCTCACACTCATCAGGAGAGGCACGCTGATTTCTATGGTATATGTATAATCATCTCTGAATTGCTCAGGAGGCTGTGAAATCAAGTTTGGAAAATCAGGGAGACCCCAGCTTCACTAGATTGACACGCTAGAGGAAACAGCTTCCCTCTTTTAATGGGAGGCGTCCTCGTTGCCAGAGCTCTCCCCACAGCCCTCCACACTAATTTAGCTTTGATATTTTCTGATTGGATCCTTGGAATTTTAAGATTTGGAATGCAAATCAATACCTTTCATGGAACAATGAGATAAGCTAGAAATAAATCTGAGCTGACCCTAGCAGAAAAGTAAAGTGGGTCGAGTCTCTGAGGTTATGGTCTCTTCTAACCTCAGTGCTATAATAGTGCCATGTGGGCAGGTCACTGCTCTGTGTCCAGCATGTGCCATCTTGCGCAGGACGGGGTCCACTACCCTGCAGTCTACTTCCTCCCAAAGTCAGTTCAGACTTTCAGACTCACCTCACAAAACATTTATGCAATAAGATAAACCAAAGCTGTATCAGAAGCTATAGTATTAGAGGAGAGTAATCTATCTGTCATCTATCTATATACTATCTATCATATATCTATCATCTATCTACTCTCAATCTATCATCTGTCTACTAGCTATCATCTACCATCTATATACTATCAATCTGTTTATCATCTACTACCTATTTTCTATCTATTTATTATCTATCTACCATCAATCTATCATCTATCTACTATCTATTACCTATAATCTATCTACTATCTATCATCTATATGTCATCTATCTACTATTAGTCTATCATCTATATAAGACCTATCATCTACCTACCTACCTACCTATCTACAGTGCCTGCTACACAGAAAAGCCATAGGAATTAGATCTCAGGAGTGAGACTATAGTTAACTTTGAAGGAAAGGAGTTCACAACCAGTGCCGTCCCTGAGAAGCTAATGCCGAGGTCTGATAAATGCATGCATAACGTCTTGTTAGTAGTGTTAATATGTGGAATTCATTTGTCACTTTGTTAGCAGTACCTCTGAGCAGAGGCTTCAAAGTCCATGAGCCAGGAAGCGTGGTGCAGCAGGACCGATGTCTAGGGATCCTGAAGTGCAGCACTAACAGTTCTGTGTATTGAATCATGAATCCCATGTAAGTGGACAGACTCAGCGATGCCTGGAAACCCAACTCCATAAAGCAGTTGCTACACAGAAGCTCACAGGCGGAAAGTGGCCCCATCTGTGCCAGCGGCAAGTCCCCTGCACCCACCTAGGAGGAGGCACAAGGCAGCTGTGGTTCCCTCTCCCACCGCCAGGAGCTCCTTGGCCAGGGCCACTCCAGCACAGAGTTCACAGCTCTCTTGTTGGCACTGTGTTTAATTAGGAAACTACTCTTGCCTCATATCTGACTTGGAAGACGTGGGACAAGCTTCCCTTTTGACAGTGTTCCTTTGCACTTCCCAGAGGGTGGATCCTCTGTGAGCCTCTTCTGCCAGCCTCCTTTCTGGACTTTCCCCTTCTGTGATTCCAAAAGAAAGCCGAGGGGTGCTAACCCAGAGATCTCAGGTGCGCCAGCCTTGGGCACATACAGATACTTAGGAAGCTGAAATCTTCACATACCTTCAGGGAGTACCCACCACACAAGGGCTGCGGCTGCAGTGGTATCTGGGGCCTGTGCAGCTCACGTCCTTAGACCTGTCACTAAGCATGGAATGTTCCCACCAGCCAGCTTCCATGTCACCTATTTATAGCAGGCAGTAAAGCTGCTGTGCTCAGAGCTGGTGGAGGGACAAGAACACATGTGAGCAGAGGGAAGGCATCCCAAGCTGTGTGGGTCAGACACTGTTTGCCTTGTGTAATGAGCAAAAGGTGGGGTGCTCTCATTCTAGGCCCTCCTGTCCCTCCTCATGATGTTAAAGAGGTTTCTAAGACCACGATGCCAACACTGAATCAACTATAGTACTGACGGTTTGGTGACTGCAGGGGAACTAGCAAGCCAGAACCTGTCCAAGTGGACAGACAGGTGATCTAGAATCTCTCAAGCACTGGAATATTTCCTCTCCCTTCAAGACAATTTAACGAAGGTTGCCATTCAGATGGAAGACTTTTGTCCACCTCTATTTGTTTCTTCCCTTCTCTCCAGGGACTAATGACAAGATGCCTTGTGACACTCTTCCGTGGATCCCAGACCAAGAAGCCATCTCTCATGGCTGGTCAAGCAGCTGGCTAGATGACAAGATCCCACCACGTATCATGCCCAGACTTAGCAAATAGCCCTTAAAACATTATTCTAAGTCCTTTCCTATTCCGATTCTCCATCTCTAGCTCTTTCCATAGAAATAGGAATGTGTTCCTCCATGTTCATTGATAATAAAACTGAGTTCAGGTAGATAATTGTTAGCATAGGTCACTAGAGAGGATCATAATCCAATGATCCAAATATGGGAATGCCTCAACCTGGGTGTGAGGAATGCCTCATTTGTAAAATAGTGAGCACTATGAGTGTGCACCAGCTGGCTTACATTCCAGGGTCCCATAGCTATCACAAGCCCTATTCAAGAAGCTGGGATGTTTGGCGATTTACAATGGTTTTCTTTCTCATTTGACCCCACATCCCAAATCGCTCACACAGGTGTTCTTGACTTAGGTGCTGCTACACCTTGAGGAACCCATCTAAGTTTAAAGTGTAGGTTGAGTACACCCGGCACACACCCAGGCAGAGCAGGGTGGGGTCTCTGGTTCACTCTCTTGATTGTAGGGCTGACTGTATGTGGCGGCCAAAGGTGCTACAGTCCCAGCAGAGCTGGTACTGCCATTGGCGAGATTTGGACAGATCAAAATTCAAAATTTGAAGTATGGATTTTACTGGATACATATCGTTTTGTACCTTGTAATGTTGAGAAATCACAAGTCACACCATTGTGGAGCCAGGGACATTCTATGTTAGTAATTATAGCTGTTCTGTATGTGTGTCAGACTATCCTTTAGGGTAAACATACTGTTGTCCTAGATAAAAATGTGATTTGAACATGCATAGACCATAAATGGCAAAAAATAAAATCCAAGAGGTATAAATCTCAGACTCAAATTCATGCTTTATTTAAAGAGCACTAAGGACGAAGGCAGTGTTACCCACCCATGGAAGGGACGTACATGGTCGTCTTCCACATCTAGACGAGTCTGGAGCTGGCCTGTGCACCACCTGCCCTGTGACTGCACCAGGGGGAAGTATGAGGTTCCCATGACAACCCCGTCTCCCTTCAAGGTCCATTCCTAGACAAGGGCATCTGCCAGGAGCCGCCATGGTGGCAGAGCCAGAGCAAAGACGTTAGGACAGACTGTCTGGGTTGAACCCAGCTCCTTACTCCCTAACTGTGTGGTTCCTCTGCATCTCAGATCCTCCAAACTTACTGACAGGCCTCAGAGCCTCAGTACTTAGAAAGCACAGGGAGCAGTGCCTGAATACCATTCGGTAAAACAACAGATCAGAGCAGCGTCACACTGTGTCTGCTTCGTTTTGGTTCAGAGCGAAGGTCAGCAAAGAAAAAGGAGCGGCCTGTGTTCTCAGGTTCCCCACCGCTTTCCCTCCTCACCAAGCCCAGGGAAGCAGCCTCAGGTGTCTATTTCCTTTCGAAGGTCCCTGTGATGTATCCAATTTTATTAAATACATCCATGTAGTTTTCTCTCGTCCATCTGTCTTTTGATAGTTCAACTTGCAGGGCTCCAGCTGGAGTACCTGGGACATGGCAGGAGAAAGAAAGTCTTCCTACAAACCATTCTGCCAGCTGCTGGACCAAGTTGTCCTGTGACCCAGGAAGCTCTCCCTGCTCGGTGCAAGGGGCAGGGCGAGGTGACGGTGCTTTGCTGTCTCTCCCATCTTCCTGTCCTTGTCCTGGGAAAATGTCAGCATCCTGCTTTGGTCCTGGTTCCCATTGGCCTGTTAGATATTTGCATTGAAAGAATTTTAACTCAAGTTTCTGAAATTCAAATCCAACACAAGGTAATGTGTGTTTACATTAAACATACACGTATTTGAGCCATGTTTTAAAACACAATTGGGACTTACACATTCCAAGCAGTACATCTTTCAATGTAACACTTTGGGAGAATTTTGAGGTCATAAGTTATTCTTACTCAGAGCACAGCATAGTGTATGGGTCCCAATGCGCCTCCGCAAAACTGGGGGAAACCAAGGTAGTGTTGCTTAGAACTTAAATAAAAGGAAAAGGAGAAGTCGCAATGAGGAAGGCGGAGTCAGGAGGGAGACAGGAAGCGGGCCTGGGCCTGCAGAACGGACGATCACATGCCCCCTAAGAGGCCATGGGGTGGACCCCGAGCTGCGCAGGAGGCTCCTGGAGTGCCTGAGAGATGCGAACTGGGGAGACAGCCATACAGGAGGAGGCAGGTCTGCTATGAGGGCAGCCTGTGTGTGGAACTGACATCAAACTTCCACGTGAGCGTGCACCGTTGTAACTTCAGAGCTACTTTTTTAAGAAATAGAGTTTACAAAAGTCCCAAGTTTGGTGACCACATTGGTCAATAGACTTGGCTCTGAATGGCTTTTGCCATTTCCCAGAAGCAAAATGCATTTGCTCTAGTGGTGTTTGCCAAGGCTAAGGTTGCTCACATCACTTCATCTCACCGCACCCCAGCTGCGTATTCAGCAAAGCGCAGCAACTGCAGGGACGAAGCCACCACATGGAAACGAACAACAACCAGAAAACACAAGACCTCTCTCCAGAACAGGGTAAACAAACGGAGATTACACTGTGCTTTTCACAGTCTCTGGCCTGGGTAGGCCTCGGGTTGTTTACTTTGATTTCTTTTGCTATGCCGTAGAGTTGGGAAAATTCTAAACTACAAACCCTGGAAATGTTTTGAACCACAACAGCATTAATGGAAAGCGGGTGCCACGAAGAAGCTTCGGGTGAACTGGCCACGGAGCATTCGGATGCCGGGCCCCTTGTTGTCTCTCCCTGTCCTCACGCCCCTGCCAGCCTGGCCTGATTCCTGAGAGGGCGGCACTAATCATTAGCCACTCTGGATCAATCCATTAATCAAAGTAATCATATTTTTAAAACATCAAGAAAGACACGATCCTAACGTTAAGTAGTTGATGCCAATTATTCAAAATTCAGAAAATAGGAACAGACTGTTCTCTTCTGCCTTTGTGATGACCTCAAACATCTTTCATCCCTGCTTGATAAATGGGATTATTAGCTAAGCTTTTGGCTGTGAATATTGAGACACAGAAAAACACCCCAGTACCACTCGAGGGTTTGTAATGATAGAAATATACTAAATTCTTAAGATTAGGTCAAGACATACTTTACATAAAGCCACAATTTAAAAAAAAAAATAAAACTGCAAATATTTCCCCATAGGGCCCTATATGAGCTTGACAAACCCAGTACACGATATTATGGCATTTCAATAAATGCAAAACATGCCTCATGTAACTTTTATTTTTTCAGTTATAGAAAACTAATTTAGAAATTGTTTTCATAACTACTTAACGCCTCCCTCTGCCCGCTGTAGATGAACTTTATTGATCACACATGGCCGTTGGGCTCCGACACTGAAGAGAGTGATGCCAGGTCGGGGCACCGCGCAGCTCCCATCGTAATGTGCAACAGGGTCGCGGATGCACAGAAATCCAGGCCCGTCTTGCTGAGAGGGGTGTGTGCTCAGCGATGTTCTTCTAGCTCTCCTCTTCTTCCTAGAGATTTTCACAGTTGTATTGTGCTAAGATTTTGCTCATAATATTTCCAACTTTTCCATAAAGATGTGCAATAAACATGAACGAGGCCACAGGAACAAGGGTTGTCAGGAAGCCAAAGCTCCAAATAACTTCTGAACCCACAAACACACTCTGGTGGAGACCAGTGGCCGATTTCCACCCTCTTTACAGTCGCCTTTAGCCCCAGTGTAATAGCAGCTATTAGGATTTTAATACGTGGATTGAAAGGTTATTTGCTTCAGATTTGATGAAATATTAGCCTTGCTTCTAAAATATGTTATAAATGTTGTGCTAATATGTCTCCATGAATTACACCGAGTGCCCTTTAGACCTCGTGGTTCTATTCTCACTGCAGTTAATACTGTATGTCATGGAAACGCTTTAAATTCATATTTAAAACCTGTAAAGTTTTCTACTTAAGTATGCTATTAATTTTTAAAGTTCTGCTTTAGAATAACCATATATTTGTAACCAGAAGTGCAGTAAAAAGAAATAAATTTGTACCTGAATTAGGTAGTTGCAGAGAAACTGGAGGGGATTTCTCGGGGAGGGTCTTACTTGCTGAGTGGATCTTTGTTTGCAACTCTAGTTAAGGGGCCTTGGGAGGGACTTTGCTCCTCGCCTCCTAAAGCTTTTAGAGGAAAATTCCAATTTGGGATAAGTTTTTGCCAAGGGAGGGAGAAAAAAATACCAAGAATTTAGAAAACCGAAGCAGGATGGTGATGGGCTGATTGTGTGCCCCCAGACCCATTTTGGAGTCCCAGCCACTGAGGCCCACCACCTGGGTTGCTGGGAGAGGTGGTCCTTAAAGAAGGCATTAAAATGAGGTCTGTCAGGTGGGCCCATTGGGATCTGTGCCCTTCCTGTGAGAGCTTAGGACACAGAGAGACAGCCATGTGAAGACCCAAGGAGAAGGCACCTCAGGAGAAGCCAGATCTGCAGCATTTGGCTTTGGAATTCTGAGCTCCGAAACTTTCAGAACTGTGAGGTGCTCCTCTCCATCACGCTGCGGCATGTGGGCTCCTTATTGGGCAGCAACAAGCGCTCATTGGAAGGCTGCTGCAGCTGCAGGATCCTGAGGGGCTAGTCCCTGTTGGGTGACATGTCTGCATAAGTCTGAGTCTTGGAAGATTATCAGCAGTCCAGCTGCAATTGAAAGCACTCAGACAGATACGGAGGGAAACTCAGGAGCATTGCAGAGGGTCCTGGCCCTGTTGATTCGAGGGGAAGAGTCTTAAGACAGATGTGAAGAGTCAGGGCTCAGGGCCTGGGTGCTCTTGGAGAGAAGGGCAGTGGTGGAAGGCTCCCTCCCAGGCCTGAGAGAACAGTTTGCCATACCCACGGGGTGCTACTGGCAGCTGGGTCTGTCCTTGATTGTGCCTGGGATACCCTCCACCAGGTGGGGAGTGTTTGGCACTGCCTTTGAGGCTCAGCCTGTGTGGAGCTGGGGGTTCCTGGTGCTGCCTTCTGGCTTGGCCAGATCAGATAACTATTCTGAGGGTTGGCAGCCTTATTTTGCTGTCCATAGGAGCTTACACATTCTGTTGTGATGTGTCCAGCCCTCTGTGATAAGCCCGGATGCCTCCCACAAACGTCCTCCTGGACTCCTTCCCCAACACTGTAGGAACTGCTGCTCCAGCCTACACTGCCACTCAGGGCTCCAGGAACCTCTTTATGACTCACCTGTCCAGCCCCTTTCCAGAGCATGGCTTGGACAGGCACCTGTCTAGGATGAGTCAGAGTTTCTCTGTTGATTTTCTCCTCATTTCTTTTGGGACTTGGGCTCAGTACATCCAGCTTCCACTCAGGGAGTTCTCTAAGATGCTGGGCAGAGAAAACAGTTGCCCTGGGACTAACATCCATATTTCTGAAGAGTTGCATATGCCAAGGTCCACAAGGTTTTGTACAAGAATCTGTGCTATAAATCAGAGTAACCATCAGAAAGACCTGGAGAAAAACTGGGCAACAAGACAATTTTTAAGCTCAGAAGTGCGTGCAATTGCTGGAAGCTCTTTGCAGAACTAACCACAAGTCAAAACAGTTACCATGTTAGCCTCAATGGACCCACGTGGTCCCAAGGTAGAGTTAGAACATGGATGCAGCTTTGGCTATATCTGGTGAAACTTCCTCAGCCCCTGTGGTCCAGTTTAGGGTTATGAGCATTTGATCAGACAAAGATGCACCTAGTCCCAGGTCAGGACAGCTTTGCAGAGAGCAGCTGTGGACATGCCCTGGAGCTGGGGTCAAGGGCAAGGAGGGACACACAATGTGGTCAGACATCTTCCTTGTCAACTGAGCTTGGGTTACAGGGCTGGAACCCTCACAAGGCACGCTACACCCCTCACACCGAGGGGTGCTGCCGGGGCAGGCCAGCAACAAACACACACACTCGCTCTGGAGCATGGTGTGCTAGTCACCTTTTTTATTGTGTGAGCAGCTGGTCTAACCTGGCCATAACTGGTGGACACTCATTACGTGTGGGAATATTTGTGTTCACTGCCATCCATCCGTTCAGTGCCCTGGGTGCCAGGCACAAGACCAGATGCTGGGACACTGCCGGGTTATACTCCCTGGACGCCTGTGAATGGACATCTGCACCTGCACGGTCCATGCAGGGCAGTGGGGGGCTGTGGTCAGAGTGTGGGTCCAGGCACCGGGCTGGCCCCAGCACACCCCAGGCACAGCGTCTTCCTGACCACCAGTGCGCAGTCTGGCCGCTCCCCCGCCACGGTGCTCCTGTGGCTTCCCTAAGATGCCTGTCTCGTGGGAGCCCTCCTGCGTCCCCAGTTCACAGATGTGCTCCCTTCCAGAGAGGGATTTCTGTAAATCATATGGATTCTTGTTCTTACTTGCCATTGCTTTGGATTGGCAGGGATCATTTAAAAAAATAAGGTTTATACCCTTGCTTGTGGGAAATAGCAGTGTCAAAACAAAGTGAAGCAAATCCTTTTATCTCACACTTTAGCATGGATTTCCGAACCCACATAAGCCTCAAAGAGTCTCCTGGAATCATCATCCTCGGCACTTTCGTATTAGGTTATTCGAAGGGAGGTCACTTTAAAGGGCTATCAACCTTGTACACTGGAAACATGGGGGAAACCTACATTTTTGATGTCTCACCTTTCTCCTTTTGAGGGGGAGAATGACTGTGCCTCCTGTGACCGTGCCTGAGGTCTCCTCACGTCATCGCCATTCATCAGGAGCAACGTGAAGCTGCTGGAGAAGAGTCTCAGCCTGGTGTCAAGACCAAGGACATGGGAGTGCTTCTGCTTCCTGGGCATGGAGGGGCCACTCCTGATGCGCCTTCGAGGGCAGACAGCCAGCAGAGAGGAGCTGGAGGTGCCTGTCTGAGTGACCTCCGCACACCCTGTCTGCCCCTCCAGCTGGTGTTTGGCTCTAGAAATTGTACAGATCACCTTGCCGAATGTCATGAAGAGTGATCCATCTGATTCTGTGGCACTGTGAGCAATGGCGTCTCCCTCTGTGGGGATGAGGAGGGAAAGCAGTCTCCACAGCAGGAAGCACCTGGGCAGGCCTTTGTGCAGTTTGCAAAGGCTCAGTGACTGAAATGACGTGAAATGATCTTATTCTTCTGAGGAAGAAGTTGTCACGTAGAATCCTTTCTAACATCAGAATTGTTCTGCTTAACATCTTCATTTTTGCTAGTTCCTCATTCTGAAAAAAAAATTGTCTCCTTAGAACACTCAGATTTTATGTTTGGAACCAAAGCATGATGTAGATAAAAGCCATGCTATATTTGATGTAGCCTAAACTCTTCTGCTTTTTTTTTTTTTGAGGTAGGGTCTCGCTACGCTGCCTGCTTGTGGTTTCGCCACCTTACATTGACTTACGTGCCGCAAGGTCTGACAGAATCATCACTGCACCGACTAGTTCAAGGGTGGAGAAGAGAACGCCCCTGCACAGGCTGCTTCCCGCTGACATCTTGCCCTCATGGCCACTAGCAAGGGGACAGGCTGGCTTGTGCTTTCTGATTTTGACTGTGGTTGGTGTCATTTTCTCAAATAATCATCTGTTTTTGAACACCGAGATCGGGGTGGAGCAACCCTGCTTTGGAAGTGAATCGTCTCTGTAAGTTGGTGCAGCCCAAGCACAGGTTTGTGGTGCTAGCATCCCTGAGTTTCTCTTAGAAAAAATGTTTCCATGGATGGAAATGGTTAGCCCACAATTGTGGCTGTTTCTTCACCGTGGTTTTATGTGATTTGATTTGATTTTCAAAATGTCTGTTTATATTATGCATGAAATCATTTCGTTTGCCTCTGGGATTTGTGTGATATGAGGGCAGCTAACTGCTTGCGTTAGGGTCATTGGTAAAATGATATATTGTCATGAAAGAATTAGGGATCATTTTGAAAATTGACCTCTAATGCTACTTGTGCACTGCAGATCTGGAGCAGCCTTGCCAGGCACTTATTATATTGTAAGTTAGGCATCTGTCCTCACTTAAATGTCACATTTTTGGTTGTTGAACACAAAGATTTCCCTGCTGTGAGGCGCTTGAAGATAGAACCTGGAGACTCCGACTTTGATGCTGTGAATCTTGAAGGGCTTTCCTTCCTTTTTTGACTGTCACAACTACTTACGATGGAGTTGAGTTTGACAGATATAATGGAATGAGAGAAAAATGAGCACAACATAGAGAGCTTAGGGAGTTTCAGGAGAAAGCTCCAAAGTGACATGAGATTGGAACATAAATCCCCTTGAGAGAAGCTTAAATGTATTTTGCTTTAAAAAATATATATCTGAGGATGGACTTAATAATTGTGGCTGGGCCTGTGTAACAGACTTCAGATGGTTGGGTTTGGGGGAGACAAAAATGAAATTGCCTATTTAGCGATGTTTTAAACCACTAAATGTTTGGTTTCAGCTTAAACCAAACCACAGTCTCCACCTCTCCTTGGAGCCTTCTGGGATGCTCTTTTCTAGAGCCTTACCAGTGAGAGGGTTTTCATATTATTAAGGCAACTCAAATTTATTGTTCTTTCACTCTTCTCATTCCTGCTAAAAACACTTGTGCTCACTCACATTTTAAAATAAATTAAATATTGACTATAGTTGGCAGAGAACCATGTTGTGCAAATGTCAGGGACCATCTCTTCATGACCTGCATCTGTGGACATTGACAGGCCACTGGACCCACTGATATGAAAACAGGTACTTTGTGATGAGGTGGTCCAGCCCCAGGGTCCCAAGCTCACTGCCTGGCCCTTTCACAGCCTTCTGAGTCCTAGAGAAGAGGACTCTGGGAACATCCTCCCCTGCATGTATTGCTGAGTCTCTTTTCTCCTCCCAGTTCTGCTCTGGAGAAAGTGCCGCTCTGATGTGACTGCAGCTGGTGATAGCCAGCAAGCTAACACAATCATCAACACTTAATAGGAGGGGATTCACTCCCAAGTCTATTCTGTAGCTGCAAACCCCTGAAAAGTCTGCATCCAAGTCATGGAAACCCAACAGCAGACTGATCCTTAATTATTCTGTCCCTCAAACAACGCAAGCAACATGCAAGCTAGGGAACTGGAGAATCAAAGACAATGGAGAAACAGCTCTTACCCTCCACCAGCAGGAGTCTCCTGGGAGGGGAGAAGCATCTGACCAGCTCATGGTCCAGTGAGGCTCAGGAGGACATGGGGGCAGTCTCAGGTGCATGGGGACATGGGGAGCACCATCATGTGGGTTTCGGTGGTCAGACTTCTTGGAGAAGCCGTGTTGAGTACTATGTGGAGGTCAGCAAAGCCCAAGTGCTAGCCCTGCTGGGTGCAAGGGTCTCGTGTCTGTGGCTCATGGGAGCTGTGCAAGGTGATGATCCTGTTCCCTGGGCATGTCTCCTGTGGCACCCCCTCTTTCTTGCACTAGAAGACACTGTGCCATCTTTTCTATGCCTCCTCGAGGCTTGATCTCAGCCATCTCACTAGAAAAGCTCTTAATGCCTCTGCAGGATTGTAATCAGGTAAGGCTAATGGATTTTTGCTTACTAATAGAAACCTAAAGAAGTGTTTGTATTTTTCAGAATTTAAAGACACAACTGTGAAAGCTGTGTATGGTACCGTCGCACATGTACCCACACCTCACACAGTCTCAGCCTCAGCTGGAAGTGTCTGGATCCAAGGGCACCAGTCCAGCAAAAGGTGTTTGGATATTTGGACAGAAATTTCATGTTACTATGTAGTATAGAACTGTCATTTTTAGTGGCAGGTGCGTTATAAAGTCAACAATTCTTAAACTCTGGCTTGTCAATTTGTCCTCAATATTTTAGTTAGCTCTAAATATTAAATATTACAATTAAACAAACATTTAGGAAGTCAATTAATTCCCATTTGAAGAAAAGCACCACATTAGTTTTTTTTTTCCCCTACAGAACTGGTACATAGTAGTAGAGGCACCAGAAGGGAAATTGAAGATAAACTCCCAGCACACTTTGCATGGAGGCAGGTCTGAGTCCCCACTATGAATAAAGTAGTTAGAAGCCAAGGGATTGGGAGAAAGTGGCTTTCCTTGAGAATGTCACCTGAAGTTGGAAATGAGGTGCCCTCCCTATGAGATGGGTGGAATTGATGGGATAGGGCTGAGAAGGGCCAAGTGGAGCACTGGGCACACAGAGGTTCTGCAAATGGCCACACGTGAGAATGGACCCCAGAGCGTACGCCTAGTGTGACAACGGACCAGGACGCTGGCTTAGCTCTTGTTGTGCCTCTGGAGAGCAGTATGGCTGTGGATCTGCCTTCATGCCCCTGGATCTCAGTCACTAGCAGAGGTGGCTTAGGCCATCGGGTCAGAAGTGCCCCAGCGCAGTAGGGAGAGAGAAGAGTGTATGCCAGGCGTCCTGACCCTTGGCCACAGTAGTTCCAAAATATCTCTGTCGTACGTGTGCAGTGGAGAGTTTGCTATGGGCAGAATCTGCTGTGGGTCTGATCCACAGTGTGTGCACCCCTGGGCTGTCTACCGGTCAGGGAAGCTTCTAGAACAAACTATACTAGCAGAAAATCATGAAGGTGACAGTAATAGACAGGTCATCAAGTCCCCTGCAGGGAACATTAACTTTTCATCTTCCTTTCCTGAAGGGAGGCCTCATTTCCTTTCTTTTCCTTTGGAAGTGGGCTTTTGGGTGTTATAAGTTCTCAAGAGCAGCAGTGGATATTGAAATCCCCTTTTTTCTTCATAAAGCAGGAAAACTGACTGTCATAGGAGCAAAATCTCATTTCCCCTAGAAATAGTGATCCCTAGAGTGACGTGGAAAAATATTTGGGAGAAAACTGTCTCAGCCCATCTTTGATGTCTCTGTTATAGCTCAGTCCCTTTCTTGGTTTATCTAGCGCTAAGTCCCTGAGTGACGATCTTTCCTACATCTTGAAGTCAAAATTAGTGACCAGAAAGTCCTTTGTTCAAGGTTGCTAATGTTCTCTTAGTCATTTAATCTCCATATAATAAATTAATGATATAAAGTCCCTGTCTCATGTGATAGAACAAGGAAGGAATTTGCTCTTTGGGCCCCAGTGACTCTTCAGACTCCTGTTGGTGATAACTGGTAGAATCTGAGCCAGGCCTGAGGCCACGTTGACTTCTAGGATGTGTCTGAATCTGTTGCCAATTAGTGGGACTTCTTTGTGGTCTGAGGTCACTTTGCAGAGTGGTGGCATCTCGTAGGTACCAGACAGATAGTCACTAATTCAAAAAGGAGAAGGAGAAATTTGAGGCCACGTATTTATACTTCTTACAGATTTTAGGAGCATTAAATAAAGCGTATTTTATTTTTTTTCTCTGACACAGGTAGGAATAATTCTTTAAGTAGATGAGAGTTGTAAAAGGGCAAGTTCACCTAAGTTAGAACACAGCTCCACAGGCTTCCCTGGGGGCGTGTCGATCCCCTGCTGCCCACTTTTCTTCCCAGGGGGCTGCACACGGGAAGGTGGTGCTCACTAACTGTGGCCCATGGGCCTCTCTGGGCCTCCCTTTCCTTCAGCTTGGTCATCCCTTCCAGAGAAGCACCTCTGAGTCTTCCCCCGGGGGCATGGTGGACTGCTCTGCACCCCATCCCTCTTCCAGGAGGACATGTGGTCACCTGCTTTGCCTGAGTGGTCTCTGGTTACACGGACTCTTGCTTTCTCCACCACTGAGGGAGAGTCCAGCTGAGCGTGGCCTCAGTCTGCGAGGCTGACGATTTCCAGTCCCCACGTCCTCACGCCAACCCCTTTTTTGCTCCTGTCTCTTGCCAGTCAGACCAGAAGGATATCAGGACACATCAGGGCGGGGGGACTGGCTGAGGCGTTCGTCTTTGTCAGACCTCAGTTTCCTCCCATGTTGGAGAACAATGAGCTGTTCAAGAAAACAGACCCTGAGAGCAGCATGTGGCACCCAGTGACCGTGCTACTTGCTGCACATGCCCCCCCCCCCGCCACGTATTCCTAATCACCACTGTTTTTTGTAGATTTTGTCCCTGAACAGAGTACATTGAAGACATCGTGCCCCTGGGTGCCTCTGGATCTTCTTCATGCCTTACAGTGCGTCACCTCACGTCCCTCCCACAGTGGGTACTACAGTGGCCCCAGATCCTGTGACAGGTGCTGTTCTGCAGCCACAGGGACAGGGCTGCACCTCTCCTCTGAAAACCAGGAACATGCTTATAGCTTCTGCTCGGTTTGCTTGGCCCTCAAGCAAACCAGGTCAAGCCCCAGCCGTCCAGGAGGTCCCCACAGAGACAGGGCCATGCGGTAGTCCTCGCCATTTCCCATGGTGCCTCTGCAGCAGGGCCCCACTGTCCTGCACCTGGGATTGGGCGTACTGCTCTGAAGCAGAGAGGAAGCCCAACCTGACATTGCATTTCCAGGATTGAGTTCGGAGCAAGCCAAGCGCCTAAGAGAAGTGATGCTCAACTATGTATCAGGTCGACTGGGCCACAGGGTGCCCAGATATCCAGTGAAACACTTTAGTGGGTTTATCAGCTTCACATTATTATAATTCAAGACCTGAGGGCTGGGGTGTAGCTCGGGGCAGAACATTTGCTACTGCATGCAAGGAGGCCCTGGGCCATCCCAGGACACACACACACACACACAAACGCACAGAAGACAAAACAGATGAGAAAAATAAGAGAGGGAGAGAGATCTGAGATGGTTTGGTTTTGCTCACAGTTTCAGTTTTGGAGGTTCCAACTAGAGATCATGTGGCCTCAGGGCGTTGGATCTATGGGGGTTGCTGGATGGCAGGGGTGGGGAGCTGGTGCTGGAACAAGCTGCTTACCTACGGCCAGGAAGCTGAAGAGCAGTGACCTGAGGAAGTCCACTAGGCCCTCCTTCTAAAGGCTCCACCCTCCAGGGGTGCCTCAGGGACCGATCCTTTGCACACTGACCCTTGGAAGACATGGAGCATCCAAGCCACAGAGAGTTTCTCTGAGTGAGATTGGCACTTGAACCACAGGTGAGCGAAGTGGAGTGCACTTGGCAGTGTGGGGCCAGTCCGCAGGGCTGCCCGGGACACAGGGCTGGAGAAGGGCTGGGTCCCCGCTGCCGGCCTTCACTGGGCAATGCTGTTCTCCTGCATTTGGGTTTGAACTTGGACTAGTGCTCATCTGCTCTCCTGTCTACAGCTTGCTGGTGGCAGTTTCTGTGACTTCTCAGCCTTCGTGATCCCATGGGCCAATCATGTGCATCAGTCAATCCTTCCATCTATGAGATACCTGTTTTATAGGTATGCATACCTCCAGTTGGAACTGCTTCTCTGGAGAGCCCTGGCTGATGAGGTGGATGTTTCTGGAAAGCTGGTGGGTCTCTTCTGTCCCCTACAGTTACTTGACCCTTTCAACCTTGATAAGCAAAGGTTTTTCACAATCAACAATTATATATCCCACATGCTTTTAATTTTCAACTGAATAGCTTTTAATCAAATAAGAATTAATTGAGTATCCAGCATACTTCCAAATTAGCACAGATAATAATTACCAATTTTAAAAGCTGTTTCGCAGATGAAGAGACTGAGGGTTACATCCGCTCATAGGCATTGTGTAGGCATTCCGTGGTCCTGGGGTGCAAGTCTCTAGAACATCCGGGGCTCTGACATCTATTATCTACAGATATCCAAAGAGGTCAGTGTGTAATTAGGGACAAAACCTGCAGAGGAAGCCAGGATGAGTTGTATTTACGCTGCGCAGGTTTGAAATCCAAGTGTCTTCTCATGTTGGGGGCAGAGATGAAGCACCTGAAGCCATTGTGCGAGGCAGCCCGGTGTCTGCAATGAGGACTCACATGTGACCAGAGGTAGGAAGGACCTGGGAGGTAGTCGCTGGCCGGGCACAGATGTGGGGGGAGCCTGGGAGGCTGGGCTGCAGCCCTACCTCACAGTGACAGTGGGGGCTTGCTGCACCCTTGGCATCCTTTGCAGAGCTCAGTGCCACCAAGTACCCTGGGGTTTCTCCTGAGGTGCAGGCTATTTTCTCATTCTCACCAAATCTGGGAAGGAGGAGTTGGGAGAGGGAACCTGTTAGGGAAGAGGCACCTTTATCCGAGTGAGGGGAAATAAAAATGAAACCCAAGTGTGCTGTTGGTGCTACTTTAAAAACAAAAGGAGCATGTGTGCTCCCACAGACCCCCGTGCGCGGGAGAAAGGTGAGCATCATAGCTGAATCCAAGCCGAGTGCTCAGCAAGGCTCGCAGAGCTAACTCCAGCACTGGATCCACTGACATTAAAATGCTCTGTTTCCAAACCACATGGCATCTCCAGGGTAGCTCTTTCCTTCTTAAAAATAAACAGAGCCCAAAGAAACATCTAAAAAGGGAAAGTTCACAAGAAGCCAACAAAAACCCAAACAACAGCCCGCGGCGCCCCTTCCTGGCACCAGGTCTGGGAGCATGGCGCCCCTTCCTGGCTGCCATTCATCTTCTTCCACAATGGGCCCCACAGAAGGTCACCTGTGCATACAGACTCATGTGCCCTGTTGGAAGAGAAGTTCAGGTGCAGTCATCCTGAATCTCTTCTCCAAGAGTCGATCCTAGAGTTTTGGGCCATCTGGCAAAACGCACAGAGACAGAGCACAGGGCAAACTGGAACTCGGAGTGCACACAGGACTTACATGTCCCCAGGGTCCTCAAGTGTCCAGTTCCAGGCAAGTGGTCAAGGGTGTGCCCTGGTGCTCAGCATGCACTCTCTTCGGGAAGCCC
Organism: Geosciurus inauris; assembly: GCA_004024805.1. Classification (NCBI taxonomy): domain Eukaryota; kingdom Metazoa; phylum Chordata; class Mammalia; order Rodentia; family Sciuridae; genus Geosciurus; species Geosciurus inauris. Next base: position 59,435 of record PVHX01001931.1, on the reverse strand, counting down.
ATGCCACCAACCATTGTCGAGGTCCCTGGATATGTCACCTCCCAGTGGGGGGTTTGGGCCAGGAGTCCCTGGGAGCTGGTGCAGAGGAGCTGGGGAAGGGTCTGTGGGGAGCCAACCTCATTTCACAAGTGGCGAGGAGGAAGCAGCTGGCGATGACTTTGGCAGGTACCGTGTGTGGCCTCTCTTGGAGCAAGGCGGTACAGGCTGATGGGGGACGTGCTAGCCAAGAGCAGGCTGTGTCCTATCTGCTGCTGAGGGAGGGAGGAAGTGGGTGCTGTTGTGTGGCAGGGGCTGTGGTGTCAGCAGGCCCACGCCAGGAGGGACTGTAGAGCTGCAGCAGCCTGGTGTCCTCAGCCTGGACTCCGGGCTTGTCCTCTGTTGAAACAACGAGCTTCTTCCAGAATCCTGCCGACCAGTTGGTGTCCCCTTGGATCTCTGCACGTCATTCATAAGGCTCTCCTGCTTCTACTAATTATATATTACTAAAAGCAAAGCTGTCTGTGTTGTCTGGGACAGAGAGAGCCCTCAAATACACTGCTGACTGGGGGAACCTGGGGTCAAACTCAAGCCTGTCCAACCGGGCCCAGTTACAGGGCTTCCAGAATAAAACCACTGGACGCAGCCATGTGGTGACTAAGAAGTATTGGTCATCCTGTAGGGAAGGGAGGTGCTGCAGCTCAGGTGGGCACTGGGACTCCGGGCTGCCCTGGGGGAGTTCCCCAAGGGTCCATGGCAATGCGAAGATGGCGGTCTCTGCTGTCCATGAGGTCACGTCTAGGACGCTGCAGTGCCTGTGCCTCCTGGCCTATGAGGCCCTGGATATAACGCTCAAGACACAGCACGGACTGCGGCTGGGGCTTCACATCACCTTCTTCAGAAAATAAAAAGGAAATGTTGATGCATCTCTTAAATTTTAGGAGGCACTATGGGTACTCACTCAGCTTTCCAGCTGGGGGACCAGGCCTGCTCTCCCTTCTCACCTACTGGCAGGCCCCGCCCACAGCCCGTGCCTCCCTGCTCCGCGCTCAGGCTGACTAGGCAATGATGCATTTTGGCGACTTCCCCCCAGTTCCTGGGTTGACAGATGAACCATCAAAGATGGGAACGGGGTGGCCATGGGCTTCACCTATAGGCTTCCTCCCTGCCCGTACCTGGGTGCCTCTCCGAGATTGGAGCGCAACGTTCTACGCACAACTTCTCAGCCAGCAAAACCACTTGGCCCAGTGTTTTTGGAGTGGACTGCTCTGGCTTAGGTGACAGGAAGGCCACCCCCTTCTGTAGAGCCAGCAGCCCAGGTTCTGGGCCCAGCTGGACTGCGGCTTGGATTTTGTTTCCCAGCACACGGGCACCCCCTTCCCCTCCCTGTCACTCTGACAGCCATCATTGTGGTCGGAGCACCGTGCGCGATTCTCATGCTCTGAGACCCACTTGGCCTTGGCGCACAGGAGGGCCTGAAGAGCCTGTGGGAGGGCCTGTGCTCACATGGCCAGGGACGACCCTGAGGCACTTGCCCGGCGAATCCCGCAGGTACTCTTGTCCTCAGCCACGTGATTACAGACTTCCCAACATAGAAGTGTGCTTCTTACGCAGCAGGAATTCGCAGTGAATCAGTGAAATATAAACACTCGATGACAGGCTGCAGCTATTGCCATGCCTCCATGGAGTGACACATGACACCGAGCGAAACGTTGTGGAACTCTGCACTCAGTATCTAGGTCAGGAGACAGAATCAATGCTGTTGCTGCAGTTTCTTTCAAGATTTCAAAGATGGCCATTAAGATAGGGTATCGAATGTCACTTTTCTCAGACACATGAAAAATTTGGGCCATTCACGTAGATCATGGACTGTGCTTCCTTTCTCCGGGAACTGTTTCCTTGAAGGGTCGATACACCTGCTGGTTACTGTGACCTTCGGTTCTATAGCCCAAGCAGCAGCTGAGTCCCCGTCAGCCCTCTGGAGTGGCGCAAGCCTCACAGAGCCTCTGGTGTGAGGCCATTCCATGCCCTACCCTAAAGTGCTAGAGCTGGACGTTGATGTCCCTGTGTCTCTACTGGGCCAGCTGCTGCTGTCTGTCCCAGAGGGAAGGGTGCTGGGGATGGGAGCTGGCTCGTTTCTTCTCTGTGCTTCCTACGGGCATCATCCTAGTTTTGTCCCCTGGGAAGGCACAGCTGGTTCCTGTTTCTGGCGTCACTTTAGGGGCCCCTGGACCCAGCAACTCTGGTTGAGAGCTTCCTTTCCAAGACCTGCCATGTGGGACTCTGTCCCTGCTCTCTGGCGCCAATCACTCAGGCTCCCTTGTTGTCCTAGCCCTGGGGTTGGTCTCGGGGTGCGTCTGCAGTGGCCTCGGGAAGGCTGAGTGCCTTCCGTGGCCTCTGCACTTCACAGTGACCAGTTCTTCGTGTTATGTTCTCTCTGTTGGAATAACTGGCATGGCTCTGCCCTCTCAGTGGGCCCTGCAGGCTGAGCAGCTTCCTCGTCAGGCCTCAGTTTCCTGGGAGAAGAGGTGAGGCCATCCGAGTTCCTCTTCTGCCCACAGCACCTGCTTATGTCATCACCTGGATCTGGAGAAGACAGCAGCACATCACCAGGATGCCAAGGGGAAGCAGAGCCACAATCCAGGGTGGAGAGGAGAAGTGGGTCAGGAACTGAAATCAAAGTGCCCCAGGAGATCAGACAAGACAGGGACATGAGAGAATCAACTACTCATTAATCCTCATGAGCTTAGAGAATTTTTTTTTTTTAAATATAGCTCACCTGGAAAAAATGTTCCTTGGAGTAAAACTCTGTTCTATTCTTAAAATGCTCCTTTTACCCACTTTGGCAGGTGCCCAGGGCCAGGGTACATGTTGAGGAGAGCTTTATATGAACAGTGAAGTAGGAGAGGACTTAGCTGCGTCTGTCACACCCACTGGGCTTCTGATGACAGTCTCTCCTCCATCTGGAAGCAACTGCTTCAGACCCTGCGGTGAGCTCCCCCAGCTGCTCTGGAAGCTCGGCTGCCAGCTCTGCAGTTCACAGGGCTCTGCACACTCACTGTGCCCCCCTTTATAGCAACACCATCATAAAACACCTCTTTGTTTAATACCCTGGGATTACACAAACTGAGAATCCTTTCCGCATACCCTGCTAGAGGAGCATCCCAAGGGTGTGGCCTTGTTGGCAGAGGCAAGTGCAGGCTGGATGCCTCCTGTCCTCCTTGTAACCACACTGGAAGCTCAGTGTCACAGCACGGAGTGAGAGTGAGGTGTGGAGGAGGTCCCGTCCTTGGCCGGAAGCCTGACTGAGCCCCCAGCCTGCACTGTGGACAGAGCTCCTGCCAGGGAAGGTGACCACTGGGAGGGACCATGTGTCTGAGGATGGCAAGGAAGACTGTTCCATAAACATTATTTTTTAGTTTTATAAACTTTTAATAAAATTTCCAGTTCAGGAACAGACTGAGAGGGAAGATGGAAAGATGGTACGATGAATTCTGGGATACCCGCCACAGTTTCTCTTTTGGTTTACACCTTAAACAGATACAGCTTCCTAAACTTAGCATGCTAAACTTAGCTTTAACAGAATTTTTAAATTTTGAGAAGCTGGGAAAGTGACACACATTCAGGATGAAATACCTTCGATTGTAGATTGTTCTTTTCCTTGACTGGAGATGGTCGGTGTGCACATCCTTGTCTGCTGGGCAATGGCCTTGAGCTCCAGTCAGTTCTGCAAACACAAAGGTAGTAATCCACCTCTAGGGTGAGTATCATAAGCCAGGGTGTTCCCCAGGGGAGGGGCATCAAATGAATTATGGTTCAGGATATTTTTGGCTCACATTGAGTGTTTTGGGACATGACCTCATCAAGAGATGATGCACTTCTAGAGGAAAACGTAGGGCCAATGTTCCCGTATAGGGCACAGGCAACGACTTTCTCATTAGGACTCTCAAAATTCAGGAAATAATGCCAAAAGTTATTAAGTGGAATGGCATTGATATGATTTATTAATGAGATGACCCCAAAAGTTCATGTGTGAGACAATCCAAGAAGGTTCAGGGGTGAAATGACCAGATTATGAGGGGTATGACCTAATCAGTGCACTGATCCCCTGATAAGGATTAACTGGCTGGTAACAGTAGGAAGGTAGGGTGTGGCTGGAGGAGGTGGGCCACTGGGGTGTGCCTTTGGGGTACATATTTTGTCCTGGATAAGAGGAGCTTTCTCTCTCTGCTTCCTAATACCATGTTCTGAGCTGCTTTTTTCCTTCCTTTAGGCCAAGATGTTCTGCCTAATCTCAGGCCCTGAAGAATGGAGTTGTCCACCTATGCACCAAAACCTCAGAAACCATGAGCCTCCAAATAAAATTTTCCTCCTCTAATGGTCTTGTCAGGTTCTTTGGTCACAGCAGTGAAAAAGCTACCCTAAAACAGCCCCTTAAAAGTGTTCATCTAAGTAATAAACTATCTTGTCTTTTATGCATCTAAAACAGCAATAGTTTTTAATCATAATTGAGATATTAAAAACATGGTCACTCACAATCTACCCTGTGATTGTAGTCTGGATGAGGAATCTCAGCAAGAAAGAATATTGGATGCTGAATGGCACATGGGAAAGAAGGCAGGGACTGCCAAGTTGGGAGGAGCTGTCAGGGAGCAGGAGCCCCAGATTGAGCCTCCCCAGCTGAAGTCCTGTGGCTGAGAGACAAACCTCCAGAAGGAAACCCTCCCACATTCCTGACTTACAGAATCATCAGCAAAATAAAATAGTAGCTTTAAGCCTTTAAGCTTTGAGTAGTTTTTTTAAAAAAATTCTTTTAAAGTAATAGTAAATAACAAAAGCAGAGTATAAGCAAATAAAGTCCCATTTTGAACCAGAATGTCAACTATCAGTCCTCAAATCACGTATATATACACACATGTATCATATGCATACACACATGTGCTTTTAAAAAGTGTGTGTATGACTGTGTAGCCAAAAACATCCCTTGTTTGATTTCTTCTTTTTTAGTAATTTAAGGAATCTACTAAAGCTGTTGTTTTTCCATAATTGTGCTCTTTGATAATCTAACTTTATTTAGCAACCTCATTCAGAAAAATGTTGGTTTATTACCAACTCTGATTGGGAGAATGAGCTCCCAGGCTTTGTAATGCACATAACCCACCTAGCACTCCTTGAGAAGCTGTAGCAGATGTCTCTTGTCTTCCTGGGTGGGGAAACTGCTAGCCTGCATAGACTCTCAAGGGACAATATCCCTGCAAGAGGCATGAGGAAAATTAACATAGATAATTCAAAACTTTGTTCGAAAGAGGAGCTATATCCCTTCAACTGAAAAGGAAACAAAAGATCTGAAGTCTGATTTTCTACTGTTTTCTGCTGTCTGCAGGTGTTCACACCTGACTTTGCTCTTCCATTTCAGGATGCTCTGGGCCCATTCAGGATGCTGTATGTCAGTTCACCATGGCCGGGCCACCCAAGGACCATCCAGAGTCTCAGCATGTAAGAACCAGAGATCACCGATAATAAACCCATAAAAATAAATCAAGAAAGCAATTTCAGGACTCTGGCCACATGCGTGGAGGAGGAGACCAACAGTGCTAAGGTCCCCCATCGACCAACATGTGACTCTGGCCTGCTTCCCTCTGGAGACAGTAGCTAGGACTGGGAAGACCATCACCAAGGTCCCTGCAGGCCTGGGTACATCAGAGGTATCCTTGCTAACCTACTTCTCTTGATTTCTCTTTCACTATTCTCATGATGTAATACCTGTGTATCCTCACTTCCTACCTCATAAACTCCATGTCCTACATCCCCTCCTTTGTCTATTGTTAGAAACTGTAGACCTATGCAAATCTATTATTTATAGTGTGGATTCTAATCAAACATATCACTTCTATTTATTGAAACAAAACTGTAATCATCTAAATAGGAGTTATTTGGTTTAAGACTGCATATTGTTTGCATTGAATGCTGTAAATATTGATCTTCCCCTTAAAGGTGACATATTGGTAACCTTCAGGGACACTACAAGATTATAGGGTAGAAACTGTAATACCTCAGATCCACATTGCTATAGAGGAAGATACATAAACAACATAAAAAAAGGGGCGAGAGAATGCCCCAAACAAACCAAGATGCTACAATAATAGAATCCATTGACAGCACAGTAGATGAAATGTCAGAGAAAGAGTTCAGAATGTACTATACAAAGCACAGAACAATATAAGAAAGCAATTATGGGCAACAATTGATCACTCCAACAAAGAGATAAGATAACAAATATAGGCAACAATTGATCACTCCAACAAAGAGATAAGAGAGGAAATACAGGGAGCAAAAGTTTACTTCAAGAGACCCTGAAAAAAAGTTAAAACAGAAATCCTCAAAATTAAGGAAATAATAAATCAAATAAAATATTCAACAGAAAGCATCACAAACAGATTAGATCACTTGGAAGACTGAACCTCAGGTAATGAAGACAAAATATATAATCTTGAAAATAAAGTTGATCATGGTAAGAAACCATGAACAGAATATCCAAGAACTATGAAACGACATGGAAAGACCAGCTCTAAGAATTATCAGGATAGAAGGAGGCACAGAGATACAAATCAAAAGAATGCACAATCTCTTCAATGAAATAATATCAGAAAATTTCCCAAACATAAAGAATGAATTGGAAAATCAAATACAAGAGGCTTACAGGACATCAAATGTTCAAAAGTATAACAGTTCCACACCAAGTCACATTATAATGAAAATACCTAGCATACAGAATAAGGGTAGAATTTTTAAAAGCTGCAAGAGAGAAGGTTCAAATTATATACATGGGGAAACCAATTAGGATCGCAGCAGATTTCTCAACCCAGACTCTCAAAGTTAGGAGGTCTTGGAACAACATATATCAAGCTCTGAAAGACAATGAATGCCAACCAAGAATCTTATATTCAGTAAAATTAAACTTCAGATTTAATGATGAAATAAAAACTTTCCATGATAAACTAAAGTTCAAAGAATGTACAATGAGAAAACCAGCATTACAGAACATTCTTGGCAGAAATGAAAAACAACAATGAAAATCAGTAAAGGAGGGAACTACACTAAAGGAAAAGCCAATCAAAGGATAAACCAAGTCAAGATAAAAGCCAAAAATAAACCCAAATGACTGGGATTACAAACCATATTTCAATAATAACCATGAATGTTAATGGATTCAACTCATAAGTTAAAAGACATAGACTGGCAGATTGGATTTTTAAAAAATACCAACAATATGCTACCTTCAAGAGACTCATCTCACAGGGAAAGACATCCACAGACTGAAGGCGAAAGAATGAAAAAAATCGTATCAGTCACATGGATTGCGTAAACAAGCAGGAGTTTCCATTCTCATATCAGACAAAGTGGACTTCAGACCAAAATTAGTGAAAATGGATAAAGAAGAACTTTTCAAACTACTTAAAGGCATTATACATCAACAAGACATAACAATCATAAATATCTATTCCCCAAACAATGGGGCACCTATGTATATTAAACAAATACTTCTCAACTTCAAGAATCAAATAGACCACAACAAAATAATACTGGGTGACTTTAACATACTTCTCTCACCACTGTAGAGACTGTCCAATCAAAAACTAAAAAAGGAACTATAGAATTCAATAAAATAATCAATAATTAATTAATAGACATATATAGAATATTCCATGCACCAATGAGCAAATACACTTTTTGTCTCAGCAGCACATGGATCCTTATCCAAAATAGATCATTTATTATGCCACAAATCAAGTCTCAGCAAATACAAAAAACTAGTGATACTACCCTGAATTCTATCTGATCATAATGGCATGAAATTAGAAATCAATGATAAAATAAAAAATAGAAGCTACTCCAACACCTGGAGGCTAAATAATACACTATTGAATGATGCATGGAAAACAGAAGACATCAGAGAGGAGATAAAAAAAATTCTTAGAGGTAAACAAGAACTCTGATGCAACATATCAAAATCTCTGGGACACTATGAAGGCAGTACTAAGAGAAAAGTTCATTGCATTAAGATCATTCATTAAAAGAAGAAAAAGCCAACAGATAAACAACCTGACGTTACATCTCAAAGCCTGGAGGGTCAGGGGGGAACAGAACCAACCAACTGCAAAAGAAGTAGAATACAGGAAATAACTAAAATCAGGGCTGCAATCAAAGAAATGAAGTAAAAGAAACAATTCAAAAATTTGACAAAACAAAAAGCTTATTCTTTGAAAAAATAAATAAAGTTGACAAACCCTTAGCCACCCTAACAAAATGAAGGAGAGAGAAAACTCAAATTACTAAAATTTGTGATGAAAAAGGAAATATCACGGCAGACACCATTGAAATACAGAAGACAATTAGAGACCATTTTGAAAATTTATACTCCAGTAAACTAGAAAACCTTAAAGACAATAACAATTTTCTAGAGGCATATGATCAACCCAAACTGAACCAGGTAGACATACACAATTTAAATAGATCCATTTCAAGCAAGGAAGTAGAAGATGTCCTTAGAAGCCTACCAACCAAGAAAAGCCTGGGACCAGACAGATTCTCAGCCAAGTTTTACAAGACCTATAAAGATGAATTAATATGAATACTCCTCAAATTATTCCATGAAATAGAAAAGGAGAAACCCTTCCAAACTCATTCTATGAGTCTAGAATACTGAAACTATCATTTGACACAGCTGTCCCACACCTTGGTCTATACCCAAAGGACTTGAAAACAGCATACTACAGTAACACAGTCACATTAATGTTTATAGCAGCACAATTCACAACAGCCAAACTGTGGAACTAAACTAGATGCCCTTCAATAGATGAATGGATAAAGAAACTGGTATATATACACAGTGGAATATTACTCAGCAATAAAACAGAATAAAATTATGATATTTGATGGTATTAGAGAATATCATGCTAAGTGAAGTAAGTCAATCCCCCCAAAACAAAGACTGAATCTTTTCTCAATAAGTGGATTTTGATCCATAAGAGGAGAGGCATGGGATGAGTAGAGAAACTTTGGATTGGCCAAAAGGGTAGGAAGGGAAGGGAAGGGGCATGAGGATAGGAAAGATGGTGGAATAAGATGATCATCATTATCCTAGGTACATGTATGATTGCACAAATGGTGTGACCCTACTTTGTGTACAACTAGAGATGTGCTTCATTTGTGTATAATGAATCAAAGATCATTCTTCTGTCATGTATAATTGATTAGGAAAAATAATTTTTTAAAAAATGCAAAAAATTTAATTAAATTTTAAAAAGAAAGCAATTACATTTACAATAGTCTGGAAAAAATTAAACAAACAAACAAACAAAAAAACTGCAACAACAAAAACTTGGGAATAAATCCAACCAAGAAGGCGAAAGACCACTGCAATAAAAACTATAATGCTGAAGAAAGAAATGAAAGAGAACATTAGAAGATGGAAAACCCTCCCATATTCTTAAATGGGCAGACTTAATATTGTTAAAATGGTCATACTATCAAAAGAGCTATACAGATACAATGCAATCCCTATTGAAATACCATTGTCATTCTCCACAGAACTAGAGAAAAGTCCTGAAATTTATGTGAAAAAAAAAAAGATCCAAAATAGTCAAAGGAATTCTGAGCAATAAAAGGAAGCTAGAGACATCACAATATTCATTCTTAAATTATACTACAGAGCTATAGTAGCAAAAACAGCATGGTACTGGCATAAAAACAGACACAAAAGAGAAGAAACCAAATAAATAGAATAGAAGGCAGAGACAAACTCATATAGATACAGTTACTTGATCCTTGACAAAAATGGCTAAAGCATACATTGTTTAAAAAAACAAGCTTTTTAACAAATGGTGCTAGGAAAACTGGATATCCATATGTAAAATAATTAAATTAGATTCCTATAGATGTTCCTTCGCAAAAGTCAACTCAAAGTGGATCAAAGACCTAAGAATTAGAACAAGAACTCTGTAACTTCTAGAAGAAAACACATGGTTAATATTTCAACATATAGGTGCAGGCAGTGACTTCCTTAATGTAGCTTCTAAAGCTCAAGAAATAAAACCAAGAATCAATAAGTGAAACAACAGAAAATCAAAAAGCTTCTGCACAGAAGATGAAGCAATTAAGAATGAGAAGAAAGAGCCTACAGAATAAGAGAAAATCTTTTACAGCTACTCCTCTGATTAGGGATTAATATTCATTACATATAAAGAACTAAAAAATGTACTAACAACAACAAAAAATGGGAAATCAATAAATGGGCAAATGAATTAAGCAGACATTTCTCAAAAGAAGAAATCCAAATGACCAACAAATACATGAAAAAAAAAATTAAACATCCTTAGCAATCAGGAAAATGCAAATCAAAACTACACTGAGATTTTATCTCATTTGGGTTAGAATGGCATAATCAAGAATATAAATAATGAATGCTGGTGATGATTCAGGGAGAAAGTATACAAATACATTGTTGGTAGTACTGCAAATTAGTGTAACCAGCATGGGGATTCTTCAAAAGACAAAGAATAGAACAACCATATGACCCACCTGTTCCACTCCTTGGTTTTTATACAAAAAAAAAAAAAAAAAAAAAAAAAAAAAAAAAAAAAAAATTGACATCAGTTTATCATAGTAATACCTGCATTTGAATTTTTATAATAGCCTAATTCACAATAGCCAAGTTATGGAATTACCCTAGGTGTTCATCAACAGATGAATGAATAAAAGATATGTGATATATATAAAGAATGTAGTTCTACTCAATCATTAAGAAGAATGAAATTATGACATCTGTTGGTAAATGTATGGAATTGTAGAACATCATATTAGGTGAAATAAGCCAGATGCAAAAAGTCAAGGGTTTTCCTCTCATATGCAGAAGATGGAGAGAAACAAGGTATTAAAAAATAAGGGTCTCATGAAAATAAAAGGGAGAAGAATGAAATAAGCATTAAAATCCTAAACTCTGTGTCCACAGAGCTAGGGGTAGAGAAATGTGGGGTTGAAGGAACAAGTCCTCTTAGACAATTTCAGGAATTTGCACCCAAATTCATATAGTCTCTTCCTTTTCCTGGCTTTTAGTCCACTCTTCAACAAAGTCCACCTTCCCATAGTAAATCCCATTAGCACAGTCTTTACTGTCCACATTCTTTTTATCACTGTGGCCTTTTGATATCCCACTGGAAACACCAATTGAGCCCTGTTCACAAGATTCCAGGGCTCTCTATTTTTCTCTTCAAACTTTTCCAAACTTCTCCCATAAATCATGTCCAAGGCTCCTCTACTCTATCAGGCATAGCTACAGTCACCGTTCCCACTTCCTGGTATCATTTTTTTTTTTTTTTGCCAGCTTTCCACCACTATAATGAAATATCTGAGGCAATTAAAGAATTACTTTGGTTCACACTTTGGATGTCTCAGTCTAAGATCAGTGGACTCAGATTTTGGTGTGGATATCAGATGACACTAGTAGGGGGCACAAGGTGGACAGAACTACTCACCTCATGGCTGAGTGACAAAAGAGAAAGAGCAAAGGATGAAGGCCCCACAATCATTCTTAGTCCACATTCCTGATGACCTCAGTACCTCTCATTAGATCCCACTTTCTAAAATTTTGACAACCTCCCAGTAGAACCACCTGGGATCATGCTTTGAACACATGGGACTTTGTAGGAGATTTACCAAACCATAGCATTGGCCGCAACATCCTAATACTAATTATAGTAGTATATATTAGGACTTTGATAGCTGAATTAGTCCATTGGTATTAAAATGGTATGAAACGTAAGTATGTATTTGAAAGTCATCTTTTCTCCGTGTTATAATAGGAAGATACAACAAATGTGAAGCATGGCTGAGTTTCCCATAACTACTGGTGTTTCACACAGGCAGATGTGCACAGTGAGCGCAGACCACTGCAGATAACTGCATGCAAGAGTATGGAGTGCATCCTCCATGTTGTCGATGTCCTCCTGGCCAGAGAACCTGCAGGTGCGACAAGCAGGCTGGATCTTCACACTGAATTTGACCTCTTGGCCCAGACATCTCAGGGATGCTGAGGAACCATGCACTGGCTGTTCATGATGTGCACATTCCCAGACATACCCTCCACCACTACCCTTGGGAGTCCACCCAATCCAGGGTTGAAATGGGCTTCTTGGACTGAGACCACAGAGGCTGGTGATGCTTTTTTCTCCTTCTGGATTCTCCCAGTGGTCCTAAGGACATTTGCAAGTGGAAGGAGCCCACACTGCCCTGCCCCCGATCAGGTCTGATGTTCACCCTTTGCTGAAATCATCTGACCCCTCTCTTCCAGGAGGCCTGGCAGGCAACTATTCTGGGAGGCCCGTGCACTCTGGAGGTGGGCTGCTACCTCCCATGTCTGCTGCTTACCCAGGAACACAGCACCGACTCTCTCCTGGTAACTTTTCTCATCCCTGATCTGCTCCTCTGTAGTAGCTCCCAAGTGCCTGCTTCTCCAGCCTCTGAGTAAGAAAAAGCAGCACCCTGTCCACACAGTCCTCCTCAGTCAGGGCCTCCACTAGCTGCTGCACAAGGGTCACTGCTGAGACTGGACAGCCAACCCCATTTCATGCCTGGAGCTTTAAAGAGGTTGTTCTGTTCTTCCCTGAGAATCTGCATTCTGATATCAGTAAGCCACAGGTTCACCTTGATTTAGAAGCAGCAGAAAATGGTTCACCTTGATTTAGAAGCAGCAGAAAAAAAAGACTTCTTCCTCTGATCACAGGCTGCCTGGAGAGGCACAGAAACACAGGCTAAGACAGAATTGACCAATCTCAGAAGAGAAATCATCTGTGCTCTCTTTCTCGGAGTCCAGATTTATTTGCACTTTTTACTAGCTGGGGCCAATAGTTAGTTTTCTCACAAGGAAACATTCTTGTCTAAATCCAGCTACTCAGCATTTATTTGACCATGAAGTATGAGTCTGTCATGGGTTCAAGTCTGGGGTTACAAACACAAGAAAACCCAACTCATCCCTCCCTGAGAGTAGAGCCTGAGAAGTCTGTACCTAGGCCCAGTGCCTGGCACTAGGTATCCACTAAATGGTCACCAAATGCAGTGACTCATGGTTTTCAACAAGCAAGATGTTCAATATGGGCCAGGGTGTTAGAAATACCATCCTGAACAACATTCTGCAAAAGCCACGGAGCTAGGGGTAGAGAAGTGGGGGGTTGAAGGAACAAGTCCTTAGATAATTTCAGGAGTCACAGACCTGGACAAGAAGGTAAGTAAGAGGAACTACCACATGCCTGTCTCTGATATAATGACATTAGATGGTCAGGGGAGGGAGCAGAGCCCCTCACCTGAAACATCTCCATTAAGTACCATCAGGCTGATAAATGACTGCAGTCTCATAGTGAACAGCCTGTTAAATCTAATTCCTTTGGATATATCCTGAATTGTGTATGTACGCCAGGCCTTAGAATATTAACATTAACAAAAAGGATGTTTCAAGATAAGCAAAGGAACAAGTTACTGATTTCAAATCTCTATTTATTATAAACATTTTTAATTACTTTTAAATTGAATGCTTTGTGAATAATTTAGTAGACTACACCATATGTTATGCATATTTTAACAAAAATTGCTATTTTCAGCAGAATATGACCGAGATATGTTATTAGGCCTGCATTTCTAATTTAGCTTAGTTTATGTTAATGTTCTTAGCAACTCATGGGGCACGTAAAGAGGTGTAGCATTAGTTCATTTATTCACTCACTCATTGATTCAGCCACAAAGATCAATGCACCTTCTTCTCTGTGTCAGCCCTGGACTAGGTCTTGTGGGTGTAAATGGCAAGGAGTAGTCTTGTCATCTATCACCTCAAGGTGGCATGCAGGTGGCTGCTATGACTTGAGGAGATCTGATGGTCAGCAGGCCAGTGGACTTGCAGTGCTGCTCTTAAGTGGCCTTAGGAGCACCCTCCCCTTCTTGTGTGTAGCTCTCAGGATAACCAGGGAACTTTCCAGGAAGGCACCATCCTGAGATGGTGAGGGGCTGCCTGGGAGAGCCCAGGCCTGTTCCTGTCCCTCCTAGGGAATGCAGCATCTGGAGATCGGGATCTGCTCAGGACAGCCAGGGCACCAGGAAGCAGGATGGTTTGGCATGCTCTGCCCAGTGAGTTGGGTGTGTCCTGAGGTACAGAACCCAGAGTGGGTGGCCTTTCGGTTTCCCAGCCATGATGTCAGGGGGCATGCCTAATCGAGGCTCCATATACCCTGGTAGCTTTCTTAAGCCTCAGGGGACCAGGACAGTGGAGCTGAGACTTCTTTCATCCCTTGCTGCCTGTCTGGAAATAATCAGTCCCCTTCGCATAGCCTGTGTGTGAGTGTGTTCTGATTGATCAGACTAGGCCTTGGTTAACACGAGCCTGAAATGCCCTGTTCCCGGGGTTGGCATGGTGGTGAGCCCCACTGTTCTCCAAGCAGTGGGAGTCCTCCCTTGGGATTGGTGAACCTACTTGAGAGGACACTGGCCACATGGAGCACCCTGGTTGCATCTTAAGGAGGTTGGTGCCACGCATGTGGTGGATGGGCACCTGCAGGCGAAAGACCCAGAGACCAGGTATGCACTTTGTTAAAGGAAGGCAGACATTTTGGTTTTCATATATGAAATATCTCATTTTATAATGTCAGTGAGTGATTCAAATGTGTTTGGAGGAAGCCGTTCTGTAGGTCAAGTCAAACTGCTTGGAAATCTGGAGTGAGCTGGGGCCAGTGGTTACTTGGTGACCTCTGTAGAACTGACGGAGGAGAGAGAGACAGTAGGGAAGAGGGAGGGAGGAAGGAAGGAAGGATGAAAGATGGAGGAAGGAAGGCAAGAAGTTGTGAGGAGACGGAGATGGAGCCAGAGAGGAAGGCAGGAGGAAGGAGAGGAGGCAGCAGAAGAGGGAGCCCCTCCATGGCCCTTCTCTAGCTCACAGAGCAGCTGCAAGGGTTGGGTCCACCCCGGGGTGTCCAGGTATAATGGTGATGAGAACAGACCTTGCCCCCCTTGCCCAAGGTCGAAAGGAGCAATTTCCAGATACTGCTCTGACCAGTTCTTTTGTGTGTCTGCTTGGGGATGTCACAGGCCTTCAGGGATGGCAGGACAGATGGAGCTGTGTTTAGGAGAGAAGAGATAATGAGACAAATTGTAAGGAAGGTCCGGGAAGGAGAAGCTCCCAGGAAGCCCCACCTGCAGCACCCTGTGGGACACTCACGGCTGTGACAGTCTAGCACTCAGAGAACATGAGCAGGCTGGGCAGGGTGTGTGTGCACCCAAGACCCAGGGAGCCTTTCTCCCGAGATGAACTCCCTCCTCTAGGCTGACTGAGCGTCAGCTCTGCTACTAAACACAAGACTCACCACATGCTGAGCGCAGCTGGCGCCCCAACAACCTCATACATGTGCACACACTCAACATGAACTCACACGTGTACACACTCACATTTACATCCTCCCATGAGGACACGCAGCATGAACTCACAAACATTCACACTCACTCTTAGAGTACCAGCAACATCACAGATACAGTAGCATACACAGATGCAAACAAACACACACACACAACGTGCACATGCACACAGTTCTCTCCATATGTATGCAGATGTGCATACCCACAAACACATGTACAAGCACTGCCTTACATAAACACATCTGAGCCGGGCGCGGTGGCGCAAGCCTATAATCCCAGCACTTAGGGAGGCTGAGACAGGAGAATTCCAAGTTCAAAGCCAGCCTCAGCAATGGCGAGGCACTAAGCAACTCAGTGAGACCCTGTCTCTACATAAAACACAAAATAGGGCTGGGGGTGTGGCTCAGTGGTCGAGTGACCCTGAGTACCAAAAAAAAAAAAAAAAAAAAACAGTTTCAGAAGGCCTGCCTAGTGCAGTTTAAAACAAACACATCTCCACACAGCAGAGCACATACGCAGCACACTACAGATTGAAGATGCCCTCATTTCTCAACTGATTGGCACTGAGGCCTGGGAAGGGGCTGGGGCTGGAAACTGGGAGCGTGCCCAGGGCACATGACAGTGTCGTGTGCCTCTTGGTCTGACATGTGGGCTCTTGTAAAAAGTGCTGGCAGCTTCCAGAGAGCAGATCAAGTAGCCCTGATCAGACTGATTAGAATGTCCAAAGTCAGGTGTTCAGATTTATTCTGCTTGAACTTTCCAGCCAGTTCTCCAGTGTCCTGTGGTGACGGGGCATCCCAGGCTCCGTTGGGAGGAGCCAACACTTCCTCCCGGTTGGCCTGTGGCTTCTTGGTTCAGTTGCATTTAGAGCATTCGCAGCACCACCGTGGCATGCACTTGGGCAAGCCATTTACCCTGCTCGCCTCGGGGCTCCAGCAGGGAAGTGGCCCCCGGGCACCGTGCATTCAGCCTCCTCCCTGCTGCTGCACAGGCTGGCCTGCACGGATCAGGACAGATCCACTGAGCGGAGGGCCATTTGTTTTCTTCTTCAGATTATTGGACTGACTGCCAGAGCTGCATATGAAGTCTCCTGCAGCCGGTTATTACAGCGTTGAAGATCTCTCTCAGTGTTGGCATTTTATCCCTGGCTTTCATATTTGTAGCCTTTTTATTTTCTAATATCCCCCGTGTCTGGCAGTGCGCTCTAACCTCTGACACCAGGAAGTCAGTCAATAAACCCGGTTCGCTTTGATCCACAGGATTATGGGATTGCTTTTTATGCAAAGGGAAACATCAGGATAAGCAAATACGGAAGGGAAAACCCCTCTGGAGCAAGGGGGTTTGAAGAAGGAGAAGAAACAATTCCAGAGCATTTGCAATGCAAACCTCACTGGCCATCTGAGCTCTTTATCAGCCGCAAGGAATGAGGCTTGACAGAGTGAGGAGGGCATTTCTGCTCCATAATTCAGTGCTGTGCAACTTTCTTCTGGTGATTTATGGGAAGCACATTGCTCTGGAACTTCCTATCCCTGGTATTTTTGAGGACAAATGGCCGCACCTGCGCTTACAGCCTTTCTAGAACACACTCAGCCACTGGGGATACTATGATCTCCCCATCCCAGGCTTCTCCAGCTCATCACCCCTGCAAGAGAACATAGCTGTCCCTAGGAATCTGTGGGGAGTTGGTACGGGACCCCCCTAGAAACTCAAATCTTCAGATGCTGAAGTTCCTTATATAAGATGGTGTAGTATTTGCATAGACCCTACCCACATCCTCCTGTGTATATAAATCATCTTTAGGTTAGTTATAATTCCTGCTAAAATATAAATGCCAAGTAAGAGTTGTTACACTGTATTGTTCAGGGAATATTGACAAAACAAATCTATACATGCCCAATACAGTTGCAATTTGCTTCCAGTACTTTCTTTCTGCAGCTGGTTGCTGGAACATATGGGTATGGAGGACCTGCGGTACTGATCTGCTCAGGCATGAGCAGACTTTTCCTGTACCATGACTCCTAACTTCCGCAGACTACCATTTTTTGCCCACTGGACGCAAATTAAACTTCTTGTGGAAGACCTTTGTTTACTCTCGGAACAGGAGCAGTCTGAGATGTGTGTTCTAATAAGCCCCAGTTGAGATGCATGATCTTTTTGTTGTTTGCTTCCCATTGTCTCTAGGGAGGCCTTTTAAGTCATTGTTTGAATGTATCTGTGGACTAGAATGTGAAAATGGAAAGTAGCTGTTCAAATTGCTGCCTCGAGGGTCCGGTGTGGACTTCACTCTGATGTGTTTGTGGTGAGCCCTTCCTGGGCATCCTCCTCCAGGGAGCAGGCCTTTCTGTGGAGGCAGGAGTTCTGCAATAAATCAGGCTCCATTTGCATTTGTTCATTTCCCTAATGAGAGGTCCTTGAGTTGATGTGGGGTATTATTTTGTGATATTAACATATTTTTATTAGGATCTGTTTCATTAACTCTTAGCTACACTTGTGGAGAGGAGATTTGAGCCTCTCTGTCCCCAGGGAAATCTGTAGATGGGCAAGCTGTGTCTGGGGATGGTTATCCTGGAGACAGTGCAGGAGCCCTGCAGGAGGCACCGAGGCCAGAGAGACCTGGAGTTCTGCAGAGGAGAGGAGGGCAGACCCACCCACGCCCCCTCCTCTGCCTACATGCACATCACCAGGAAAAGACCTTTCCAGACTGGGGTGGAGGGGAGAGGACCCTGGGGACCAGCCCTGCTGCCTGCCCTCACACACTGATAGCCAGACCTGGTCCTAATGCTTGCTGGTGTGTCTCGGGAGAGGGGACCCTGGAGGCCTCGTGGCAACCCTGTGTCCTGGGGTGGCACCTGGGAGAGAGGTTGGACCTTAAGAGGGTTGGAGCCACAAGAGCTCATGAGGACTGAGGGACTGATAGCTAACCTGGACAGGGACCTCTTCCTCATCACTCACTGAAGTTTGAATCTGATGTCAGAACCCAGAACATGGGCACCACCCCAGGGAGAGTGAGAGACTCCACAAAACCCTGACTTGAGGCTTCCGACACCACTTTCCTCAGAGGGAACTGGGGTGCTGTGTGGAAGGACAGAAAGTGCCAATGAGTGGGGTGAGTTTGGGGTGCCTGGGGGCTGGGGCACCCCAGAGGGGTCTTAGGAGAGCCCTCTGTGCTGGGGTCATCAGTGTCCAGAGGAGATGTGAGCCTGGTGATGACGAGACCCTGTTCCCAGCCCAGACCTCCAGGCAGGAGGCAAGTCCGTGGGGACAGCAAGTGGGGGTGACTGTGGAAGAAGCAGAGGCCAGCCCAGAGGGCAGAGCTGGGCGTCTGGAGTCAGCAGAGGACAGCACGAAGTCCCCAGGACCATTGGCCCTACAGCCGTGGCGATTTTCAGTGATATCATTTCAATTATTTTCAAGTACTTTTAACAAGGGTTAGAAAAGTATTTGTAATAAAATAGACTCCCTTGTGTACATATTTCATTGAATAGTCACATTAAAAGTAATAATACCAAGCAAGAACTTCAAATCACTTTAATTTTTGAAAAATTATAATAATTGGAAATGCATGAAAAATAAAATATCACATGTGGTTATAATTTTGAAAGATTTTATAGTGGATGGCCAGGGTACATCCATAAGGAAAAATGGAAACTTTTTTCTATATTTATACCTATCTCCAATTGCATATACAAAGATTTAATTTTAAATTTATGTATATTTTTGCATGAGAACTATGTTAGCTTTGTATATTATTTTAATATCATTGATATGACATGTGACATAAAGTTATATGTATGTTAATATTAACCTATTTTAGAATTTGTCTGCTTTGCTAATAAGTTCTATTAAAAGAACCTTGGTTTCACAATATGAACTCTTCATAATAGCTTGTTTAATAATATGACGAGAAAGTAAATTTCCCAAGAAATCTTAAAAGAAACTCACTTTAAGCAAAATTAGGAGGAGGGGAGGAGAGGAGGAGGAAGACAGACTATTATCTTTGAAGGAATAATGCAATCCCTTATGCAAATTGCTGAACAGTATTATCAAGGAGATGCACATCATTTTCCATGATATATTTAAATACATATTCATTTTATTAATTTTATTTTTATGTGGTGCTGAGAATTGAATCCGGTGCCTCATACGTGCTAGGCAAGCACTCTGCCACTGAGCTATAAACCCAGCCCTTTACGTACATATTCAAAAATACCTTTGTTACAATATAAAATACCCAAAGATCACTAAATAAGGGCATGTTCCATACTCTTAATTTGAAACAAATTTTAAATACAGTTTATCATCTGTTCTTGTCCAATCACCAAATGCCACAAAAGTCCTTAGAAGGCCAGCCCCTGCTGAAATGCGTGGGAGGCATTCCATTTCAAAGATGGAGAGAGCACCTGAACCTTCAGACACTGGCTCAGGAAGAGCTTCCCACTAGCCATCTGTCTTTCATGATTGCTTCCGACAGGATGGTTCCGTGATGATTCATCCAACTCTTTGAGAAAGACCCTGTAGTAAGGCTGTGCTCCCACAGGGGTGATCTGGAAAGGTGAATAAACATTTCCTTATTCACCAGGGACCATCTCTTTTTTTTTCCTTTCACTTTTGGCACTGGGGTTTGAACCCAGAGGCATTTTACAACTAAGCTTATCCTGGTTCTTTTCATTTTAAGACAGGGCCTCCCTAAACTACTGAGGCTGGCCTGGAATTTGCAAACCTCTTGCCCCAGCCTCCAAAGTCCCTGTGATCACAGGTGTGTGCCACTGTGCTGGCCACCAGGGACCACTTCTGTAACAGCCCTCTGTGGGCAGGAAGCTCTGTGAACGCTTCGCCCACCATCCAGGTCCTGGGAGCCAGCACTCAGCCCTGAGTCTTCCAGCATCATCCTGAGAGCTGGGCTTTGAGCAGCAACACGGGGCAGGAGGGTGCTCATGTCCACGCCTTAGTGTCCTCAATGTGTAAAATGATGGGATTTTAAGAAGAGTGATTTTGGTTTAAGAGTTCTGTAACTGAGGTCCTCAGGTCCTCTTACATTCAAGGGCACATGCTCCAGGGCTGGAGGGAAGAATAAAAGAAGGGCTTGGGGACACCAGTGGACAGAAAGCAACAAAACCAACCATAAAAAGTATATGTCCCCTTTTCTCATCAATGACCTACGTTGCAGATGGGTTTGTGTTAAAGGTCAAAATTAGAACCCTATACCCTATACAGGGTGAGTAAAGCCACTCCAAATAGCAGAGGAAAAAGCAAATCACAAATGTAAACACTGAGGTTTAACATCATAACATTGCAAAATGTATGTTGTCAGCGCAATGAAAGGAGAGAGATACAGGACAAGTTAGAAAATATGAATGGAGTTTACAGATCTTCATATACAAAAACCCATAAGCCACATAGGAAAGCATCCCCAGTCTATAACCAACAAAGACTGTGAATACTTAATTTCCAAAGAAGATATGCAGGTTGTCAATAAACTTATGTAAAGTATTTAATTGCACTAGTAAGAAAAGAAGGTAGTACACACGTAAATCATACAACCATATATAATATACGTGTGTGTGTGTGTGTGTGTGTGTGAGTACCTCCAGGATCGCTTATCACACTGGGAGAATTAATTTTTTATATTCATGATATAGTGAAACATGAATTCTTATACATGGATGCTTGATTAAGCAAATTAAGAAAATTGAACCCTGGATTAACTGAAGATGTTGGCCATATTAATGAAAAGCCTGGAAAGTATTCTTGCACTTTGCCTCATAAATTCTACTTCTAATAAGTTTCCCTAAATAAATCATCAGAGTCATATGTAAATTTCTGCCCCAACAATTATATTGAACACTGTGAAAAATAAAAATGGCCTTTGCATTTAATGATAGAAAGTTCCTATCCGGGGGCCGCACTGGAGATCTCTCTGCCAGAGGCGTTCTGGTCCCAGCTGTCTACAGGAATGCTCACTCACTTCCTCCTGGTCTCTGCTCAAGCATCACCTTCTCAGAGACCAAAGAGCCTGACAACCAGTTAGAAATCACAGCCTCCTGCCGCTTGCTGCAGTCCCGGGAGCCACGCACCTGACAGCGGCCCTCCTCTGTGGGTGCCGGACAGCAAAACCTGGGATCCACCGAAGCGGATTCCGCCTCTTCTTGCTCACTGCCTCCTCCCGGTACGTGTGGGCAACCTGCGTAATGCATTCCCCAAACCCTGAGACACATCCAAGGTAAATGTCATGCTGAATTTGTGAGAAGACAGAGGCTTGGAGGGAAAGCAAACAAAAGCAAACTTGCACACCCTCATCTGGAAGAATCCAAGCTCAGGCCAACGTGTGTGATTCACAGGCCAGGAGTGGAGGCCATGGGCCTTCCTTCAAGGGTGGCATTGCACCAAGGTGATGGGGTGAGGAGGTGGTGGAGTTTACAAGAGGGCAGGGACACCATGATGGAGAGGAAGTCGGGGGGTTACTGCGGTGGGACTCTAAGGGCTCGCCAGCGGTGGGTAAGGAACAAGATCAAGTGTTTCTTCCTCTGTCGACCCCAGAGTTGCCTCAGTCTCTCGAACTGCTTAGTGACATATTTCTGTTTTATGTAGGTAGTTTGTGGATGAGCAAAATACCTGAATGCTTCCAAGAATGTGCATAGGTGATGAGATGGTAAACAAATAGCCGCGTGTCTAGTGAAATTTTGATGCTGACCATCATGGTGAGCCATGAGTGTTGTTGGTGGTTCTGGGCTGGGCCTGACTGGCAATGGGGGAGGCAGAGTGGGGGTGACGTCCCTCCCCGTGATTTGAATTTGGCAGGAAACGTGCTGGATTCTTTCCATTGTTCTTTCTTGTGCAACCCCTTCCCTTTGGGGATTTATTTATCTATGCTTGTTTATCTTAATTTTCTTTTCTGTCTCCCAGTGAGCCTTGAGGAGAGAATCTGAGGAGGTGGTAGGTCCGTGGTCGTGGTCAGCCCGGCGTACGTGGCTGGTTCCCGTTTCCAGGACCTGCAATGACCAGCAGGTGGATTTCTTCTCGCCCCCGGCCTGCTCTCAGCTCCCAGGCATCAAGGCCTCCATTAGCCAAGGGCTGTGCGGGAGGTCAGAGGCAGACTCTGGAGGGTGGGAAGCACAGAATCTGGCAAACACTTGGTTTTCCACCACAGGCAAGTCTGTAATGTAGCTAAAGCCTCAATTTTATCCTCTTCAAAGTGAGGCCACCAAGCTACTGGCCACAGAGTCATTAGGAGATGAAGTTGGAGCTATAGCTGACAGCTGAGCCCTGGGCTGCAGCAGGGACACTGTGGGCATGACGGAGAAGAACGGCCCGATAACGCTAGAGGCAGACTGTGTTCTTGGCAATGCTTACCTGAAGACTGTAGAAAAGTCTGACCATAAAATCAAATACTCTACTTCACAAGTTGGGAGTCACAGTCCATGCCCACATGTGCTGATGGAGGAGATTCAGACCCAAAGGAACGGAGAATTGGGTGCCAGGGAGCAGGGACTCTGCAACACCCGCAGGTCGGAATCACACCTTGCTGAGGTCTTCATTTTATAAGCAGCAGTGTGCATGGACTTGACCCAAGACACCAATTCGCTGAGGGCCCTTCTTAACGCAGTCCAGGAGCGAGGACCTAGGGTGAGGACAGGCACGGAACGCCCCTTTCACTGTCACCCACCCAGGGCGGTATTCCCAGGCCATGTGGCACTTCCTCCCGCCCTCAACCCCCAGGTCTGAAGGACTGCGCTGGAGTTTTCAGGGCTCCAGCTCGGGGCAGTGAGTGCCACTTTCATAGCCCTGGGTGGAAACCTGGATGCCCTGCTCCAGGTGGGTTTGTGGGAAGGCAGGCAGGTGTGGACCTGTCCCCAGTGGCGTGGAGGAAGCAATGAGTGCAAAGGCCCTGGTCCCCAGGAAGTGCCCTGAAGCATAATCAAAGGCCCTTTGCTACCACATCCACGTTAACTGAACATTTACACATGTGTATTTTGGTAATGAAATAGTAACTTGGTAAATTTAAACATCCCCAATTCATCACACTGACACCAATTCACCAGCAAGAAGCCATGAGCCCAGGCAAGCCAGGGTTCCCCACCTATGGCTGGGTTCCCTTCCACTGGAGCCCTCAGGAACATGTAGGAAGTCACCTTGTCATCCCCTATGTATGGAGACACCTTGGAAGTTCCCACCTTGGGCCCCCAAGCGTTCTTAGCTAAAGAACTCTGTGATGATCGCTAATCTCTTGTTCACAGCAATCACAATCTTAGGAGTTAATTAGAGTGTTGAGTTCCAGCTGTACTTAGACACCACTGGTGTACTTGGAAGAGAACTGCACAATGACCTGCATGTGTTAAAGGGCTGGCCGGCGATTTTTCTTGTGGGAAGTAGATACTTCTGATCTCAGACCCTCTGTGCTAGGCTTGTGTGACCCACCCCAACACCTTCAGGACTTGGCTGACTTTGGGTGGAATCTTTATTCTTACTTATAAAGACTCTCCCAAGTCCACAGTCCGTCCATTGGCCAGGCATGGCAGGTGCTCAGAACTGCTTATGGAAGGGACCCCCAACACCTGGCTGGACAAGGACTGGACCAGTCACTGGGAGACACACTTGTCAGGCCCACCTCAGCCCCTGCTTAGTGTGGGGTGGTGGAGCCCTGCCCTTCTGCAATGCACATCATTGCCAGCATGGGAGGGAGGGGACACTCTTGTTCCTCTGCCCTTTCTCCAGAATCCAGTGTGTCCCCATGAGATGAAATCATCCCGCACAAGAAGCTCCCCTCTGCAGGTTCGGGTGCCCCCTACAGGATGTGCCCTTTTTATGGCCCCCTGGTTTCCTCATCAGCAACGACATTGCTAGCTGCTTCTTGCTTGGGTGAGGAGCATGTTCAAACATCAAAACTCAGTCCCTTCTTCTGTGTCCACCTTTCCAGTTCTATGGTGAATGAAATGGTGTGAAATACTGAAGAGGTCTTTTATTTGAAAAGGTAAAACCCACAAAATGTCCAATAAGACTTGATCTGCATCATGCACACACACAAGACCATGCAAGCACTGCACTCTAGAAGCACTGAAACCTCACAGCAGGTCCACTGCAGGGAAGTCATGGTGGTAAAAACCCGACAAATTTGCCTTGCAGTAGAGCGAGGCCTGAGTTGTTCTTTTGCTAAATGTTATTTGGTAGCTCCACGGTCTCGCCCAGGTCTGTTGACGCCTGTGAGTCTAGAACCTACAC
Source organism: Geosciurus inauris (assembly GCA_004024805.1). Taxonomy (NCBI): domain Eukaryota; kingdom Metazoa; phylum Chordata; class Mammalia; order Rodentia; family Sciuridae; genus Geosciurus; species Geosciurus inauris. The sequence continues at coordinate 34,793 of PVHX01001931.1, read as the reverse complement.
TCTGCTTGTAAGAACTGGTCTACGGACACTCCACAGAGCATTTGCTCCAAGCCAGGTGCGTGGCATGTGGCCGTCATCAGACTTCATATCCCACTGTTGTGGATTTTTCATCAAAGAGCTTTTGATAAACAACTGGCCTTGATTTGGATTGCAGGTTAGCCACTGTGTCTTTTCCAATCACTGTCTTTCTCAGACGCCTAAAGGGGAAAGTGGAGAAGACACAGAAGAGCACCAGAAAGGACTGGAGGCAGGCATCAGGGGTGGCGTGGAGAGAGCCTGGGGGAGTGCGAGGTGGGGGAGGAAGTCAGGCAGAGCAGAGGCACAGTGAGTCCAGACACCTCCCTGCCTTAGGTCTCCGGGCTGGCATCCTACTCTGCCTCTTCTTGGGCGTCTTGTCTGCAGCCCACGGAAGAAGCCACAGGTGCCCAGGATTGCACCAGGCAGCTCAGAATGACGAGGCTGGAGGCTTCACTCACACAAATCAAGCTTCCCTACCTAAGTGTAGAGATGCATGCCAAGTTAGAACTGTCCGTCCAAGACCCTGCCTCACATTCCCCTGGTTGGGTACCATTTCCTGCTGGAAAGGAGAAAGGGAAGGCAGGAGAGGAAGAAGCCACATAGATCCAGCTGTCGTACAATTCCACAGCATCTTTTGGCTTTTCTAGTGTTAAAAACTTAGTCTTCTTCATTTACATTTTAAAATGAATGAGAAGATTATTAAAATGCTAGATAGGTACCACAAAAACATCCAAATAGCACTCAGCATTTCTTTAGGAAATTGGTCACCTGTGTGGAATTTGTATTTCATTGGCTGACACTCACCACTGACTCACCCTTGATGGCAGGAACACTAGTGTCTTCCCGCCGGCAGAGGATTTTATAGACTGAAATATCTCAATAGGCTCATGACACTGGCACTTGGGAGACTCTTTCCCATCACCATTATGTAAATATGCATCGTGAATTTTTGTTTTAAAGTTAAAATCTGCTTTTTGTCTAATAGGTTATACTTTGTTTACTACTGAACACTGCACATCACAGAAACGGGGGTGTGGAGAGCCCCCCACACCACGTCGCACGGCGCTCTGTGAAGGCGTCCTGTCAGAATCCTCCCGGCTCTGGGTGTGCTGCTTCTACCTCCGGGAGGGGCCCTGTGCCCAACCTCGACACCCACTGGAAATGATAATTACAGTCATTATAGAAGCAATAGGGAAGTATAATAAGATAGAGAACATTTTAAAGAAATTATTCAGGAAATATTATCAGCCCAAACTCTGGAAATATTCCAGCCCTACTAATTGCATCTTAATATGTTAAAACATCGTGGAATTGTTCGGAGGTGAAAGCCTCCTCGTAGTTTAAATTCAATCACAGTGCGATATTTTTCTTTATTTAAATGAAGTAAATGCTGCAATTATCACAACATAAAAAAGATGCTTAGTTTTCATCTGAGGAAGAAGTGTCATCACACGCTTCCAAAGAGCTTCTCCTGAGCAGATCGCTGGCGAGAAACTGCTCTCTCTCCAGTTACCCACACCCACATCCACAGGGGTGTTCGGAACCATTTTTCATCAATTCAGAGGGAGTCGTTCTTTCACTTTCAAAGTGCCCTTTCCTTCCTTGTTTCTACTGAAACTTTGCCAGACGCTCTAGCAGCTGAGCGGAGGGGCAGACAGCACGGGCTGTGCCAGTGCCCAGCGGGGCCAGAGCATAGCGTGGCTGGCGCAGGGATGGCACCCCAGCTCTGCCCATGGAGCCTGGAGAGCCTGGATAGCCTGGATCTGAAATCAGAGTCCAGGAGCAGAAGAGCCCTTAGTGAAAACAAAACAATCCAGCAATGACTAATGAGTGCCTGTGGCCCCCGCGTGGGAACGCAGACCCTCGGAGCTGGCAGCAGAGTACCTGGCAATCCCAGAGCCCCTGTCACTCTGGGAAAAGCCAAACACTCCCCAGTGTGTTTAGAAAAGTTATAGCAGAGATGATTTATAAATGGCTAAACACAAAAGCACTTAAGCCTTCGGCTTCCCCGACGGGAGGGAGAAGCAGAGAGCTGAGCTGCCCCACGCCTGCTGGTGATCTCTGGAGTCGCAGTACTGGGATCCACAGCCATGGAAGAGCCCCGTGCCAAGGTCCCACACGTGCCTCACTGTAATCCTCACAGCCCTCTGGGACGCTGAGGCTCCTGTCCCCTCGTTCTCCATGAGACCCATGACAGCAAAGCTAGACTGTATCTCCGGTTATCCTGAGATACGGGACCAGGCTCCCATGTTCTCCTGAGGCACTGCACTCAGGCTCCCAGGGGCCCCCAAGCCTCCCATGAAGACAGCTGGGGAGAGAAACAGCTGGAGTTGCTGCCAAGACCTTAACCAGTCTCCACAGTCAATCTGCAATAGCCTAAGCCCCTGTCCCTGTCCGGAGGCCAGAGCTGAGATGGAGGCATACCACTGACATGGCTCTGTCTGGGAGGCTTCAGAAGGGAGACGGCGGGGCAGAGCCCGTGAGGGTTCCAATCTGGAGACCTTGGGGGCCTTCTGCTTTGCTTTCTACACCAAAAATTTGCTCTGATTTCACCCAAAACCTTGATATCTCTCACTCACCCCCACACAACCCTCACTCAGTTTTATTTCATAATAAACCTAACTTATGATTTAATTCATATACCTACATTTTAATTATGAACATGCATTATCCTGGGGAAGTTTTTCTTTCAGTGTGAAAGACTATTGCTGACATACTATGCTATCTGTTGTTTGAAAGCATCAACAAACATTAGACAGAAAGCTCTGGATTTGTGCTTGTGAATCTTGAGCAGAGGACTGAGGTGCGGGAGGTCCTGGCGGCCATGTCAGGCTGTCCCTCTGTGTTCTGGTCATGCTGAGGGCTCTAGCCAGCATGGTCCACTGTTGTATCCGCTGGCCCAAGAGCAGCCTGAGGTGACTGCCAGTCACTTCAGAGAGCAGCCCAAGGCCTTGGGCAGATGCTGTCAAGACTTTGTCTTCTGTGGCTTCTTATCACCTCCGGGTTTCTTTCTGCAGTGTGGGCCTGATGCAGGGGAAAGCAGGAGTAAGGTCTCTTTCTTCAGTTTGTTTTATTTGTGCATCTAGAGGTCAAAGGGGAGAGATGGTCCTTAGGAGAGAGAGTAAGTCCTGTCCTGACACCTGGCTTCCTGCCATTCAAAGACCGGCGCTGAGGAAGAGGATGATGACCAGACCCAGCCTTCAAGACTCCAGCAGCTCCGCTATCTTAGAGGAATCAGCTCATTTTTTCCCAGAGGTTTAGTGGCACATACAAGGTCCCATGTTTACATGGCTGCCATTCTGTCCCTTGTGAGGAGTGGGGCTCTGGGAAAGTCCTTGGATACGGAAGACATGGGTTCAGGTGGCTCATCGTTTGTGTCAGGAGCAGGAACTGGGTGCAGGTACCCACCAGGGTGTCGACTGATACCTCAGGTGGAGGAGAATAGGTATGTGAAATGTCACCAGGATCCCAAGAGACTGTAACCGAGGAGGAGTGGGGAGTCCGGGAGAGATGCCGGTGACCACACTCCCGTGAGTTGTGCTTTGCTAGCTGTTTCTAGCTGAGGTTCAAAGGCAAGCGCCTCGTGCTGAATCCGGTTTGGTCGTTACCCCTAAAACACTGCTCACACTTAAAAAATCAAAACTACAGTGTGTGAGTCCCAAACTAACTCTGGATGGAAGATCATGCTTGGTAATAAACAGCACAGTGTGCATTTATGAACCCTGGACACGAATGGGACTTTGTGCTGGCAGCACCTAGGCCCAAGACGCCACCTCGAGAGCTCCTGCACATAACAGATCACCAGCCTTCTGTTTGGAGCAGTCAACCTGCGTTTCCCAAAAGGCCAGTTTCCATTGCTCAGTTTCTGTGCTTCAGGAGCACATGGAGGGCTGCCATGGGGCCCGGCTCCCTCCAGGCATCCCTCCCCTGGCCCTCGCTAGACCCCAGATAACCCTTGGTGGTCTCGTTCAGTGGCAGTGCCATATAACCCAGTAAATTAATGTTGTGCGGGAGAAGTTTTCACAGACTCCTCGTCCATTATTGAATACTTTTTCATAATGAGAGCACTTCCTAAGTCAAACAAAGCCCAGTGCAGCGTGGGGAATCGCCGTGCTGAGTGCATCAGGGTTTATTTTTCTGGTGAAAAAAATAAACTATTACTTTGACTAATAACTCTGGTGGAATGTGGGTCAAGAGCACTAGTATGTGTGCTCTGCCAGAAGAAATGGATACCAGGGTCCTCTTCAGACTCGCTTCTTAGATCTGGGGTGCAGAAGTGGGTTGTAGGCCTGGCATGTGTCACCGACGAAAATCTAAACACTCCAAGTGGAGGAAAACCACTTTGGTTTCTTTAGGTCTAGAAAACACACAAACAACTGGAAAGGTTTGTTATTAAAATACTTCATTCTTAAAATCGTTTATATTTGTGCTTAACCTTTAGCTATTTAATATTTTAAACTGGTGAGAATGCACAGGGTTGTGACGGCTTTCTGGCTAACAGCACGCAGACGCGGACGCGCAGCTCACTCTGTGGGGCTCCTTTCTGATGGAGCAATGGTGCCCAACAGGGCCCCTTGCTGAAGGCCCTCCTCCATCTGTCTTGCCAAAGTGCTCAAAGCACACATTTGTCTGAAAAGGCTGTGCTCTTGTGTTTTCTGCGAATGTTCCCGAGCTGATGCTCTGGTTTAGAGGTGAGCTTCTCCGGCCTGGTGTGCTCCAGAGGGCTGTCTATGCCTTCCACTGCCTGTCACACTGCCGTCTCTGAGCCTTCCTTCATTCCCACATACCACATTCCGGGGGGTTCACAGAACATTGACTGAACAATCGCCCTCTTTCTGTGTTTTGAAATGTACAAATATTTTATATTCTGCATCCATCTAATACTTTCTAATAAATGTTTTGCTAATGGTAGAAGTCTAAATAGCCATACCTTTAACATTGCTTATAATCATTCAACATCATTTTCTGTTTGTGTTAATATGTATGTATTTAGGACAAAGTTTTGGTAACACATTGATTTGTGTGTGTGTGTGTGTGTGTGTGTGTTTGCATGCACAAGGGGATCAAACCTAGGGCCTAGTGTCTGCTAAGCAGGCCCTCTGCCCCCGAGCCATTCCCCACCCACAGCACATGGATGTTTAAAGGGACCCCTGGTCCTAGGGTGACTCCCCTGAGTTATCAGAGAAGGACTGTGTGAACTTGCTCCAAGCTTCCTCTCAGCTGTCCAGACCATCAGAGGAGGAAGCAGGGACGCAGCTGGTGTGGAATGCAGACCAGTTACTCATCCTTATCATTCCTGTCCTGTTTCTCTTTTGATTTTTTTTTTTTTTGAGAATTTATCAGCCAGGGGTTCATCAGTAGTGATAAAGTGTGTGTGACATGTGTCCTGGCTCTCTTTCTTTCTGGCTTTCCAAGAGTTCTCCAGACCCTCCTGGAACCAGTACAAACCCTAAGTAATGATGTCACGTTTGTCTCGTGGCCTCTTCAGAACACAGCCAGGAGGGCTGACGGGCTCCTTCCCCCACGGGCAGAGGCAGAGCCTCACACGGAGGAGACCACATGGCTCCCAGGACGTCCACCCCATGACCTGGGCAGGAGGTTCTCCACACCAGGACCAGGAAAGCCTGCACAACTTGCGTGGCTGCTTCCAGCGTGTGGGAAGCATGGACAGCCCACTGCAACTCGGGGACCTGCTGACTCTAAGGGTTCCATGATTGGTCCCCATTTCTTTGGAGCTAGAGAGCTAGAGTCCACCCGGGTTTCTAGTTGCTGTTAGTGTCTCCCTAAGTACGCCTAGGTCCTTGGGTTGTGTCCAGAGCACAGGCAAACGCTGGGACCACTGCACTCCTGGAGCACTCACATGCTTCTTAATTTAGAGTAAACAGGAGCCTTAATTCAAAAATCACAACTCACATGTAATTCTCATGGGGAGAGATCAATTCACACTCAATGCCAAGAATGCACTGACTCTTTCCTTGGTTAGATGGAGACAGGAAAGTTGGATGCCTTCTCAGCCCCACAGTCCACGGTGGGAGCAGAGTCTTGTTGAGAGAAGAACGGGGCTGTGACCATAGGCTTACAGGATGGGGATAAAGACATGTGCTAGAGCACCAGGATATGGCGCAGAACTGAAAACCACCAGAGCAGGGGACCCAGGGGCGGGCTGGGCTGGGAAGGAGCTCCGCTTCACCTCCAGGAAGCCACGCTGGCCTGAGGGTCGAGGCTACCTCTGTCCCTGCAGCTTTGCTTCCTGTGTATCCACAGATTGTCCCCAGGCTCCATCAGATGGATGTTCCCAGGACCCACAGAAGTCAAAGGAACTTTGTGGCTTGTATATTGCAAACCACAGGGCTTGTCCTAACTGCAGAGACACGATTAGAACCAGAACCAGAATCCTGCTCAGCCCAAATCAAGAGCAGACACACATGAGCATCCGGATCCCAGATAGGAGTTCTCACTCCATCCAGCTCTGCTCCTATGCACACGGCCACCTGGGCATGGGGCCACCGCTGCTCTGTGGAGCTGGGAACAGGCGTTTGCTGGAGGTGCCTGCACAGCTGCTGCACAAGTTCAGTCTGGAGGGCGAGTCTCCTGCTGCAGGGGTTCAGGGAGCAGTCACTGTAACGTGGCTACACACACTGTCCCTGCGTCTCTATTTGTAGGTGCCAACTGCCCTTGGGTAAACACATGACGTCATTCTTGTGTGAGGAACTGGTGGTGGAGCCTTAGGGATCGTCCTTCACAGATAGCTGCCCTTCTAAACCGACCTGGGCGGCTTAGTGCGGCGGCAGCCCCAGTGTGGACAAGACTTAGGCTGCCACCACGACAGGCTCACACCCACACAGTGGGCAGGGCACTCTTGATGGGAAAGTGTCCAAGACACAGCGGCTGCATTCTGTGAGGACACGAGGCTGTGACTGGCAAAGACTGCTTCAGGTGGACTTCCATTTCTCCGATTTCAAGAGTGACTGATGTGCACATCCTTTGAGCCAATTTAAGAGCCATGGGCTTAAAGGGACAGGCTCAAGGACTTTGGTGACAAGGTTCCAAGCACCTGCAGGATGGCAGGAGCCAACAGGTAGTTCCAAGGAGCAGAGAACGTACTCAGTCCAGTGGTACTCAGATCTTCCCCAGCTTCTCAACCCTTGTGAAGCTGGGTTGGTTTGCGACTGACTTCTCATCCACAAATGGGACACCCACCCTCCGTCCTTTCACCATGGTGTTGGGACTTGAGTTCTTTGTGTGCCACCTCTTTCTACTCCAAATGCTTCGTCAGTGCTGCTTCATCTGCAGGGGCTGCTTCCCTGATTGCCATGTGCAGTACCGGGACGATCTGCTGCTGGTGGTAGAACCGTAAGTTGAAGAGGGGCCGGTGGCTGTCCCCACTGTCCATCCCCAGCTCTCTGAACAGATGCTGCTTAAGTTACCAGCAGCAGGAGGATGAGCCCCAGGAGAAGTGGAGGACAGTCCACCCACAAGGCCATGCCCTCTGGGGAGCGGTGGACCAGGATGGTGCCACAGGGTCGTGGTAATAGGAAACAGGTGACTCACCTTCAGTGGGACCAGAAGACCACCAAACACTCCCCAAGCTCAGGCACAGTGATGAGGGGACAGTAGAGATGACAGGGGAGTGTGTCATGTAGCCTTTTGTGTGGCTGCAGTGGTCAGAGGGGACTTCTGGAGAAGTGGCCATGGGTTAGAGAGCTGAGGAGGGACACTTCCTGGAGAGCAGGGGTCAGGAGAGTGAGCAGGGCAGCCACACAGCTGGGACTCCCATGAGGACTCTGGGAGGGCAGCCGGAAGACTGGACTCCACCGCACCCATTTCCTTTCCTGCCCTGCAGCTCTGGAACCAAGAGGCAACTTAGACCTGAGACATTAATGTTGCCTGTTGACAGTTCATGACCACATTGCAGATGTTAGGGGGCTACACAGATGAGCAGTCACAAACATGGCTGCAAGATCTTGGGTCAGGGAGCTCAAGAAGGTCCCACTGTTTGTGTGCCCACTGTCTGTCGTAATGGTATGGAGCAATATTGGCACAGTCAAGAATTCTAGTTTTTCAAAATTATTTCTTAATGGTAATTACATAACTTGTGATATTGAGAGACTGGAACATTCTGGGATGTGACTGAAAATTTAAGTTAAAAAAAAAGGGCTGATTCTCATTTGAACAGTGTGTAGGTACTGCTCCTTGGCCATGTTCAGAAGGGTCATCTCACACCCTAGCTTTCCCCAAGAGTTGGAACTCTATTTGAGGCATTTAATGTGCATTTACTAATTCTTGTGGCTTCTTACAACCACCTACATATCACTAGTTTGGAGAAATGCACCCTGAAAATTGACACCCTCTGTGATGACTGATCCCTAAAAACCCCTACCTTGTTCCCAGGGCGAGACAATAAGCAGTGGAGATAAAACCAGAGAAGAATTTCAGTCCTCGTTGCCCAGCCTCGCTAAAACTTCATTCATAACACCACAAAACTAGGACACAGCAAAGACAGGAAAACTAGCAGAATGAAGAACAGTTTTCATCCCCAATGGCCATGCTTCCTATAGAAGATAAAGTTTTAAAACTATTTTAAAATTTTTATGCAATAGTTTCCCAGGGAATCTTCCCTGGCATAATGAATTTGGTGTCCAGTCAGGGCCTATGGAAAAGAACAGTACCTGCTTACTATTGTCCTTTGAGGAGACATGGTCTGCTCATGACATCAGAAAGTGCACACAAGGAGAGAGGTGACGGAGTCTTACAGAAGTGAAGCCAGAAGTGACCAAAGAGATCGGCTCAGCCTCCCTTCAGGGATGCTCCTGGCGGCATAGTTCCCTGGACACACAGGCCCCTCCTGGCCAGGTGAGTGGGTTCCCCGAGGCTCACCTGTGATTCAGTGGTAGGACTTCTTCAGCCCTCAGGTCCACCTGTGCCTAGTCTCAGGGTTCTTCTGCAGTGGGGCTCCCAGTGCAAACCAGCTGGTAGGGAGCAGGGACCCCAGGGTTGCAAGTGCCACACTGCACCAAGCGCTAAGATGGGATCCCGACTCTCTTACTCTTCACAAAGCTATCTTTTGTCCACACTGAGGCCCAGAGCTTTGCTCTTCTGAAGTGGCTCACAACCCGATACGGTCTCAGTTTACTCTGAGACCTTGAGAAGTTGCTTTTGTTATCAGTTATCAAAGCTTGCCTGATCTAAGCATCCTGTCCTTCTGCGTCAAGAAGCAAAATTCTAAAGGTTTCACATAATCAGTCTTACAGAATTTCAATGTCTCATCACTTGAAACTAAAAGTGTTTGTATTTTGGAAAACAGTTGTAAAACGTCTTTTGAGAAAGGATTTGAGGCATTGTAAAATGGGGAACCAGCTGAATGCATCTGTGCCCGTCCCTTGGGCTCTGATTGAACTGAACTATGTATGTCACTGGATTTTCTGACCTCTGCTTCTTTGCTCTTACTGATCTCATGCAAAAATTTGCCTCAACGTGGTGAAAACCCGCTCTTCTGGAGTCAGACCACCTGGCACCCTCTGCACTGCCCTGTAAAGCTCTGGAGGCCTGGTTTGTGCAGCATAGCAAACCCAAGGAGCTCACCTGGCTTAAGAGTTGGGACCTGGTTTTGCTTTGCTGGAAGCTGCTGTGGGAAATCAGAGCTGCTTTGCCCCCTCAGCAGCCTGACTGCTGCCTGGTGGTGGACACGGCACTCCAAGGTCTGCCTCAGTGTCTGGCACACAGCTTGTCCCTAGAAATCGAGGTGGAACCTCACCTTTCTGGGTGCTCTGCCTAGGAGCCCAGGGTTCCCCACTCTTGCCCTCCCCTGCCAATGCGAGAACCAGGGCTCCTGCCTGTGGCTCCTCTCCCCTGTCCACCGTCCTGCCTGCTGGCCCCTGGCTCTGGCCTCTGTTGCTAAACTCAGTGAGGAACCCCTCCGCCCTTGCTGTAGGACCCGACTCTGATGTCCAGGCCATGGAGGAGGCTCTGATGCCCACAGACCCAAGCCTCAGCACCCAGTCCACCTCAGTTCCCTCGGGGACAGGCACAGGGCCCTCCCTTCCCAAGCCAAATGTTGTCACCAGGGCAGGCCCTGAGTTAAGTGGCCGCTTCTGCTCTCACTGGGAAAGGTGCCTCCGGCTGCCTTAGCCTGAGGCTGATGGTCAGACGGCTTATAGGGAAGTGTGGTCTGCCGACGTGCTGACCTTAACGACGTCTCTCCTGGAGGCGACCCTCCTCGCACAGCCTGCTTCTGGCTCAGGCAGCGAGAGTTCCAGGGGCTGCACAGTGATGTGCCCAGCCACGCCAGCTGGGCCATGTCACCCTCATCCCCGGGAAGGTTCCAGGACAGAGCGTGTGGAAGAGTGGGTCCATGTCGCTGTGACAGAGGAGGCCAGATGTGCAGCTGCTGGGCTCCCAGTGGTGCGCAGCTCAGAAGTCTGAGTAAACCACACACCCCTGAGTCCAGCCGGCACTCTGGCATTGATGGGGTGGACCCTGGAAGGTGAGTTAGGCAGGTGTATCCTCAATGGTCAGAGGCGGTAAATGGATTCACCTGAGTTTGGAGCTGGGCCAAGAGAGATTAGGTAGAACCTAGTAAGCAGGTGAATTTGGGGTCAGCCAGAATATCCGTGAATGATTGTTAGGAGGCACAATTCCCACGCCCATAGACCCCGAGCACTCAGGAAGCTTTTAATCACCTGAGACAATGCCTTTAGACTCTGTTAGCATTCATAAGTAATGCCAGGGTGAAACAGAGCTGTGGTGGGAACCTCATGATCCTGACATGTCGTCAGATAAAGATGCTGAGTAACATGTTTCCACCTTGGGATCCTTTAAATGTGTCTCTGGGGGGCTCATGAGAGGACCTGGGAACCTGTGTATTTGGCCCTCTGAAGGCGCAGCTCCCCATGGCACCAGGCCTCCTGTGGGTGCAGAAGGTCGTATTTCCTTCACCTGACATCTCCTGTCTCTATAGAATATTCCCTTGAAATAGTGCACACATTACTGGCCCTTGTAAAGAGAATGTTTTTGGCAAAGAAAGATTCCTCTGAGGACGTGGGTTCTGCTGTGAAGGTAAGCCTTCTTGCAGCATCCATGCTTGGCCTTGCTCAGAGGTTCTACCAAACTCCTGTGCAAGGAACACCAGCAATCACAGTGCATTCTGGAGGAGAAGGAGCCAGGGGCCCCTGGGTCATCCTGCACCTGGGAGGTGAGGTTGGCTTGCTTATTTCAAATCTCCAGCTGATAACTCTCTCCAAACAATGAAGATGCTCAGCTTTATGGTGTAGCCCCTCTCTCTTAAATGGCCAGAGTGGCACTAGCGATGTGCACTGCTTGGACACCAGTGGCCACAGGCAGACAGAGTGACTGCAGAGGCTTCCAGAGCTATGAACAGTGGACCACAAACCTTCTACTTTACACTGTGGCCAGCAGACATCTAAGTCCACAGGGAGCCGAAGCAGATCTGCAGGAAGTGCTACATGGGAACAAAGCACACACACCAACACTTTCAGCTTACCCCCAAACATCTGCCAGTCCAAGAAACTAACAAGTGATGCTACATAATTTGAATAACCAAGGCTCACTGTTAAATGGGCAGAAACTTTAAAGTTACACTAGAGAAACTTTAAAAACCAGACCCTTTTGGCAGGAAGACTGACAAAGTCCTATCTCAAATTTCTGGGGGATTTGATTGGTGGTCAGCTGGTCTGGAGCGTTAATTTTACTTTCAGTGAGACAAAATTCACATGCAGTGAAACTCACCAGTTTACAGTGTATCATCCAGTGGATTTTTTACGTTCCCAAAGCTATGCAGCCATCACTACTATCTAATTCCAGAACATTTCTGTCAACCCATAAAGAAACTCTGCACCCATTTAATTTTACTGAGTGTTTAGAGTGAAATCATTTATGTGACCGCAGTGTTTACTGAGAAGCTGTGAGGATTTTATGTCGGATGTGTAGTAGCTAAATTGTTCTAGGAAAATTTCTATTGCAAATTGCCTTTTGAAAGTGGACAGAAAGCTAACAGATGTTTATGGTGTAAATATTTAACACTGTGAAAGAGAGGCCAATTGTGTCCTCTGATATCTAGCACCACACAAGTGGCCAGCCAGCATGAGGAGCATCAGGCCGCTCCCGGAAAGTCTCTTGGAGTCCACAAGACTCAGATGTCTGCAGGAGTGCTATCTTGGCAGATGCTAAGTGTGCAGGAAATGTCATTAATCTAGGAAATCACACCATCCATTGACCAATAACAATTATGGATTATCTATTTGTGCAGTTCAGAGAGTGTGTTTTTACCTTCCTTCCCTGAGCTACCATGAGAATTAATTTAATTCAAGTTTTGTCTCATAATTTCCAGTCTGACCGCCCTCTGGGCATCAATCCCAGATGGGCTTTATCAACAGCAACAAAACTCTGACAGTTTGAAGCTTGCATCTAAATGCACAGCAAGGCAGGCTTTCAAAGGAGCGAGACATTGACTTTCAAAATAGCCCCGTCTATCGCGTGCAATCACGATAAGGGAACTTTTCGATGAGGAGCTCTCTGGGTGGGTGACTGACAGCAGAGCTGTCTTTCCTGGGGAAAAGTGTGGCATCTGCAGTTGCTCTCCCCTGAGACAGAAGTGTAAGTAAAAGGCACAAGCTTGTCTTCTTGCGCTGCCTCAAGAGGAGGCTTTCACTTGTGCTCTTTAAAGGAGAGGCAGCGACTGGGGTTCCCTATGGGGAGGTGGAAGCTGGGCTGCTGCCGTCAGGACCGTGGGCCACCTCATCCCCGTAAGCATGGAGGGCTCCCTCTCCTTCTGCTCTAGTTGAAGGACAGGGTGGTACCATCTCCCCAGGGCCCGCAGGAGCCATTATGGACAGAGCTGGAGCTGCCAGCTGCTCCGGTACCTCTGAAGGGTCGGTGCTAAAGCTCCCCCGTGCAGAAGTGTCCCCCCATGTGGACAGCACCTGCGTCACACCAGGATGCTTTGGGGTCCAATTTCCCCACCAGGGAGGAGATGTGAACAAGTCCGAGGTTCTGCTCCTTTCTGACTGCTGGTTGCCCAGTTCCTGGGGCACGTGAAGACTCACAGACGGGGAATGGCGAAGAGTGGCCTCGCTGTGGACTTCCTCGCTTCACCCCCGCACAGAGACTTCCTAAGAGACAACTCAAAGGGTGTGTGCATGTGTTTGTGTATGGGGAGCATTGGGGACAGAACCCAGGGCCTCGCGCACGTGTGGCAGTCCGCAAGGGTGTTACAGCTCTGCAGTGTCTACAGGGATGGAGCGTGCCTGATTTAGACAGCTGTTTTCGTGTCATTCCTTAGCGCGGGTTCCTTCCACAATCAGTCTCAAGTCCAGTGTGTATGCCTGGCATGAGGGAAAATGGGAAGGCAGGAAGCTGGAGAAATTTGGTTGGCGCCAACAAGCTCCATGCTCCATGTTCCCAGCTCTCGGCACTGGTCCGGGCTTTCAAAGTGCAGAATGCAGACTTCAGCTCACCCAGAGCCAGCTGCCAGACGCACACGCTCTCTCTGCTGGCTGCTGCTGATTCAGAGTGATTGCTCGAACCACATTTTAAATTCACCCCTTTGCTGCTGCTCTTTGGCATCTTATATAGAATCAGCTCACAGCTGGCGAGTGTGGCCACTGGGGCCACCCTTGGACAGGGAAGAGTTCTGCTGGGCCATGAGGGGCCCACAGTGGCCCTGCTGACCCCTGAGGCCACAGAGCCTCCTTCTCCTGGGGGCCAGATGAGCAGGACCATGGTTCACATGGGTGTGCCCTTCTGACATTCTGGCTCTGGCAAGGGTACGAAAAGTGACCTTAAGGCAGTCTGCCTAGCACAGGTCTCGATCCCAAGACAGGCATTGGGCAAAATAAGGCAATATTGTTTAGAAAATCAAAGTCAGTAATATTGAAAATGAAATCTGTTGTATTCACAAAGTTAGACAATCCAGAGAAAGTGCAGAGCAGATCTTTAAAAATCACTGCAAACCCCAGGAACAGGAAAATGTGGCATGCATGCCCATGGTGGCAGTCATGTGCACACCAGTCACCTCCAGCAGGAAGAACAGCTGTCATGGGAGTTGTTTAGTGAACGAGGGAGGTGTACCCGCCATTGGTTAGCTGGCAGCTGAATTTGCTGGTGCCGTCACTGAACCATGGTGGCGCTCGGTCCTGAACCCTCTCCCACGCACTGGCACATCACCACTAGCTTCCTCCATTCAAAGCCAGTGAAGACCCATTTGTTACAGTGGCAGCCTCCAATGAAAACTGCATTTAAAGTGGAGAGAGGTGGTCTCCGCTTTCTTTGGGGAAATTGTCACCCAAGTGCCCAGGAAAGTTTGGTGAATATTTACTCTCAGGATCTCCAAACTCTGGGAATTATAAAAAATGTGCCGTTTGCTTTTCCATTTTCTTCCCTGAATGCCACATCAGTAGGCGTGTGGGTTTCCCCGCCTCTGCAGCAACAGCACCAGATCACCCAGGGCAATGTGGGGTCTAGGATTTGGGAACAATGCTGTGTAAACTCAAGCTGGGGATATGAAGAAGGTGAAGATCACTGATCAGCTACATGGCTGGGGCCAGGATGGAAATCTCTCTCTCCTTTTTTTGTTTTGGTACCAGGGATTGAACTCAGGGGCACTCGACCACTGAGCCACATCCCCAGCCCTATTTTGTGTTTTATGTAGAGACAGGGTCTCGCTGAGTTGCTTAGCACCTCGCCATTGCTGAGGCTGGCTTTGAACTCGCTATTCTCCTGTCTCAGCCCCCCAAAGTGCTGGGATTACAAGCACATGCCATTGCTCCCTGCTGGAAATCTCTTCTCAGCGGAGTGCAGGATTGTGGAGATTCTCCAATGTCAAAATTCCCAAAGTGGACAGTCAAGGCCAGCTCATCCACACTCACTGGGCTGTTTGGAGGCTGCTCCTGAGCCTCAGCCTAACTGCCTCTGCTCACCGGTCCCCTGGCATGCCATTCAATTTGCTTAGCTTCTCAGAATGCCAAGGACGTGGTTGTTCACACAAAGCGTTTGGGGAAAGCAATCGTGGGCCACTTCCCACTGTGCCCTGCAGGATGCACATGGAGTCTCTTAGGAAAGCCTGGAGCTTTCTCCACTTGTCAGCATTTGGTCAAACAGCAGCTTCTAGAGTAAGACAGGGAGAGGGGCACCAACTGCTGTGGTGGTGCTGTCCCCTCTGGAGTGGGTGTAGTATCTTCCAGGTACAGGGAGGCCTATGCAAGACTGCAGGAGTGCTGGGGAGTCAACGCAGCAGCTCCTCATCATTTCAGAGGTCACAGCTGCCGATTCATGCTCTCTTCTGACCTTGGCAGTGGCTGTCTGAAAACATCAGAATTCTTTTCCATAGAAATGCACATTTTAAATGAGTTGAGAATAAACACAGTAAAGCACTTGCAGGATTTTATGTTTCTGTGATTAAAAAAGAAGACAGACCATAAAACAAGAGAGATCCTGGGAAGATCATATCCACACAGTTGAGAGTTGAGACGATTTTCCTTCAAATGGCCAGTGGGAAGCTGAGACTATTTGCTGTTTGTGTCTGATGAGACCGGGGTGCTCTGTGTGCTTGGTTAAGGAAGGGTTCCTACCGCCAGCTCCTAAAATATGCATGAGACTTGAAGGCACATCTGCAATGTGGAGTTACCAATTTCAGTTAAGTCTCAGGGTTAAAAAAAAGTTTTCATTACCTGGAAATAAAATAAAAATCTAAAGTATCATAAAATTATACAGTTCATTTTCAGTAGACTCTGGAGAGTCCTTCTTCAGAAGTTGGGTCCTTTGCCCTGCATGGGAGCACAAACAGATGCTCTGCGGCACTGGGCCATCGGGCTGTGAGCACAGCCAGGCTGCATAAAGGACATTGTGGAGCAGTGTCTGTTGTGCTCCGAGACAATTGTGGCTGAGGTTGTCGCGGTGTCTTAGAACAGATGGAACGTAAAGTCCTCGCTAAGCTCCAGTCTCCACTTCCTTTGATGAAGAGCTCCAGAGACAGCTGTAAGTGAACTTTCAGAGATGACTCTCTGGGTTTCAAGTCATGAAATTTGTGGAGGACATAGCACTAAAGCCTGAGGGATGCTTAGGTGTGACTTCCGTGTGGCACCCTTTGGGGGCCATATTATGTGCCATTTTCATCAGTAAATCTTTTTCTAAATAATGCGTTTTGCAACCTGCTCACCATCATTTTTGAAACTGTCACCTTTCCCTTGAGTCCGGGAAAGGGAGAGTGTCCTGGGGAGGCTGTAGGAGGTGCAGGGGCTGTCCCAGCCTGGGAAGTCCTCCCTGTAGTCTCAACTAGTGACTGGGGTAAGGGGCAGACCCAGGAGCTGGGGATGAGCTGCTCCTCAGAGACCCTCATCCTCACTGAACAGAGTGTGCACAGGGCAGGAATTATGAGGCTGGAGGTCAGAATTTGTCAGAATTGGATGCAAATCCCCCCGAATGAGTCCCACAAGCTCTGGGAAGATGGCAGTGGGCCATGTGACCTTCAGATTCTGTTTCTGCCATCTCATCACAACCCTCAGCTCACAGGGTTGTTGGGCAGAGTGCATAAAAAAGCACTTCCAAAGCAGGGTGGAGAGGGCGCCTCGTGTGTGCCCATGGGGGTGGCTGCACCCTGGGGCCCAGGTGGACGTAGAACTGCGAAGTGTCACCAAGAAGGCAGACGTCGAGTGTTCCAGAGGTCTCTCACTGCTGGTCCCATAAAACGTTCCCTCGCAGACGGGCAACTTCCTCTGTGACTAGAGCTCTTCTGATCGGGTTTAGGAATAGCATCGTCTTCCCATCAGCCTGCATGGCAGCCAGCCCACGCGCACGAGCCTCTGTGAAAACCTTGGCGACAAGTGTGCCAGCACGAATGCCACTGGGCTTCCCTCGGGCACAACTGCCATGCGACATGCCTTCAGTCTTGCCTGTGATCATTGCCTTGGGCTCCGGTGTCCCCGGCCCTGCTTGGCTCCACGACATCCTTAGATGCGCCCTCCACACCCGTCCCATTTCCTAAATGGAGTAGTATCCTGCTCAATCATTGTGTTTTTGTAGGTGGAGATGGGTAAGTGACCTTTGCTGGGTGTTGGGATCTGTGTCTGGTCCTACAGGACAGGTGGGAACAAAGAGAGCTAGATTGAGCACTGGCTGGAAGGAAGGGTTGATGGCCCAGGAAAGGGACCCGCTGGCTTTTAGTCAAAGGAGCCCTCAGTCCAACCTGCCCCTTTGTCTCTGTGCCAATTGGATAATTCACCTGCCAATCAAGTGTGCCGCGCAGGCCCTGCATTGTCTCAGGGAGGGGCTGACGCCCTAGTGAGAGATTGCCCAGCAGCCTGCCCAAGACGCCCCTTAAGCAGGACAGACAGACGGCTTAGGTATGCTCACTCAGTAATGTGTTTTTCTAGGACACAGATTTTTGTCATCAAGATGCATAAAATTCCAGTGACCATATGAATTATTTAGTATACTGCACTCCCAAAGTTCTCTCCTCTAGATTATAAGAAACAAGAGATAAGGGCTGACCCGGACCTTTCCTGGTCTGCAGTATTGTGCACTGAAAGCAGCACGGTTTCAAGGAACGTGCTATTGAACAGGATCACTGACAATACATACACATATACATACACACACGGACATGCATATAAATGTTGATATCATCTATATTTAATGTATTTATATCTGTGTATCTTTATATCTTTATATATGTGTATATATACCTACATTGATATCTTTATCAGTATCAATGTCTACATCACAACGTCTATATGTACACCTATATCCCCCTGTACCATATTGGTATCATGATCAATATCTGCATATGTGTCTATTATATCAATATCTGGGCATTGGTATCTATATCAGAATCAGTGTCCACATCAGCTTCTGCAGCTGTAGATCCATGGGTACCCATGTCAGTGTGCATGGCTACACCTCTATTGTCTACGTGGTTACCTGCAGCCATGGCCACCTCTAACTCCCTATCTCTGCATCTCTACTTCTAGTCTTTAAGTGGCTGTATCAACACTGTATTGATAAAAGTCCCAGCCACGGGAAGGGCCACTAATTTCTTTCCAACAACTGGCCTTTAAGATATTCTTTCCTTCTTCATATGGACTTTTATAGAACTCTAAGGAGGCATGGGATTTCAGACACACACAAAAGTAATAATAATCCCAGATTGCCACAGGCACTGAGAACTGTCAGTTCCCTACAGTGTGTTTTGGCCAGACTTAGACTGTGCTGACTCTCCCTTCAGGGCCTGTGAAAAGCCTCGCCTCAGCCTGGGGTGCTGTCCCCAAACAGGAGGAGGTTGTGCTTCTCACTGCTCCATGCCCATCCTCTCAGTCTGATTATGGGAGCCCCGTCTGTCTTGGATCTGGGGCTGGAGTTCTGAGTCCTATCTACATAATAACACTTCAAAATCCAATCAAAGGAAATCTACAGGCTGCCACTAAAAGGAAAAGCAAAACTCAGGGAAACACTGTGATATTTTCAGCATTTCTCTGGGAATTTTGCTTGGTGAAAGCACCTGTCCTCCTGCAAGCTCCCTGGGGAACATGGGCACCATTTCCATCTCCTCAGTGGGAGTCAGGGTTAATCCTTGCAGCCCTTCTTTATATGACCTGAGAACACGTGTGTCGCGGCTAGCTGTGCATGGAATTGCTGTTGTGGACAGCGATGCCACTGGCGTTTGCACTAGTCAGCTGGGCCGCAAACCCCCGGGTCCCCCTCTCTTCTTCAGGCAGAAAGTCTCCTAAATGGGATAACCGTCATCTTTCCAGTTCTCAGTGAGGCAAGGAATTGCTGAAAATCTCATTTGAACTTTCCCGTTCATTCCTGAGCAGTGGAGCCAGGCAGCTCTGCAAGAGTGTCCTTCAGGATGGGGGTTTCCCACCACTGCTGAGCCAACTCCTGCCCATCAATTTGGCTGATTGGTTCACCATCTGATCATGATCTTCATGGGACAAAAGAAGTCCAGCTCCAAATCTGTTTTTCTGCAAACAGGGCCTCCCGTTCAGTATGTTATATAGTTAATATTGATTAGAAATCACGTAACTCAGTAAGGCCAGTTATCCCCGCCCCGTCCTTCCCCTGCCGTGGAAAGTGCTTCTGCCTCCCACCTGCTTTAAAATGCTGCTCTGGATAGTTCTGTATTTTTGTTTTTTGTTTTTTTAAGGAGTCATCACTTCTAGTTACATTTTTTAGATTCAAAAATTACCAGGATGACTTCGCATCGGCGGGTGGCACTGAGGCAAAGCCCAGTGAGAACAGCAGCGGCTGACAGGCTCTGTGATGTGACTTACCCACGCAGTGGGTGATTCTCAGCCCAGGCTCGGTCCCCTCGGGTTACTGATTCAGAGGTCACATGAAGGAGAAGCCAGGCACCTGCTTCTGAGGGCCACCTGCTCTGCACTGTAGGCACTTGCACATAGAGTACAATTCCCAAGTTTTCACGATAGGCAGAATATGGGAATGAATGAGAATACTGATAATTAATGATCTAGCTTTTTTCCCCTGCGTTTCTAGTTATGCTAAATTCAACTTTGTTCACTTGGGTTTTTAATGGTACTTTAAAAATCCTAATCATCATTAGCTCCTCCGAGGCTGATTTGATTGTAGGGACATTATTCCTGAGGCTATGGACATGGTCTCTTCCTCATCCAGCCAACTGGTGAAAAAGTAAAATCAAATTATATTGATGAAATTTTCTCTCTTCAACTCTCTTTATTCTTAACTAGAGTTAATAACAGTAGGTTTTGGTCTTTCCCCCTAAGTAACATAAAATATATAAAATTGAAGTTAACACATCTCCAGGATGATTAGGTCACAAATAGATTTTATTAAATTTACTCCTGGTGTTCATTCTTTCTTAGGCAGATAGTGCACGTGGCGCTGGACTTATTCATTATTACACTATGATCCTAGGAGTGATTTCTTTTTCAGTAACAAGTTGGAAAAAAAAAGCGCAAAGGTAGGCAGTGTGAATAATAAGGAGAAAGCCCCGATGAGAATGTTGTCCATGGCAGGAGCAGGGGTCCAGTTCCCATGGGTCCCTTCCTGGGTGCTACACTCCCTACTCAGCTGCGCACTTGGCCTGCTTGGCTAGGTCACTGCTGTGCTGTGTGAGGAAGAGGATCCTTTGATTCCAGGAGCTGATGAACCTCTGCCAATATCTGCCAAGGAACAAGGGGTCTCATGGCTGGAAGAGGAGGCCCCCAAGTAGGAACCCAACAGGCATTCTGGGAGTGGGTGTAGTTAAGGAGAGGAGGCATTTACAGGATAGGGACAGGATGGTTTGGGTGGCATGTAGGTGTCAAGGCCAGCAGAGATGTTTAGGAAGAGCAGAGGCCCCTACAGCCTCCTGGTGTGGACCCTGGCCAGCTCAGCTGAGCTCCAGGGCATGCAGGCCCTGTATGCTGAGCCCTCAGGGGCTGGGGAGTGTGAGCTGCCTGTCCTGTGGACACTGCGGTTCTAAGAAACAGGGAAAGACAAGAGGCCCTGGAAGTGAGGATGGACTCCAAGTGCTGGCCACTCGCCGTGAGTGCCAGGCAGGGCTATATGCTATGTGCTTGACCCAGACCCATGTGCCAGTTTGGGTGACAGACAGTGACAGTGTAGGGGAGGAGAGACCCACGATGGGCAGCTCGAGTTGAGGAGGGTCATAGGTCCCAAGAGGGCCTCTCCAGGCCCATGTGGCTAGCTCCATGCCACCTCCAAGGACTAAGCAACATGTGCCCCCTTCCCGCGTATCCAGAGTCCACACTTTGCTGCAACAGCACAGGGCTCCTTGGCCCTGCTGGTTTCTGAAGGCAGGACCTTGGGAGCCTGCCTAGAGGAAGGCAGCCATGGGTGGACGCGTCCTCACAGTCTGTTTTGAATGGGAAGCAATTTGAGCTTGGGGTAAAATCGTGCGGGTGATTCTGGTTTATAGCCGGGTAGTCCCTTGGGGGTCATCTGCACCGGTGACATCAAGTGGTGGGCAGGGAGGGGAGGGTCCGAGGGGCAGATGGACACAGAGCTGACCTTGAGCCGGCAGCTGGCCCCTCGAGGGAGGGGCAGGGTCCTTCAGGAACGTTCAGGTGCCGGTCCACATTCTTTGGAAGCCACTGTGCTTTCAATGCTGTCACTTGTGCAGTCTACTGGCCCAGCCACCCTAGGGCAAGTACTGCTATGTCGTGCTGCCTTCTGAGAAGATTCTGGAACCTAAAGCAGAGTGTGGGGTCGCTGAGCCTCCCAGGCCTAGGCCTGTGATGATGCATGGCTGTGTCCTTCCTCCCCGTGGTCATGTGTGCTGGAGAGAGAGCCTAACTCCTGCTCCCTCCACCGAGATTCTCAGAGTCCCTGACTGCAGAGACCATTCTCAAGACGACCTCCAGCCAGGCCCGGGCCTCTGCTGCCGTGCTTTACCTCTCCTCAATGTCCTCAAGTGCTAAGGAGAGGCAGGGGCCTCTGCTGGCCGACAGGGCCTCAGGAGATGGCTTCCTCAGCCCTTGTGGAGCTGTAATGGGAATGTAGCGTGGAGTTCCAGTCAGGCAGAGCTCCCCGAAACGGACAGCAGCTGCTGGCTTAAGTGCAGAGCCTCATGGCCACCTGTCACCCCCGTAAACAGAAGGCACCTCGGCGGGTGCCTGGAGGGAGGACTCACTCAGTGTCTCCGTCTGGCTCTGGTGGACAGCTCTGTGACGGAGCTCAGTCGGGCTCTGCCCAGCTTGCACCTCACAGAGCAGGTCAACCTGAAGACCACGGAGCAACCTGTGGATGAGAAGCAGCTGAGCCTAAGGAATCCGAAAAGCACTGGGGGCTGAGGACCTTGTGAAGTAAAGGTTTACACCCAGAACTGAGGCTTAGCACAGAGCATGTGCTTACCATGAGATTAAAGATGCTAATTTTGCCATTTCACTCATGAAAGAAAGAATAATTTTTCATAAAGAGATTTTGTTAATAATTGTTATATTCTTGCAGATTTCCATGATGTGGCAGGGGGAAGAATTCTGATTGTATTTTTTATGAGGAAATTTGGGTTGACGTGTTGAGATGAACACCACGACTAGAAGAGACAGTGCCAAGAAACACCCAGAGCACCCCAGTTATTGAGAAGACAAGTCCCTGGGGGTCCTCTCCCCAGGAGGGAGGAGGGTCCTTTGCTCCAGGCGCCCCAGCTGGCTCTGGCTCCAGCTGCAGTTGGCATCTCAGTGCTGCATATGACTCAGGTTGAAACTCCTGAGCAAGATCTGAAGGGCATTACTTCAGGGTGACTGAGACTGTGACGTGGGGTCTGCACGGGTTCTTTCCACACGCTCCTCTTCATGCCCCTCCTCTTCAGCGGGCCCTGGTCCTAACGTTATGTGGGAACTAGGTCTAAATCAACACCCACCCTGGTCCTGCATCCCGGGTATCCAGGGCCAGCATCCTTGGCCCCGTGGCCTCTAGTGCTGGGGTCCTCCTCTGCCTAGGACTTCCCTAGCAGGTGCCGTCCACCCCGCTCTCCACAAGGCCTGCTGGGCTCGTCTGCTCCAGTGTCTTCTGTCTCTGCAGCCTCCTCTCCCTGGACACCCCCAGCGCTGACCCTGTGCCGCTGTCTGCCCTCCTGCTTCCTCATCCAGAAGGGCTGCCCCACCACACGGCTGAACTCCGCCCCCTTGTGCTCTGCCTCCTGTGTTCTGTATTGATGGGACATGTGTCTCATGTGTCCATTTGTGGCTCCCAGGGTCTCACTGTGCGATGCCCGCGGAGCAGAACCCTGGCTCACGTCCTACCCTGCCGTCACGACCGCTCTCAGCGCAGAGTGGCTGATTCCCGTGCCTGGCACAGAGAAGCAGGTAACAGTGTTCCTCCTCTCCCCACTTCAGTTAATGAAAAGCTGCTCATCAAGGAAAATAATAGTTTTAGCAACTCTAAAAAAGAAAAAAGTCCTTTCCCCTGTAGGAACCATGTCAGGGTTTGCAGTACTGCTTTGTGGCTGACGGCTTCAGGGGTCTTCGTCCACGTTTGGATTATATTAACTCAGGTCCCTGTGCCATGGGTTGGGGGAAACACAGACAAATATCTTACTATCACTTTTCAAATGGGAAATTTATCATAAAAGTGATTATTTCCATTTCTGTTGAAAACTTGTGTAATGTTAACTACATAAAAGGAAATGAAGCCACATCTCTAAAGACAAAGATAATCATGAGAGGTAGCAATGACGTCTGTCATGAAGAAGGTGCATTTTCAGGGTAGTGAGGGCTGTGATGCCCAGGAGGGGGCTGCTGTGCTTTGGCTAAGTGCCCCCCAAAACCTATGTGTTAAGGGCTTGGTCCTAGTCTCCGCTGCTCTCGGGTGGTCAAGGAACCTTAAAGAGGTGTGGCCTTGTGGGAAGAAGTTAGGTCACTGGGTGGGTGTCCTTAATTGAGGTACTGGGACCCCCAGCTCTTCTTCTCTTCAATTCTGGCCTCCATGTGGTGATCATCTTTCTCCACCACATGATGATTGCCTTTTCAGAGGCTCAAAAGCTACAGGTTCAATTGACCATGGGCTGAACCTCTGAAAATGTGAGCCAAAATAAAGCTTTCCTTTTTCTTAGGTTAATTATCTCAGAAATTTTGTTCTAGTGGTAGAAAGCTGACTGACGCAGGTTTTGGGGTCTTCTCAAGACCTCTCAAAGTCTTCTCATAATTTGGTGAATGATCTTAGCTTAAGGTTTAGGAAGAATTGATTCTTACTGACTTTTCCAGAAAGCAATCAATTCCATATCTGATTTTTTTCTACGTGCCTCTTGGTAAAGAGGTGAACGAATCCCATTATTTTCATGGATCAGCAGATTCGCAAGTCTCCAATGCCCCGACTTAGGCTACCTGTGCCCCCCAGCCAAGACCTTTTACTTCACGTAACTACTGGGTTTGTCCTCTTTTTTTTTTTTTTTGGTACTGGAGATTGAACTCAGGGGCACTTGACCACTGAGCCACATCCCCAGCCCTATTTTGTGTTTTATGTAGAGACAGGGTCTCACTGAGTTGCTTAGTGCCTCACCGTTGCTGAGGCTGGCTTTGAACTTGCGATTCTCCTGTCTCAGCCTCCCTAAGTGCTGGGATGACAGGCTTGAGCCACCGCACCCAGCTTGTCCTGTTTTGCACAGCCACCTGGGCTTGGGTATGGGGTGCTTCAAACATCACATGCACAGAACTGAACCTTAGCTTTTCTCTAAAGAAACTCCGCTGCCCCCAGCTTCCCTGTCTTGCCTCTCTCTCCCTGAGAGCTCATCTTCCCCTGCTGGACTTGCCCCTTCCAGGGTATTTTCTCTGTGGGAGCAGAGATGAACTCCTAGAAGTTACAAGAATTAACACTAGACGTCGTGGCTGTACCTTGTTGTGCCCCTGGGTTTGTTCCTACTGAAGTGTGAAGAGTGTGAGGAGCTTTGAACACCTGGTCAGACCCGGAGGGAGCTGGCCGACCCCTCGGCTCTGCACCAGTCCAGCCCTGCCTCAATTCCGAATGCTCCTGGGATCAGGAAGGGCTGCTTTCCTCCAGTCTTGGCAATGTTAGACTCCTCTCTCCTTTGGGCATGCCCAGTGCTGATCTGCCTTCCATGTCTCAGGTCTCAGGGCAAGGTCATTCTCTGTCCACCACAGGGGTGGCTTGACCCATCCCCGATCCTCCCTGAACACGGCAGGTCTTTTATAAGACATCATCGTAGAGCTCTGTCTTACCTTCATGATGCTCGTCATCACTGTGCAGGGGTGGGGGACGCACGTGGAACCTCTGGCTCCACAGCCTGAACCTGTGAGTTTCCCCTGCATGGCACCCACCTGTGGCCTGATGATAGAGGCATTCAGTGGGTGGATGGTGGTCAGTGGACCCTGCCTGATGCGTGGGTACATGGAAACCGAGGGGATGTAGACCAAGCAGGGAAACTCACCCAAGGGAAATCAAACCTAATCAAGTGGAAACTTAGACAAAGGTAATTCCTCTCTGCTCAGTTGATTTATATTTGCCCAAGATCTTCAACTCTTTAATGTTTTGTGGGAGTTGAAGAAATTGCTTTTGAAAGTGTTTCAGAATTCTTTCTCAACAGTGTAAGAAACCCCAAGAGTATGATTATTAAAACAAAACAAGCAAAACCAACTTCTTAATAAACACATCTGCACAGGCGCTTACTTGGGCCAACTCTCGCCCCAGGCCCGAGAGCACTGGCGAGCCCGAAACCCGCTGCGGGTGCCAATGGGCGGGCAGAGATGTGGGGTGCCGCCTGGCCTTGCAGGAGCGGCGGCTGCCGCATTATCACACCCGGCCACAGTTCAGATTCTTATCACCTGCTCAAGCTCGCCCTGTTTTCATCTCTTACTTAGACACATTTTTCCCCCTTGGATGATAGTAAAGGGCATCTTCTGGCACCCTTCCCTCTCATATTGAATTGTGAATTTGTCGTGGTGGATTAGATTAATCAAAATGGCCTTAGAAGAAAACTCTCCATGGGTGCGTCTCCAACTCAAATGATTTCTGTCCATTTTTTAATATAGACAGTACTTTCTGTGGTTCGTCCTCACATGCTGTTTCGTATATCTCATGCCACCATGCACGTGTTTATCCCAGCCCTTGGTGGCTCGAAGTTAAGCTACTGTTTAAATTGATACCTAAGCAGAAAGGCACGGATTAGAAAAATACCATCATCAGTGGAAGCAGGCTAGACCTGGTCGCTTGTTTCCAGTAGAGCAAGACCCTGGAGCATTGCTACTCTATCACACCCCTCAAATCAAAGGGTTGGGAAAATGTCAAAGCTTATCTGAATAATGGGTGTTATTACAAACCTAAAATACTAATATCAGAAAGTTTACCAACAATCGTCCGAACGAGACTGAGAGCATGGAGCAGTCCTGTTCTGTCTTTGATCTTCACATGTTTGTAGCAAAAAAAGAAAAAAAGAAAGAAGAAAAATAATTAACTGGTAGGAAAATATATGGAAAAAAAACTTTAAAGATATTTTCTATTAACCTAAAATGATTGTTCTTATCCTCTCTGTCAAAACTCTTACTTATATACTTATATTTTTATTTTAGCACTTGAAAGTATACTTTTTAAGATTAAAAATAAGCTTTTTTTCTGACTTCCAAAGTAGCAGGTATTTATTATGGAAATAGTGGAAGTACTTATAAAAGTGCAGAATTATCCAAGGTACTTTCCTATATATTTATTCCCACAATGGGATCATAGAGTCGTATACTTTATGTTTTTCACTATGTTTTTCCTATTCTCAAATCCTTTGCAATGACTCTCAGATGTATGTCTATCATGATGGATTACAAGCCGCCCGTCCTTTTCTGTATGAACTACACAAGAGGAGCATCCTCGTTCAGGCTTCACCACTGCGAACGCGGTCACGAACACAGCAGTGTTCATGGTAGAAGAAAGCTGCCAGCAGGCCACACTGTCCTCCACAAAGGATGCCCTAACCTGTTCGAGTGACCTCAGCAAATGAGCTTTCTCACTGCCCTTCAGCTTCATAACCAACAGGTATTATCAGCTCTGTGATCTCTGAGAGTTTTGTAAGAAAAAAATGGAAGTAAAATGTCTTCTTAAATGCTGGTATTTTTCTTTCAAGATAATTGGCAATTTTGATTCCATGTTTTATTATCTCCTTAAGTCATTCACTGTGCTTTCATGTTGTGGGTGTTGATCAAAACACAGAATCAACCTCTCTCTCCGTCCCCTTCTCTCTCTCTGCCCTGCCCCCTCTGTCAGCTTTCACATTGCAGTTATTTATCTCCTTCTCTTTGGCGTCTCTGATGTGGCCCCAACATCTAAAGAATTGTGCCGAGGGTACAGGCAACAGAGAGTTGGTATTATTACTCTGTGATGACAAATACAAAATAAGTAAGATTTGTAAACTTTGTAAGTCAGGTGCCAGCAGTCATTAGAAGGTGACCAATGCAGGTGACAGCCTTTGAGAGACACAGGACGTGAGTGAAGCTCACATTGGGTCCAGCTTTCTCCCTCAGACAGCTGCCAAAGGCAGTGCAGGAAGACAGAGCTGCTCAGGGGGTGTGGTGAGCTCAGGGACGCCGGTGCCCAGATGACTGCGATACCAGGGCAGCCACCGAAAAGGGGACACGATGCATAGTACCCCCAAAATCCTGTGCAGGAGTGCTCCTCTGGTCTTTGCCAGCACTGACTGAGTGTCACACTGACTGAGTGCTGAGCAGGTCTGTCCTGGGCCATGTCAGCACCGGCCTGGCCACCACAGAAAGACCACTGTGGTGAGACTCAGGAAGGCCAGGGCCACGCCACGAGGAGCCCCAGTGCTCCGTCTTCAGAGGAGAATGTAAACACCAACACCAGCATCCACGGGGGTCTGCACAGGCCCTCTGCACCATCAGAAGCATTGCCAGGGGGCTGGAAGTAGTGTCACCAAGAGTCAGGACCATCAGCAGAAGCAGACCTGAGGTGGCCAGATACTAAGGCAGGTAGACGAGGACTCTGAAGACACTGCAGCAAGCGAGAGGTGAGAGAGGAGGTCTGGGATGGGGAGTGGCATTGTCAGTAGGAACTGGACTGCCCACAGATTGCCCACCGCCGTCAAAGCCTGCCCCTGCCCATCTAACAGCTGTGACAAGGACACCCGAGAGGGGCTTTGGTCCTCAAAGAAGACTTCCTTCAGCTCTGGAGGCTGGGAGTGAAGGCCAGAGGGCACCATGTGTCCCATATGGTCAAAGGGCAAATCAGCTCTTCCGGCCACTTTGTAGGACAGAATCCCCGTCATGAGGACAGAGGCCTCAGGACTTGTGGCCTCCGGAAGGGTCTCCTCCTAATGCCATCGCCTTAACTATGAGACTCCAGTACTCGCATCTGGAGAGATCCAAGCACTCAACCACAGAGAGCGACGTCTGAAACTAAAGAGGACCCGGTGGCTGGTCTACCATCGGAGTGGACAGTGGAAAAGAGAATGAGCAAACTCAGAGCAGACCAGCGTCAGATGCCCACACAGAAACACCTAGAGAGACAGGGACTGAAAGGACGCAGCAGAGCCCGAGTGACGTGGGGTGAGACATGGTCTAGCACACCTGTAAACAGGCAGTGTGTGTGTGTGCATGTGTGTGCCAGTGATTAGCACAGAGATTCCGAAACACACTTGAACATGAAGTGTCCAGGAGAGTCTTTTTTTTTTTTTTGGTACTGGGGATTGAACTCAGGGGCACTGACCGCTGAGCCACCTCCCCAGCCCTGTTTTGTGTTTTATGTAGAGACAGGGTCTCCCTGAGTTGCTTAGCGCCTCGCCGTTGCTGAGGCTGGCTTTGAACTCGCGATCCTCCTGTCTCAGCCTCCCTAAGTGCTGGGATTGCAGGCGTGCGCCACTGGCCCAACCATCTCACTCTTGGAGATAAGCGATGAGAACTTTCTGGTCAGGTCAAGGATGACCTGGCACCAAGCAGCTCAATGGTACAATGCTAGCCAAACTCAGAGGAAGAGGCCAGTGGAACTATCATGACAGGGAGACAAAGACAGACCCCTTCCACACGGCTGACCTGCCACACAGGTGGTGCTGTGGACAGCAGGGCAGTGCGGGGGACGGCGGGGGATGGCGGACTTCACTCAGCGCCACATCAGGCCCCTGCAGGAACGCTTCTGCGGTGCTGTCCTCTAAGATCCAGCCACAGTGAACCCAGCGTCTCAGCCATCTACTTTTCTTGGTGATCACAGCTTCTGTTTCCAGGGTCTGGGGACATCTCCTTTGAATTTCCTCCCCAACCTGCAGTGTCTGGAACATGCCAGTTTCAACATGGCACAGCATGATCGCTCCCCTTGGTCTGCGGAATGGCTCTTCTGCATCCGTGCTCAGCCGCGGGGCCTGGGGAGCAGCCTCCTGGCTGTCACTCTGGGGCCCTCTTCATTGTCTGCAGGGAGGGCACAGGCACTGCTGGCCGGCACGCGGAGCCCAGGCCCGATGTGCGTGTGTCCCTCCTTGTTTGGTCTCCCTCCGCCTCTCGCTCACCCAGCCCTTCTCCCCGCCTCCCCTCTGAGTCAGGGCCTCACACCACCTCCTCAGGACACACCCTCGGTCACACATGGCGTCCCCTTTATGGTGCATTGACAGTGGCCTTAAATGCCCCCTGCAGGCAGATCCTTACTGCAGCCCGGGTGAGTGACCGGGATTGCCCTGTAGCCCTCCTCAGCGGGCCTCTGCAATGGGCACCCCCAGAGGCCACATGTGGGTTTCCATACAGTCGTCCAGCTCCCGCCCCGAGCTCGCCTGCTATCCACGGTCAGTCCGTCGGAGAGGGAGTGTGATGCCTATGAAATGGCCTGATATACCCTTTTCCATCCTGGAGATGGCCATATGGTCACAGTGGGAGTCGACGGCATAGCCTCCAAAATCGTGGCGGGAGGTTGGAGCCACAGCTAGCTGGGGCTGCTCACTGCTGCGACACACGTGGCTCAGGCCCTCCTGCCATGACTTCCTGCCACAGGCTGTGACTGTGGCTGCTGAGTTCCAGGCCGAGAAGACCTTCAGAGCCTGGAGCCAGCTTCTCAGCAGCTTGGCGCTCAAGTCCCTGTGTGTCTGGGTGAACCCTCTGCTCTCCGACAGAAATCCTAAGGGATGGCTCCCAAGTGCCCCTTGGCTGTGAACCATCTTTGGGAAAGGGAGTTTCATCTGAGGACAAACATACCCTATACACACGTGCTAGTCATTTTTTTAAAAGGCAAATTTGCACGGGTTTTCTGTATCTGTCACATTAGAAGTAAGATTTCAGATTATGATTGTTGAACCATTTTGGTGTTGATCAACCAACATAGTATGGAGAACACACAATTTAGGAAGGACAGAGTAACCAGTGTGCCCAGATCCACACTTCTGCAGCATTTATATTAAACACACTACATGTAAACCGTGGTGCACGTTATTTCCCCCTTTCTGAGGTTGATGTGTTTAGTTTCTCTGTCAACTTGATCCTTGTGCCTTTTCTATAAATGCTCAAAAATTTCAGAAAATCTATCATCGCAACTGTACATTTGAAACAAAAACAAAACAAAACAAAACAAAACAACAAGCTGCTTCCAACTCATTTCCCTGGAAATCACCTTGAATGGCTAAGAAATTTAATCTCCCTTCAGAATGTTGTCCTTGCTCTCTCGTTCCTAAGCTGAGCACTGTGGCCATGTAGAGAGAGTGCCGTCCAGTGAAAGTAGCATCCAGCTGCCCTCGGTTCTGGGGAGCAGCCTCCCCACTCCTTCTCTGCTCCAGCTGCAAGTGTCTCTTAGACCCTCCTGTTAACTTTAGCTTTTTGTGTTGAGAGGACCTTATTCTTCCTCCAGGAACCACTGTTGGATACAAAGACATCTTCAAGATAAGAAAATATCACCAAGAGCCTACAGCGTGCTCGCTCTAGACAGAGCTGTTGAGTTTCTCCTGTGGTGGGAGGCCAATCCTGAGTGTTCTGTGAAAGAAGGGAAACGGGACCTTTCTGGCTGTCTGGAAGATCACACAGGTTCTAGTCTCACCAATGGAACATGGCTCGAAATTAGTGCTGTTTTATTTGATGCTTTCATTAAGCCATATTTCACTAATGAGTGGTTTTCTGCTTCTAAATTTTATATTTAACAATCTAAAGTGACAGAATTTTTACCCTAAGAATGTGGATATGGGTACTTTTATTAAATATGAAAAACAATTTTAGCACATTTAGAAAAGATTGTGTTAGTATTTCAGCCTATTAGTGTATTTTTCATGCTCTGAAGCAGTAATTGAATAAAGTGCATAGAAATTTTAGGTTGTCGTTAAGTTTTACAAACTATGGTCCTTTTTGGAAATAGTGAAAATAAACCTGGACCTAACTTAATATGGAGAGCTCTATTGTTCCTATATGTTTCACAGATAATTTGCTGAATGATTCCTTTATGCTCTTGAATTAAACATCAAGAATAATCCTCAAAGAAATCAAAATAACATTGTACATATTTTGGGGTTGTTTATGGGTACCCGATATGCACGTCCTTTGGGTAGCCTACGTTATAAACTGTCTAGCTAATCTATAGCTGGATCATGATAAAAACTGTGTCACCTATGGTAGCAATAGTTATTGAAATACAGCCAGATGACCCTGATGCTCAGCATATTTCTGCCCAACTAAATCTCAGTAGAGGTTTGTTGGAGAAATGCTTTAGCAGAGGTATAAATCTAAACATGTAAAAGAGAGACATGCCTCCAAGCAGAAGCTGTCGTGGGATTCTCACACAGACAGCACCAGGCATTCCACAGGAAACCACGTTTATTAGTGCTGGCACTGGCCCAGCGGATTCGCAGTCAACGCTTGAGCCCCGAGCATGGCAGGGTGTTGCTTACATACCCCGTCAGCCCCGCCACCCCTTCCCTGTTAGCCCCCTTGTCTCCCTGTACGGCGACGCGCATTCTCTCAGGTGTTCTGAACCACAGCACAGTTAGGGTGGAGTTAGAACACAGATGCACACGAGCACTGAGTGAAGAAGCCCGGCCTTTGGGGTGAAGCTCTGCCTCAGGCTGCTCAGCTGACCCTTGGCCCCCTTTCCCCCCTCGTCCACTTTTGAGACACAGCTTCTCTGGGTTTCTTTTGGACAGATGTTGCTTCAGTGAAGTTTTAACCTGGATCACGTGATGACTGAGTGAAGAAAGGACTATTTTGAAAGAATAATAACACATGAAAATATGCCTAGTAAAAGCGCAAACCATAAATCCATGTTCTGTTTCTTTATTACACTACTTATCTCTGTATCTTTTTTTAGAATTTTTTTAAACATTTATTTTTTAGTTGTAGGTGGACAGAATATCTTTATTTTATTTTTATGTGATGCCGAGGATCGAACCCAGTGCCACATGCATGCCAGGCGAGCACACTACCACTGTGCCATAACCCCAGCCCTTATCTCTGTATCTTGATAAAATAATTTTGAAAGTCCAACTTGTAATCTTACAGTGTTACGTAGTCATATAGAACATGGGATGGTCATGTGTGTGCATGCGTGTGTGTGTGTTCACCTCTGTCTAGGGTGTCACTAAAAATGGAAGAAAGGAAGAAAGAAAGAAGGAAAACAAAATCTACTTCTAATTTGCAAAGTCACCTTTCCTGTTGGTGTTTTGGATCCTGAGTCTGGAGGACAAGGACACTTGAACTCTGCTGTTGCAATATGCAGTACACCTCAATACACGGAGGTCATGTGCACTAGCTACATTCACCAGCAACGTCTTCACAGACATCCTGTGTAAATGGAGCAGCTGATTTAGGAAAATCATGCTGCTGTGCAGAGGCCTCCTGGAGTCTGACAGGAGTATCAGACGAGCATTTCCAGGAAGGTCTGCTGGTACTTGTCATGGGTCTAGACAGCGAGTGTGATAGAATGTGTAATAATAATGTAATGGCACCCCAACTGCATGTGTGCAAAAATTACCAGGCCTTTCAACCTTCAGACTAGTATCCCCACTATCTTATGGGTGAGATTCTATTATTCCTAAATGAGAATTTAAGGGTTTGTACTTTCAAAAAAATTGAGTTTGTCTTAAAATGGGAGTAATAACAAAGGATGTTATCAATGTCAGGTTTTCTACCCAAGTAAAATGAAAATAAATCCCTGGGGAAAAAATTGAAGATGCATAGAAAGGTGCTCTTTAGTTCACTCAATCCTGCAAGGATGAGGACTCAGGGGTACAGGAACCTAGTTCACATGCAGCCTTTTCTCCAAGGATCTGGCTGCTAACTTGTACATCCACATCACACTCTCGTGAAAGAGATCCACTTTGAATTGACTTTTGTTCAGCATGAGAGATAGGAGTCAAGTTTTACTCTTTTAAATATGGCCACAGCCACCTCCACCAATGGCCGTGAGGCATGGTGGGAGGGGAAGTGCCGCCGCCTGTGGCTGCAGGAGCCAGTAGAACTTGGGGGGACCAAGTTCTATGGTTCCCTGTGGCTTGGCTCCCTGACAGGCCTTTTTGACCACTTGCCCATTATCTGTGGTGAGGGTGGATACCAAGCAGAAGGTGGCTTCTCACCTGAGGTCTTCAGGCGTTGGAGACACCCTGCCTGAGGGAAAGACAGGCTTGGCTTGGACAGAGCATCCGTTAGTGAGCGCCTCGCACGGGTCAGGACTAACGTGGAGTACAACACCTGTGAACACTCCCATGACACTTGGCTCCCAGGGTTCACAGCCTTCAGGGAGTTGAAGACCTAGGATCCAGTTCAAGCTGGTTCATCATGGAAAGCAAATGTCACCCTGAAAGCCTGCAGCCTGTCCCTCAAGGTCATTGGGCAAGACAGCCATGGACCTGACCGAGGGTTGCTGTCCTGAATTTTATTAGAGCATCCTACATCTCCTGTAAGACTAGCTAGGAAATATTGCCTTTGCGTGTTATTTATGTTTATCAGAAAACCCCATGTAATACATGAATTTGGGGTCAAAAACAAACATCACTGTTCCTGGCACAGTTAAATGGATTCCAGTCTACTTTTAACCTTTGCTTTAGCTCACTGTGTACACATTTTATATACAGGGTTTCCATTTATTGAGGGGGGAGGGGATGTTCATGATGCATATTAAATAAAATCCTGGAACTTAAATTCTTAAAAATGGAATTAAAAATAAAATTTTGGGGGCTGGGGCTGTGGCTCAGTGGAAGAGTGCTTGCCTCGCATGTGTGAGTCACTGGGTTCAATCCTCAGCACCACATAAAAAATAAATAAATAAAATAAAGAAATTGTGACAATCTACAACTAAAAAAAAATTAAAAAAAATAAATAAAATAAAATTTTTTATGTTCTTTTTATTATAAAAATATGGCAAACATTTTTTGCTGTATTGTACATGTAACATGAAATTATCAAAAGATGGAATTTTATATAGTGATTAAACTTTAGTAAGATAAAACAAACTAAACTATTATTCTTAATATATTTGTTTATAATAATTTGTTAAAATATATTAATTTATATTTATTATTTATATACCCATATATTTATTAATATAAACATATTAAACTAAAATAATATGCATATGTATCAATTTAAAAATCTGTTTTGAAAATATATTGTATGTGGAAAAAGAAGATATACCCTAAAATGTTTATACTTTTTGGCAGAAAGAATATGATCAAAATTAATATTTATCTTAAAATATTCTATATTTCTAAATTTTCAATGATGAAAATAATCAAATAATTATGTATAATCAAATAATTTAATGTTTGAGAACAAATCCAAGGCATGAACTTGGTTTTCACTTATTAGCGATTTCACTGCTAATGAAATTGCAAGATTTCTGGAGCTCCATCATGCTTGCTCCTGTAGGATGTTTGTGAACTTGAGATTTTATTTCTAGAAATAGAATGAAATAAAAGATTTCAATATTTTTGATGGGAAAGCCAATGGTATAGATAGTTGTGGTCCCTGACTCTCATGTATATAATATCAGCATACCTTTTATTAAGACCAGTTACTCAGATGTAAAGAACATTGGAACAGAACAGAAGGCACAGAGACAAACCCATATACGCATGGCCATCTGGCACTAGATAAGGTACCAAAATATATATTGAGAAAAGAGAGACTTCTTAACAAATACTGCTGGGGAAACTGGAAAGCCATATTTAGAAGAATGCAACTTGACTCCTATCTCTCACACTAAACAAAAGTCAATTCAAAGTGCATCAGAGACCCAGGAATTAGAACAGAAACTCTGCAACTGCTTGAAGAAAGTGTAGATCCAACATTCCAACTGGCTTTCTTCACGAGACTCTTAAGGTTCAA
Organism: Geosciurus inauris; assembly: GCA_004024805.1. Classification (NCBI taxonomy): domain Eukaryota; kingdom Metazoa; phylum Chordata; class Mammalia; order Rodentia; family Sciuridae; genus Geosciurus; species Geosciurus inauris. Next base: position 51 of record PVHX01001931.1, on the reverse strand, counting down.
GAAATAAAACCAAAAATCAGTAAGTGGGATGTCATCAAATTAAAAGGCTGC